>JANRMT010028174.1:46192327-46237466 GCA_026402145.1 Polypterus bichir lapradei | reverse complement strand
ACGGACCTACGAGTTTTTTCGTAGGCTCTGGTAATTCTAGTGTTAAAATATAACATATATATATGGAACCCTTCACGTTTTTCACATTTGGTTATGTTGCAGTTTTGTATGAAAATTGTTTAAATTCATTTTTTATGTCATCAACCCACACTCTACTCTCCAGAATGACAAAACGAGAACAGACTTTTAGGAATTTTTGCAAATTTATTACAAATAAAAAGCTGAAATATCACATTGACACAATTTGTGGAAGTAGCTAATAACTGTACCAAAGAATTCTAACCTGTGCAAAGACAAAAAACCCAAAGCTGGATCTTAGATGATTACTTGGATCTCATAGGCAGGCTAAAAATATAAAAACTCACCCATAAAATGCACTGTTATTAGTTCAGTAACGAGGTCTGGCTCCTCTTCAAAGAGAATGGAGACATGTATTGAAATTGTGTTGCTGATGACTTGAGCAGGCAGCACGCCATTAAGAATAATTGAAGTTTTTTTACCACATTGCACCACCGAGACACGTTGTTACATTTATGGGTTTGTGGAATTGCTGTATCTTATTTTGATTACAGTTTTTTTGTAAAAACTTTTTATTTAAAGACTTTAAAATATTTTAACATCATTCTGAGATGCTATTTTGTTTTCTGCAGGTGCCACCATTTCAGGCTTATTTTGTATTCTGTTGTTAGCCGCACTGCTATGCAGGACAACCAGAGGCCATGATCTTGAATATCAGAGTGCAAGTGCACTTTGTCGATCGTTTGGTTTTAACTTTGTTTTCCTACTACTCTGATTTCATTTTTTCTTTCTTTTTCTTTATGTAATTAGGCTTGATGACAAATCAGTTTAAACTTCATGGTTTCATATTTTGCAAGGCTTAAGACTACATTTCATCTTGCAATTTTTTGATCATTAAAAATCTGCTTCAGTTCTTTCTGTGGCACAATACAAAGCAAATCAGTGGTTAAGATTAAACTGGTAACATTGCAGTTTAGAGTTCATTGACTTATCTAAATGGGATCCACCCTAACTGTCTGAAGTTAATTTAAATATAACTAAGCTGTGTATACCATTTATTTGGTATAGTTTTAAAACTTGTAATGTGGCCAAAAAGTTCATTTTCCATCTTTTTTTTAATATACATTCAACTACATCTCTGTTATATATTGTATTACTGAATACTGTGTATGCATCAGTTTATAAGGTTCTTTGTGTATTAAGATTTCATGCTCCACTAACCATCCTGAGTGATGTGTTATATACACTGTATCGTTAAATATATTCAGAAGTATATTTAAATCACTATGCCACATTTTACTAATATTGCATGTCAAGTTTCTAATGATATTCTATAACTGCAGAATATTCCTTCCAAAGCCATGAGGTATAGCAGAAAACTATATTACACATTTGCACCTGAGTAAAAAACATAAATCAGAATTTATAACTGAGAAATAGGTTTTTAAAATTAATCAACATGTCAAACTAGCAGTCAGATTTTATTTTTACCTAAGTCCATCTTTAAAGTGCTCTTTATGCTAACACTGTGCATGCTGGATTAAAGGGTTGAGTTTTTATTTTTTTTTATTATCATAAATATTCTGCTTTTGTGAATGAATAAAACTGTATGATTCATAGAAGTGTTCTGTTCAAATGCAATAGCTTCAAATATACCATATCTATAAATGTAAGTCGAAGGACTGGAACAAGTATTTTTGTGAACAGAATATTAAAAGGAATTACATAGCATGTGGCTAAAGTTCAGATATTTTGTCGAAATTTTGTCGAACTAAAGGATACACAAGAGGGTGTTATTGAATGCTTATGTCAATTGAGTAGTGTGCAGTATATTTAGGGCAGGCTACTTTGTAATTAAAAAGTGCTAATAGTAAAAAAAAATCATAAGAGATCATAAAAATGATTTCTGCTGAGCTTGTAAGGCAAATCCCATAAAGCTGATATTTCTATAAACGCCAATAATGTGCTAATATTTTGGGATTAGGCTGTATGTTTTTAACTTGTGAGCTAAAATCATTTTTTAAGTTTGCAAGTTAGTTTAAAGTAAAAAGCAGTCTTGCATTTTATCACATCATAAATGCATCCTAGACTGCTATGTTTGGTGAAGAATACCGAGAAGACCTTCTGGAGGCTTAAGAAAAGAGAGACAGCTAATCTAAAGAATCCCCAGGGACATGAGCTAAATTCTAGTTTCTCTTTTGCTTTGGAAGAAGTGGTAGAGAGGTTTGTTTAGGGCAACTTGATATGGCCCAAGGGATTTTAAAGAAAAAAAATACACTGTGTTCAAAAAATGCCATTTAAGCAAAGGAAGCCTAGGCCACAGTTATCAGAAATTGTTTGCAGCTAGTTTAGTATGGATTTCCTTGAAGAACTTTGAAATGTAAAGACAGCCCAGCTTTAGGTGGAAGGAGGAGTTTTAGAAAATACAGCTGTAGGCCCCCTAAGATTAGGTGCTCCTGTTCTCATTTATGCCCCTGGTCTCAGCTTTGTCAAACATGATGCTGTCACAGTGGGCTGTCAATGGGTACCCCACCCAGAATATGTGATCATAAAACTGATGTTTTAGCCTAGAGAAGGAAATCCAGAATAATAATACGTTTTCATAGTTAGTCTATAGTTCAGGTAGATGGATAAGTAAAAACTGATTTTTTAAACTTGGTACATTGTTAACTAGCTTTTAAGTGATACTTACAGTACTACCTAAGTCATGTTCAATCAAATCAAAACTCCTAACAAGTAGTATTTTATTTATCTAATAGTAGCTGTCCCCTGCGGCTCTGCCCATGTAGTAGTGAAACAGGACAGCTCCCCAGTCCTGACATCATGCTTCTCCTTCCCCTCGGCCTGCAGCCTCTAACTTGAATTAGCATGAATATATCACTCCTGCAAGCGAGCTATGATTCTTAGCATGATGTGAGAAGTCATAAAATCAATGTTCAAACAAATTATAGAAAAAAAACAATCTAAATCCATTAAGTACTTCTCACATTCGCTGGCTAAGAGGAGGTAAAGTATGCCATGAGGCTGGCGTGTGAGTGAGGAGGGCTCCGCACCCCTCCCTTCGGCCTGCTGCGTCTCTCTCGTATTCGCACAAATAAATCAGTACCGCAAGTGAACTATGATTCATAGCACAATCACAGAAGTCGCAAAATCAACTGGAATGTTCAAGCAAATTATAGAAAAAAACCCGATCTAAATCCATTAAGCAGTTCTCTCATGAAAAGCAGACAGACATACAGGCAGACGTTGAATTTTATATATAGAGAGATAACCCTTAATGTGATATTACTCAAATGCATTTAATCTGCTTCATAGAAGATTGAATGTATTTGTTGTCTTTAGGCCACTTGTTGACATTGGGTTGTTAGTGATACTTTACATAATGTTTGTAGTTTAGGTACAGTAGAAGCTTTCCACTCACCTTGAATAAATTTGTCAATATTAGTCAACTGTTCACTAAGTGATAATTAACTTTTATCTTTTAGCTTTCACTTGCAGATTCAATTACGAGGTGAACTCTGTTCTTTTTTAGGTTCTTACCTTTTTATGTCTTTCTTGCCACCTAAGACTACCCAGCTAAACCTGAAATATCACTTGGCTGAAATTTGTTTCTAGTATCTATTTTCTACTTCCTAGGTTTCTGCATTAATAATAATAATACATTTTGTTTACATACTGTCTATTAAGCAGAATTTCAAAATGAACAATGGGAAGAAACAGAATAAAGATCAAATACACAAAATTGAATACAAAATACAATAAGCAGTCTATGTTGTGTGAATTTAAAGAAATCAGAATCAGCCTTCCCTGCCATATCATCATCCCCACATTTTTCCTGTTAGTTTAAGCCTATTGTTCATGTTACAGACGTCAAAACATATAATATGAAATCAGAAACAAGCTGCCACAAATAGGCATCAGTTATGGAATGAGGAGCAATCACAGAGTCCACACTCTGAAGGACAAAGCTCCCTCCTTCAAAAAGTGAAAAGAATCCTTTTATGGTTCTGACGATAGTTTTTTTGTAATTCAAGAGAATACTCCACTCTTATTATTACATGCAGATGAGACTGCTCATTGTTGTTAGATATCATATCTACCACAGCTGTCATCAGCTGGGCAGCCATATGTGTAGAGGGAGTACAGCAGAGGTTTCAGAACGCAGCGCTGTGGAGCACCTATGTTACGAATGAGGGATGATGAAGTGTGACCACCTATTTGGACCATCTGGGGTCTATCGGTTAGAAAGTTAAAAATACAGCTGCACAATGAAGTTATCAGACGCAGATCCATGAGTCTGGATCTTATAGGGGATTATTGTGTAAAATGCAGAGCTAAAGTCTATCAATAGGATTCGTACATAATTCCCTCTTCTGTTGTCCATGTGGGTAAGTACTGTATGAAGGATTAAGGTGACGGCATCCTCAATGAATCTACTGGATCACTGGAGTGATATGCACACTGTAACGAATCCTGTTTTTGGCAGAGAAAAGGATATGTGATTTTTGACTGGCCTGTAAAAGTACTTTATTGCTATAGGCGTTAGTCCAATAGGTCAAGAGTCATTCAAAGAGGTTGGACTTGCTTTCTTAGGTACAGAGACAATGATGGATCATTTAAAGCATGTTTGTACAGGTTAAGGAGAGATTAAATATTACAGTGAACATTGGTGCAAGCTTAACAGCATAGATCCTGGAATGCCTGCTGCTATTTCTGGTGCTGACCTTCCTGAAAGCTCTCCTTACGTTATGTTCCTAGAAAGTGAGCACTGATTCCTCACTGAGCAGTTCTTTTGCTGCAGAAATGTTGGATTGTAGGCTGCTGTTAGCAGCACTCACATTAAAGTGCATGTAGAATTATTAAGCTCATCTGCTAGGAGGAGGCATCTGCATTCAAAGTGATTGGAGTAGTTGCTTTATAATCTGTTTTTGTCTGCAGACCTTGCCATATATATCTAGGATCGGACTGTTCAAAATTGCTTTTTCACTTTCTCTTTCACTTTTTCAATGATCTCCTTAGATTGTACAAGGCGGCTTTGCAATTGTCCATATTCCTAGACACAAGCCTCATTTTGTGCACAGTGTAATATGTGTGTATATGTGTTTAGTGCACCATGAATGGTTTTATCCACCATTGTGCCTTGTTTCAATAATTCATAAATCTGACATTTTGTGCTGCTCCATTTGTAAAAAAATCTAATACAGGAAGTCACAGCTTTTATAAACACTTTAATATCATTATGAACTTCAATTAGCTGTCCCTGAATATTTCCCAGTTAGCAACATTTCTGGTGTAATTGACGGGGGTCTCTGATTGGTGTATTCAATGTACAACCTGTCCAGTGACTGGATCTTCTTGCTTCTTGCTTTAACTTTGTTTATATCGAGGCCTAAAAAAAGACAGCTATTATCTGCTGAAATATTGTTAAATAAGTACTAATGGATTATCAAGAAAACGTGGACAAAGTTGGAAACTTGTTAAGGGTAAATTTTGCACAAACATTAAGAAGTTTTTCTTTACACAAAGAACGATAGACACATGGAATAAGCTACCAAGTAGTGTGGTAGACAGTAAGACTTTAGGGACTTTCAGAACTCGACTCGACTTGATGTTTTTGTTTTTTTTTTGGAAAATCAGAGCAGTGCATGCAGAAAAAATGCATTCACATACAAACAAGCTTTTGAATGGCCAGGTCCAATGAACAGGGAAAGGGGCGGGTCTTGAACTTGTGGAAGTAAACCCAAAGGAAGACAGGAATAGTTCAATCAATCAGTCTTTATTCAGTCACCGGTGAGTACATGGATTCATGCATTGCAAGGCAGAAGAGCAAAGTTCTGTTTTTTCTGTCAGCTTTTTATTTTTCCCTTCCTCCTTCCCCCTTCCCCTTACTTATCAAAAAGCATAATATCCTTTACCCAAGTATTTCATCTTGTATTGAGTAAATCGGCCAACTGTTTCTGTTTTGTGTACGTGTCAAAGGGGCCTTAAAGAAGGAAAGGTCTTTCCTGTGTCTAACAGACGTGTTCCTAAAAAGAAGTTGTCCTAGATCAGCTTACTGCACCCTGTCGTATGACAGACGCCTGTATGAATAACCTGCCATTATAGCAAAACAGCTTTGTCAGCTTTTAACCCTTAGTAGCTTGCAAGCAGTTAATTTTTCTTTCACAAATTCAAGCACATGAAAATGTGCCTGAAAATGTTTCCTTTGCATGCACAACTCTGATTTTCCAGAAGTATTTGTGTAACAATATTTTAGCAAAAAATGTTTAAACTATTGTGAGCATATGACTGGATGACTTGATGTGTGGATTATGCAAAAGAAAATTTAAGCATTTTGTTTTTTTCCTGCCTTGCACCCTGTTTTGGCTGGGATTGGTTCCAGCGGACCCCCGTGATCCTGTAACTAGGATATAGCGGGTTGGATAATGGATGGATGGATTTTGGTTTTTAAATCGTTTTCTGTGGTTGGCCTTTCTATCAGAAAGTTTGTTATCTGAGTTCTTGTAGGCATTCAATTCAAAGCACTTGGGTAACATATGAAAAAATATAACTTTTGGGTGGAGTAGTCCTTAAAAGAGTTTGCAAGGCTTAGGGTTCCTTTTATCCTGAGCGTGGTGAAGTGACTTACAGGGCTCCATAGAGTTTTATTGTTAAATGCTTTGTGTATTTGCGTATTAGTATTGTTCTTAGAACATTGCACTAGGGGGAGGGGACAAAAAAGAATGATCCAAAATTTAATATAATTCACTTAACAACTATGAAAATATCAGCCAGAAAGGGAATACTAGATAGCTGGATGATTCAGATAACAAGACTACAGCTGACAGACCAAATCTTGGCATAAAATAGTGTACTACCTTTCTAGACAATATACTTATCTAAGAAAATGGAGCCTGGTGAGGAGAAAACTGGAGAATCTCAACCATTCATAGGTATTGTAAAGGACATCAAAAAGTCATACAGAGCACAAAAAACATTCTACTACTCACGGTTTGGATCTTTATATAATTATGGCAACCAACCAAAAAGAACTGCACAAGTTTTCATACTGAAAATGTATCACAGATTGAAATGACATTTTAGGATTTCTACACAAAGCTGAATTCAGTGTTCAGCATAAGACCAAATTTTGAAACCTAGACATGGCTGCCAGTGATGTACTAAATCTTTTGAATTCATTCACTTTCTAATGAGTTTAATCAAAAACCTGCATGATCAAAATCTATTCAAAATTGCTATATATCATACAGGAAAAAGGAGCTTTGTTCAGGTTTAAAAACAAATTACAGTATGCATTCTTCCTGTAAAGTATTACCAATATTACTTTGTTTTGTATATTCCAGTTGCCTGAACATTTTCTTTTTTAACTGGAATCACATCAATCAGCTCATTTGCTTCTGATTGTGTTTGCAGAAGCCAGCGTTCAGCAAATAAATTTAATTCAATAAAACAGCACAGTAATGATTCATCAGATGCTAAGAACAGAAAAGAGTAAAAATGAAAAATGAGGCAGAGTAATTAATGAGGGAAATCAACACATGGACCAGACTAATTGAAGAGTCAAAAAATGGGATAAACAATTTTCAGATCTGCATGTTAAACAAGAGAAAATACATTTTAAGACTAAAAGAAGAAAATGGAATAACATGTTATGGTCCGAAAAGTATTTTCCATGAATTTATCAATAATTAAACTAATGAAGTACATCATCAAGTTCTGTCACTACATTTAAAGTGACAGTTTTCTAAAGCTTTAAAAACTTAAAAGATAACAACCACAGTCATTAAAGTGTGCGTTTTAAGAATGGTAATTGACAGAGAAAGATGACTGAGGAGTTCCCCTGTAAAAGGTCAGGCTTCATTTATATCTATTTTACTCTTTTATTATTAATATTCTTATGATAATATGCCTTTTTGTGGCTTTGTAGTTAGTGGCAGAGACACTGCTGGCTACATAAGTGCTTTGCCAGTGTTCTTTCAGTGTATTAAGGGGTTTTCCCCTGGGTACTCCCTTTTCCTCCCATGTCCCCACTGACATCTTAAGTGGTGACTGTAAATTTTCCCAACTGTGAGTGATTGTGGGTGTACGCACTGTGACTGATTCACTCCAGAATTGCCTCTTACCTTAGCCACAGAGATGCCAGGGTAGATTCCAGTTCCAAAGAAGTTAAATTAAGTAAGTTTTCAAATATATGTATATACAGTATGTGTGAATTGCAGTTTTCCTACAAGAGAAGGTGTAGTTTTCTCATTTGAATCTAACTGATACTACCTTAAGAAAACTCCATCTTGCCATCAAACGTGGACTTGGCCAGTTGTGGAGTGCCTATATGGAGTGCATACGGTTATGTTCTTTCAGCAAATACTAGTGATCTATGAGTGATGGTTGTAAAGTGGGTAGTAAAGGTTTCTTAATTTGATTTACAGTAGCATAAAAGTGGCCCACACTACACAAAAAAGACAGACAGATACAAAGATAATTAGGGGAATGGAAGAAAAATGCAAGAAACACACAATCAGATAAAAAAAAAATGCCTTGGCCAGTTTACACACATAATGATTACGGGAACGAAGGATGCTGCTATAATTACTTGTAGGTACTCATAGAAACTTATAGAGTGAAGGATAAAGACTGGAAATAGAGCAGGTTAAAGGTAAAGGATAAAGTTGTCTTTACAATACCTGTAATGATTTTCTTCACTGTTTTAAAGGGACTTTTGTAATACATTATTTTTTTCATTGTCAAACATGCATATTGTTCATTATTATTTTTTGACTGCCTTTTTGTTTTACTTCAGGTGCTGCCATTTTGAGACACATTTTTATTAATCAGTAGCCAGTGGGCAGAGCAACATAATCCCATTTTCATCCTACAATGTCAAGAAGTTGTTTGTCATGAATTTATTACCTAGTAGGTATTTAAAGCTGTGACATTCTACTTTGGGTGATTTCCATGTCACAGGATTAGCAATAACCAAAGTAACAAAAAGGGACATGGCATTTTCCATACAAAAACAAATACAAAATGCCAACACCTATAACAGGAGTCAAGGTGGCATCACCATCATTCTGATAACAAAAAAAAAAAAAAATGTACATAAAAATGCGATAGTGTGTATATAAAATATGCAGTTGTTACCGATGCTCTTGTACTTTATTTTTCTTTAAAGGGAATAAGTACCATGATTTTTAATTAATATGGGCATACTTATTTAAGTAAGTAAGCAAAAATATGGGCAACTCTCATAGGTCAGCTCACTACTCAAAACGGTAAATCTAGGAAACTCCTGGAATCAAACCCAATCCTCTTGATTAGGAGTCAGCAGTTTGTTGGGGGATGGTATAGCTGGCTGCTTGCTGCTTGTGCTGATCGACATATTTGCAAAACAAAAGATGCTAATGGAGAGGTGTGAACAGATTTAAGGTGGGCCAAAATTACAGGTTTTTCATAGGCTTCAGCAATTCTAGTGTTACAGTGTTGAAAATTGAGACATATAGGCAGATAGTGTTAAAAGCTATTAAAAAAGCCCTCTTTATTGCCAACTCTGACTAATATTCTAGATTAATAGATGACAACAAGAAATAATCCTTGTGTACTGTTTAGAACAGTTTCTAACCTAACAAATGAGAATAATGAACTGCAACATAAAATAACTGCGAACTTTAGCAGTGCAGATTTTATGAGCTTCTGTAATGATAAAGTTATAATATAACAGATTTCAGTGTCACCTCACAAATTAAATATTCCAGTGTGAAACCTTGTCTCTCCTTGCCATGCTATTTTAGTAATTTTAACTTGATTAAAAAAAAGAAAGAAATAGCCTTAATTTCTTTAATTGTTTCATCATTTGTGTGCCATTAAGGGAACTGTTTTCTTTATAGTGGCACTGATTTTATTTCCAAGAGTCTGCCATAAGTGCAAGATGTGTGACATCATGGTGATGGTTTGAAAGGTCAGTGCTGTGCGTGTTTTCATCATACAAGACTGCTTGCTTGTTTTCAACACTGATTTCTAATTAGAGATTCTCTGAAGTGGTCTGATTTCCTGGTTATGACTTTTGGTTTGGTTTTATGTTTATCCCTAGCCATTGCAATTAAAACTAACCTGCCTTATGGATGGCAGAATGGCCCCCAGTCTTATCGTTATCAATATTTCATTATTGATTCACTCAGTTCCCAATGCACTAAACTTGTCACTTATCAGTCTGTTACTGAGAGCTGAACCAAAATACACTTAACTATTATAGACCTATTTCAATTTTCCCTTTTCTTTCTAAAATACTTAAAAAAGCAGTCACCATGCAACTTTTAGTCTCGCCATCAACATTTCAACTTATCTGAGAACTTCCCCCCTGGATTCTGCACAGCTCACAGTACAGAAACAGTAGTAACTCATGTTGCAAATTCAAATATCTTCTGATGAAGGAAATTCCATTTGAATTATGTTGTTAGATTTAAACACAGTCTTTGACACCACTGACCGTCTTTTTCAATGACATAGGCTGTAAAATGACATTGGGTTCTCAGGCACAGTCTTTGCCTCGTTTAGTTCATATTTATCAAATCAATTTCATTACATAAAGAAATACCCTGACAGTACTCTGGCTTTATATTCAGAAGTATTTAGTAGTGCTAGCAATTACTGGATTATTTTCAAATGTAACTTCATTCACTGTTTTCACTGTGCAGAATTAAAGAATTACCAGTGTCTGCATTTATTTTATTTGCTTTTTTTATGTTTTTCCTTCCAATACTTGTGTATATTTGCACCACAATGCTGCATTCACAAACTTTTGCACCTGACTGTACACTTTAGGTGTTATCTTTGACACCAATATGTCTTAAATTAAAATACAAAGCTCTCTAAACCTGTTTTTCCATGTTAAAAATATTGGAGAATAACAATTTCTATATTTCTACATTTCTAAATATTGGAAAATAATAATTTCTAAATATGGAGAATACTAAGGAATTAATTCATGCAATAACTTCTAGAAGGATTCGCTACTGCAATGCGATGTTCACTGGCTATTCAAACCATTCTATATGAAGCTTTCAGTTAATTCAAACTACTGCTGCAAGGATCGTTACAAGAAAGTATGAACATATAACTCTAGTTGTTAAGTGTTTACATGAAGTCTGATTGAGGTCATTTATGTTAGGTAGAATGCCTAGAGGAGGCTGGGAGGTCTGGTGGCCTCAGCCCCCCTGCTGATTTTATTTTTTTTCTCCAGCCGTCTGGAATTTTTTTTTTTTTTTGTTTGTTTTTTTCTGTCCTCCCTGGCCATCAGACCTTACTTTTATTCTATGTTAATTGATATTGCCTAATTTTATCTTTTTTCTCTTTCTTCATCCTGTAAAGCACTACATCATTTGTATGAAAACGTGCTATATAAATAAATGTTGTTGTTGTTTACACATGTGTCCAGTTGAACTGAAGAGCTGATTTTAAAATCCTAATTTTTACATACTATATTATTGCTTATTTTATAAATCTTTAAATGCCAAAGGTGCTACTTACAATTCTGAACTTATCATTACTTACAAACCAGAAAATGCATTAATATCTCAGGATGCTGGTCTACTAAAGGTTAAAAGGATCAAAAAAATAACAGTGGGAGGGTGAACTTTTACTTACAGGATTCCAAAGCTATGGGATGATCTGCCTGTTCATTTAAGAGATGATCCCTTGGTCTCAAATATTAAATCCAGGCTAAAGACTTAATAATTTATTTGGGGATTCCCTGACTAGAGCTTCTGATAGGTATGCATACTGCATCCTACCAGATAACATTCCATACAGTAAAGTCAAATTTAACAGATCAAAATTCGACCATTGAGAGAAAGAGAGATGAGCCAGCAACCAAAGCTACTCTATAAAATGAGCAAGAAGAAGGGTATCGATTTCCTCAAAATGGAAGTGTATTCTTAAATGTTATTGATTAGATCTTGCCATATTTTTAAAAAGTTTTGAATAGATCTTCTAAGTGAAAATTAGATTTCTTTCAATTTCAAGTAGTATAGAACATTTTTTACCCACTGACTTAAGAGTGGTTTGGTGGGATTCTTCCAATTGAGCAAAAAGACTACATGCCAATAGTGTAGTAAAGGCAATTACAGTTTGTTTGTCCTTCTCCACTTTGAGCACATCTGGGATTGCATCAAACACAGCTGTTAATGGGTTAGCAGTGATTGTGACACCAAGGCTGTCTGATAGGCATGCAAAGATTTTTGTCCAAAATGTTGTTAATTTGGTGCACGCCCAGAACATGTGGCAAAGTGAGGCTGGAGCTCGAGTGCAACGTTCACAGGTTGAATCTTGCCCTGGAAACATTTTGGACGATTTGTAATTTGTAAGTCTGAAGTTAAATTTCACCTGTGAACTTGATATGGTAGTCAGAGCCTGCACTAAGTGAAGAGAACTATACATAAATAAACTGAGTTAAATTGAATTGATTCTGGGACTGAGAAGTACAAGCTATGATCCCAGCCTTTATTTTAAAATAAATTCGTCAACAAGAGCAAGGGGAGACAATCAGAAACTTGTTAAGGGCAAATTCTGCACAAATGTTGGAAAAGTGTTTTTTCACACAAAAAATCATAGACACATGGAAGAAAATTAATAAGTTGTGTGGTGGAGAGTAAGACTTTAGGGACCTTTAAAACTAAACTTGATGTTATTTTGGAGAATCTACAATTGAATTACTGAGCTTCATGGACTGAATGCCCTCTTTCTGTCAAAATTGTTCTAATGTTCTAATGGTCAGTTCTTATTGAGCACCATCTAATAAATCCTGTTAAGCTGTCCTATATTCCCAAGTGATAGCTATGCTGTCTTTTTATTAGGCCATGTCAGTTTGAGCAGTAACTCTCCTGCCCTGCAACCCGACTATCTGTTGCCCAGGAGTATTTCCATCCTGAAATCTGTTTCTCTCATGCTGAATGGTTTATGTTTAGTCTCTGTGAAGCAGTGCATATGTTGAAGGAATTGTAACTTTCCACCACTGCCAGCTATCTAAATTTAGGTAACAGCTGGGCATTATATTGTTTGGGCATTTGTCTCTGTTAGGTGCAGACAGTGAGACTAAGAGGCCTTGTTTTTGTAGCTGCAATATACTGTAAACTGCAGAAATGTAAATGGCAAAACAAAGAGAAAGATCAGACAAAAACTAGAGGAAAGATCAGTTACAAATAGCAGGGCCAAAAAAAATAACAAAGCATTGGTTGAAAATAAATATATTTCTCATTTCTTTTTTGCTGCTTAAGAAATTATTTTCTATTATTTCCTTTAAATACTCAAAAGCCCTAATGCAACACATTTCACAGGCACAGGTCACATGCCTGCCAACATGTAGTATAATTGCAACAAAATGGAGGCAATTGTATGAATATGAGGGAAAAAAAACATACAATAGAACATTATCTGTTAAACTCTAATGTCATGCTTGTATCTTGTCTGAAAAAACAGCTAATCGTACCATGACTACAGTGTTTTATAGGGCCTTCAGAAAATATTCTGGCCCCTTCACTGCATAACATTTTGCTATGTTGTAGCCTTATGCTAAAAGCATTTACATTCATTTCCACTTACATCAAACAACACTCGATACCCTAGAACGACAAAGTAAAAGTTGTACTAATTATTTGAGAATAAAAAACGGAATATTACATTGCCACATTAGACCCTTTGCTATGACTCTGGTGCATCCCATTCTACTGATTCTCACTGAGATGTTTCTACATCTTGTCTGTAGTACACCCAGTGGCAGTTTTTGATATGGGTGACATGGGCCATTGCCCAGGGCGGCATCGTGGTGGGGGCAGCATCTTGGGCATTGGCAAAAATTTTTTTTTTTATTTTTGTGCGCACCCATGTGGCCCCAACATCATGCCAGCGCATTTTTGGGATTGCATGGGCACCGATTGGTTTTCTATTGCCCATTTGTGGGGAGTAAGGGTGCCCTCCATTTGTGAGGTGCGCTTGCTGCTTGCAGAAAAGGGAGGAGAGAGTTGGGGCAGCGGGGGATTCTCTGGCTGGCTGGTGTGGCATCTAATAACCAGCTTGCAAAATAAAGCAAAATAAAAAACAAACAAACACAAAAGCACCAGACATTCTGATATAGTCTTATAATTTGCACCGATGTGTTTTCTAAATTCTATCACACCCATATATGCGGGAAGTGAGCGCGAGGGCACTCGGTGCGATTGCTTGCTGGTGCTGCTGTGCCAAAGTGTCACACACAACCTGTCGAAAGGCGGGGGGTTGTCGGGGTGCTTCCAAATAAAGCACATTTCATTCATAATATTGTCAATCCAAGCCCATTATGTCACAATTAACTTTTTCTGGGTTGTGCGAAATCGCAGAAATCGTTAGATGGGCGCTCCTTGCGCAAGCAGCATAGAACAGAGTACAGCAAACAGGAAGAATAAATCCTCCTGTGTGAAGCTGACGCCAGGTCAATGTGTGTGATCTCTCTGTTCTTTATCACAGGTTAGTAAATTCGCCATAATTGGAGTGCATATTACAGGCTTTAAAACGGTAAAATATCGTCAATGACATTTTGAACATGTTGATAAAATGATTTGAGTTAGTAAGAATTTTTTTGTATTGATATATATGTTTGCGTGCTAACTTACTAATGCAAATGACTCGCGTAGTGGAGAGTGGTAGGCGGGGAAAGTTAACCCGAAATAATAAACTGACTGCAGCTCTGAGAGAAAAGGTTTATGTAGTTGTTAGTGACCTGGTGAACTGATGACTGGAGATGGTACTAAAGTGAAAATTCTTTACACTATAATGAAATATTTTGGTGCTGTATAAATGTAAAATTTGATTTTGTCTCTGTTAGACATTACATTTCCAATACTTTGTTTTATTGCACTGTATTTTTTAATTGTTCATTAGAACGCTGCGGGGGGCGGGGGGGCACCAGAGAGGGTGTTCGCCCAGGGCACCACACAGGCTAGGACTGCCCCTGAGTACACCTGTGGTGAATTCAACTAATTTAACTGATTGAAAATTAGGAAAGGAACATACCTGTCTATATAAGATCCCACAGCTGAGTAAAAACCAAGCCAAGAGGTCAAAGGAAGTGCCTTCAGAGCTTAGAGACAGGATTCTGTTGAGTCACAGATCTGGGGAAAGGCTATGGAAACATTCCTTGGCATCAAATGCTCCCAAGAAGACAGTTGCCTTCATATTTGCTAAATGGAAGGAGTTTAGAGCAAGCACAAGTCTTCCTAGATCTGGCCACCCAGACAAACTGAGCAACTGTGGGAGAAGAGAGATGACCAGGAACCTGATAGTCACTTTTGCTGATGCTTCAGGAAACCTCTGTGCTGATGGGAGAAACTTCCAGAAGAACAACCAACCCTATAATACTCCACTAATGTGAGCTTTATGGCAGAGTGATCCGATGACTTTTGAAAGCCCACTTTTACATCTGGGGGAAATCAGGCACTGTTCATCAACTAATCAATAATTTTCCAATGGTGAAGCATAGTAAAAACCTGCTCTGGAGCACTCTGGGCCAAAGTTTCACCTTTCAATAAGGTAATGGCGTTAAGCAAAAAGCAAAGCCAACACAGAAGTGGCATAGGATCAACCCTGAGAATGTTCTTGATTGGCCCAGCCAGGGCTCAGACTTGAACCCCACTGAAAATCTCTGTAGAGATCTGAAAATAACTTTCAATCGACAGTCTCCATTCAAACCGATACAGCATGGGAGAATCTATAGAGAAGAACGGCAGAACATTCCGATATCCAGGTGTGGGAGGTATGTTGCGTCAGACCAAATAAAAAAAAATTACAGACAAGAGCTATTGCCAGAAGGACTTTAACTAAGTATTGTGCAATGGGTCTGAATATGTGTCCATCCATCCATCCATCCGTCCACCTATCTTCTAAACCTGGAAGCATGGAAGCTGGAGCCTATCCTAGCAAGCATAGATCAATGTGACTTTTCCCACTACATGCTGTTTTACCGTAAAAGGTATTGATTAGAATACTAATGATACTTTATTTACATTTCAAGAAGAAATTTTATCATAGGGTCATCTGTAACTGCCCGCTCTTGACCACACAAATAAAGTCTTACCACTTACTGTACATACGCTCACAGCTGTTAACTTCAGTTCCATACTGCAAAAACGTGAGTCAGATACCCATGGGAATGCAGACGTCTGCTTCATACATCAGCAGCAAGTTTGTACAAGTTTTATTGATGAGCAAGTTTAAACTGGCCTGGAATGAGGGAGTGTGGGTGCATACATACATAAGTCCTGAAATGTTCTCCTGTTCTTTTTAGGACTGGTCCTTGCCTTTTGTCCATTTTGGCTTGTATACACTGCAACTTTCCGGGCAATTCAGTAACATAAAATTCAGGTTCACAATATTCTTATCCATGTACTGAATCTACTTAATACAACTTTTTGGGATAGGTTGGCAGAGCCCAGTAACATTCTGTTGAAAGCAGAAACCAACAACGAACAGAGTTTGTTTATGAAGCTCCATTGAAAAACTCTTTCAGATCTCACTTAAAGACTCCACAGTTTTCTCTCGCATTTCAATTAACGTGATGGTAAAAGTATTCTTATTTCATTTTTGTAAAAACTTTACTAACTTTAATTCTACCATCCTGTCTTACATGCTTTTCTTCTACTCCACAGTACCATTCAGTTTCCCTTTACTTACAGTATGTCCCTCTTTAATTATATGATGTTTTTGAAAGCTGTTGTATTGATTATTTCTAACAAAAAAGGATCCTCATCTGCTATGCAAAGAACCTTGTGACGGTGGGTTCTATGAATGACACTTTGTAAATTAAGGATTGATTGATAGTAAAAGTATTCATCTAACACTTTTATAAAAGGAGCACAAAGTGCCAGGGAATATTACTTGCTCGAATACAAACTGGGGTCAGTGGTGAGAAGTGAATTGATATCTTTGATGTTTACAATGCCATGGGTTTCAATAAAAAAACAGTTTAATTGCTTATTTTTTTTATTCCTCAAAATAGCTTTGCTTGACAATTACCTTCAGATTAGTACGTAAAGTAAACAGGACCTGCTCAACATTCATCTTGATATGACAAGAGGATTCGTATAATGAAAACAACTGCATTTAATGTGTGCATCACTCCAGGTGACAAAGAAACCTGCCTAGACTGGCTATAGCATTGACTCTCAGCTGTCCCAAAGCCCTATGGCACAGCTAACATTAATTCAGCAACTGACTCTAGAGGTCTGGCTTCACACGTTATACATCTGTTTCTGAGGTTGCCTTTAATGAATGGTATTGTATTTACTGTCAGTGGTTTGTATTGTACTACTGTCACTAATCTGTGGGAGAAATGAAAGAAAGAATTTGACTGGGCTGTGTACACAAGAAAATAACCTTGGAATCAAACTTGAGCTTAACTTTGAAATCACATTGGAGGCTCTGCATTTTCTCTCTTGTATTTTAGACACGTTATCTTTATTTCAATTGTCTAAACAAACTCTTCTGAATACCTAACAAAATAATGTTGACTGCTGTGATGTCTATTGATTTCTTTTGTCAGTTCACCGCAATACAGAGTGATTTCAATCAGTGCATAAAATAACCTGAGGTAATCAGGGGGGTCCCCAAAGTGTTCTATTGTTGACTGAACTCTGAAATAGTACTCTGTTATGTGGAATATCCAATACATTATCAATGCAGAATGCCATCAGTTAAACCATGCATATCCGAAGTAGACAAATAGCATCATCCAAGAAAATGTAATCTGCAAAAATGACTGGCCATGCTTGTACTTCTGACCAGCATCATGCAGAACAGCCTTTGAAAGCTGCGTTTCAGCCGTTACAATACTTTCTAGTCAACCCAGTAACAGCTAAAGAGTAATTTACCCCATAACATGTTTTTAAAATTAATTTTCAGAGACCCCACACAATTTTGATTTTTAAGCTTTCAAAGGTTCCATAGGGTGAATTAAGCACCTGGGGACTGAACTCTATTACACACCCTGACTTCAGTGCTTCTTTTTAATATTTGAACACATTTCCTGGAGTTTTTCCCTATAGGTTATGTTGAGCTTGAACATGAAATGCTTTTCCTTAGTGTGTGCTAAGTTGTCTTAACAAGGGTGTGTATTGTGTTTTTGATTAGATTGTAAAGCATTTGGTGTTCCAAATGTGCTACACAAATTGCATATTGATGTATTGATTCATTAAAATTAATAATATTCTGGAAAAAAACTAAGGAGCAAATGCCAGAGGATTCAATGAATTCTGGCCACTGGAGGACATATTATTGTAGGCTGTTTCTTAGATAAGGAAGAGAGCGGAGTAGCTACCTGAATGACCTGTCCTTTTAAGCACCATTAAATGACTACATGGATTTATAGTATGGTGTTTCTGGAGGACATAGAAGGATGTCTGTGTCTCTGGAAATGACTTTTGTGTTTAGCCAGAAAGGAATCACACAACACATTTAGCAAGTCAGTCACTCACTTCAAATCTCATCAGTGTTTCTGAATGTTGTGTAATGTTACATATGAAATATATCTGGAGTCTTCTTGGGTATGGTACAACAAGTTTCATATCCCTGGATTTGGGGACTCACTGCCATTCTTCTCTGAAGATCCTTTGAAACGCTGTCAGGTTGGATGGTGATCACCGGTGGACAGTTATTTTCAGGTGTCCATTGTGGGTGAGGTTGTAGGAGTAGCCAGTGTATGTTTTGTGAGACACATATTTGCCTGTTTCACGTACATTTAGAAGTTGTTTAAAGGCGACGGTCATAAAAAAAAAAAAAAAATTAAATGTACCATCACAGAGGGCTTCATGATCACCATGGTCATTTTACTTTTTTCAATCTGCTCGCCGGCAGGTTGTTTTGTGCGGGGGCATGCACAGGGAGCCTTTGTCAGTATGTGGCGCACTGCCTGTACAAACGCAAATTGGCTTGGGTATGCAGAAGACCGAGTACTGAGGGGAGCAGTTGGTGTCAGGTTTATTCTTGATAGGAAAGGCTGGGTTTATTGATGGTGTTTTGTGGCTTGAGGGTTGGAAGTAAGATAAAAGTAACCAGTAAGTGTGTTAATGTCAGTTTTGGTTTAGTTTTTGTCATTGTTATGATTTAGTTGTTATATCCCATCTCCCCCAAGGATAAGAATGCTGAGGCCCTATTGAAGCAAACCTTTAGATGGGATAGCTTTCTGTTATTTAAGTCCGTAGTAGACAAGAGGGTGGGAAAATGAACCATACTCCAGAGTAGTTAGAGATGAGAGTGTTGAAAAAAAACTGAGAGCACGGTAGTGAGAGAGATTGTGTGGCTCAGTAGCTGGCGTGTTCTGGGTAATTGTTAAAAAAATAAACAGTAAGCTGGTGTTGATCCCTGTTTTGCTTTATGTTTGAGGGAGTCTTATTTGTTTTGCTTAGAGGGAAGGTTGTTGCAGAGCCTTATATATATACTCAGCAAAAAAAGAAACGTCCCTTTTTCAGGACTGTGTATTTCAACAATAATGTTTTAAAAATCCAAATAACTTTACAGATTTTCATTGTAAATTGTTTAAACAATGTTTTCCATGCATGTTCAATTAACCATAATCAATTAATTAACATGCACCTGTGGAATGGTCGTTAAGACCTTAACAGCTTACAGAAAGTAAGCATTTAAGGTCACAGTTCTAAAAACGCAGGACACTAAAGAGACTTGTCTACCGACTGTGAAAAACACCCAAAGAAAGATGCCCAGGGTCCCTGCTCATCTGCGTGAATGTGCATTAGGCATGCTGCAGGGAGGCATGAGGACTGCTGATGTGGCTAGGGCAATAAATTGCCATGTCTGCACTGTGAGACGCCTAAGACAGCGCTACAGGGAGACAGGAAGGACAGCTGATCATCCTCGCAGTGGAAGACCACGTGTAACAACACCTGCACAGGATCGGTACATCCGAATATCACACCTGCGTGACAGGTACAGGATGGCCACAACAACTGCCCGAGTCACACCAGGAACACACAATCCCTCCATCAGTGCTCAGACTGTCCGCAATAGGCTGAGAGAGGCTGGACTGAGGGCTTGCAGGCCTGTTGTAAGGCAGGTCCTTACCAGACATCACCAGCAACAACGCCGCCTATGGGCACAAACCCACCTTCGCTGGACCAGACAGGAGTGGCAAAAAGTGCGTGAGTTTCTGCATGACAGCAATGTCAGTGTTCTGCCATGGCCAGCGAAGAGCCCAGATCTCAATCCCATTGAGCACGTCTGGGACCTGTTGGATCGCAGGGTGAGGGCTAGGGCCATTCCCCCCAGAAATGTCCAGGAACTTGCAGGTGCCTTGGTGGAAGAGTGGGGTAACATCTCACAGCAAGAACTGACAAATCTGGTCCAGTCCATGAGGAGGAGATGCACTGCAGTACTTCAAGCAGCTGGTGGCCACACCAGATACTGACTGGTACTTTTGATTTTGAGCCTCCCTTCATTCAGGGACACATTGTGAAACATTTTTAGTTTATGTCTTATGGTGTTGACTCTTTTAGTGTTCATACAAATATTTACACATTAAGTTTACTAAAAGTAAAAACAGTTGAAAGTCAGAGGACGTTTCTTTTTTTGCTGAGTATATATATATTTTTTTTATTTTTTTTTTAAAGGTTAACCTTGATATTTTTGTGGACACTTGTTTTCACACTTTTTCATCACTGTATATATATGTTTGGACCCTAAGAGCGACAAAAGAGGATTGGATGTAATAAACTGTACTTTCCTTAATTTTAACATTGTGGAATCTCTGACTTGTTTTTTTTTTTCAACTACGGTCCCGGTCGGTCCCGACTACAAGCAGCATACCTGCAATTGCAGGTGGTTTACGACATCCATAGCTATGTTCCTCCAGGCTGCCGCTCAGTCCTTCTCTTGTACAGCACTTTGGAAGTGCAGCGCAGCACTTGCATATGGGTGCCACAAGGTGTTCGATACACCATGCAAATGTCCCATAGTTGTTCCTAAGCCACTCCTGTATTGTCTTTGCTTGGAGTTTAGGGTCATTGTCCTGTCGAAAGGAGAACCTGAACTGAACTTGACCCAGAATGAGGTCCGGAGAGCTCTACGATATCTCTGTACTTTGTCTCCCACACCCCGGCGCTGAAAAACCAGCCTCTCAGCACTATGCTGCCACCACCATGCTTCATCACTGGAATTGTATTGTGCAGGGGATTAGTGGAGCCTGGTTTCCTTCAGAGATGACCTTAGTTTCATCAGACCAGAGAATCTTGTTTTTCACCATCTGGTACCTTTTGGCAAGATCCAAGTGTGCTTCAATGTCTCTTTTACTGAGGGGAATGTTCTGTCTGGCCACTCTGTCATAAAGCCCAGATCAGTGGAGAGTTGAGGTGATGATTGCACTTCTAGAAGTTTCTCCAATCTTCACAAACATGTTCTCTGGAGCTCAATCAGAGTGGCCATCAGGTCCTTCGCCACCTCTATAACAAAGGTCCTCGTATGCTGACTGCTCGGACGGCCAGCTCTAGTAAGAGTCGTGGTTGTTCCAAATATATACTAGTCAAGAATTATGAAGGTAACTGTGCTCTTGGGGACCTTCAATGCTGAAGCAATTTTTTGAAGCCCTTCTCAGATCTGTGCCTCAACACAATTCTGCCTCTAAATGCTGCAGGCAATTCTTTTCACCTCAAGGCTTGATTTTTGCTCTGATACACCTTGTCAGTTTTGGAATTGTCTTCCTATTTATGTGCAGTCAATTGAATTGACCACAGGTGGACTCCAAACAAGGTTGTAGAAACATCTCAACAATGATCGATAGAGTGGGATGCAAATTTGAAGTGTTTTAGCATGTTCAATGGTATGTATTTGGTGTGTGTGTGTGTCTTTGTTTCATTATTGTCATTGTTCTGAGGAGACATGCAAGTAAGAATATTATTGTACAGTGCTATTTAAACTATGTACTATGTACACATGTCATTAAACTTGACCTTGAAACAACTTCCCAGATAGCTAGCTTGTCAAATAATTTTTTCAGATGTCCTCTATCCAGATTAAATTATTATGCTTTGCCTATGGAATGCCCCTTTTCAGAATGAGGCTAACCTAGAAAGGCTGGAATTTGATCTTAAACTTCTAGTATATATCAAATGATGTTTCTGTTTTTATGTTATAGCATTTTGTTTTGTGTTGTTGTTGCATTTAATTTTATACATCATATTTTAATCATTGTGTTTGTGTTTTAATCATTGTAATAGTGCACTAGGCTTCTAAGTGGAAGTGCACTTAAAAATAAATTAAATTGAAATGAATAAAAAGATTAACATCCCTAATCTTTTACATATAACCAATGTATGGCAGTTTACGGTAATCTCCTTAGGAAGGTATTTAGCACGAGGAAAAAACTCTCTGTTAAATAAGGGATGTTAGTTTATAGGCTGTTTCAATTAAAATTTGGTATTTCATTTAGCATTTTTATATTATCTGACTACATTTTTGTTCACTAAAAATATTACACAAATTGCTTACATAAAAGTTAAAGCATATTGAAATAAAATAAGTTGAAATAGTGCAAAATGAATGAATAACGTAATATGTGACTCTTCATAGGGAGGCATTAACATTATTTGATAGGGTTTAGGCTAAAGTGCATTGGTAAAAAAAATATGAGTTCCACATTATGAGAAATAAAAATACATGACCTATTCCTAATGGTAATGTGTATGTTAAAAATATTCAGATGTACTGAATTAAGGATATTAAGATGAAGAAGACAAATAAAAGACATGATCAAGCATAGATATCACGTATAACGTTGATAGACTAGAGACAGGCATTAAACTAGAACTACATATGGAAGAGTTCCAGACCTCCATCGACTTTGTGAATACACTTGCACAGGTGCAAAATCCAATAGCACTGGGTGCAAGTCAAATACAATACTGATGCCAGAAAGGACAATTGGCCATTACTGGGATCCCTTACACACCCCTGCCTGCCAAGATTGTGGAAGGTGACCAGGAAATACAAAGGTCTCACTAACTGGTAACAGTATAAAATAGGCCAGTAAAATAAACAGATTAATAAGCCACTCTTACTTGCTAAAACATCTATTAACATAATTTGCTAAGTTTTTTAAGAGTAAAAAGAAAAAAAAAGGTTTTGATTTTTCCGTAGCCTTCAAGTACAGGTAAGTTTCTATTCACATACAGAATAGCTTAGCAAAACTGACACTAAACTTCGTTTTACAGTTTTTATTGGGTGAAAATAAATAATGCTCGCTGAAACCTCATTCACACTTCTGTGTTTTACTTCTTTTCTGCAGTTACTTAATGCACATAATTCATATCACAGTGGTAAAATTAGTTCTATTTATGCCTTTTGTTCACTTAACCATGGAGCAGTGCAGTACATTTTTCAAAAATGTGACATGCTGCATGTTTTTCATACTATGACACACTAAGACACATCATGAATTCTCCACAGCAAAACTTGCTACACTGAAAGTCACTGCTGCCCAAACTCCTTCTTGTGCCATTACCAAGCAACCACCTCATCCTAGTTGAGAATATGTACTCTTCCTGTGATTTTGTTTTCATTAACTACTAAATACAATACAATACAATTTATTTTTGTATAGCCCAAAATCACACAAGAAGTGCCGCAATGGGCTTTAACAGGCCCTGCCTCTTGACAGCCCCCAGCCTTGACTCCCTAAGAAGACGAGGAAAAACTCCCAGAAAAACCCTTGTAGGGAGAAAATGGAAGAAACCTTGGGAAAGGCAGTTCAAAAAGAGACCCCTTTCCAGGTAGGTTGGGTGTGCGGTGGGTGTCAAACAGAAGGGGGTCAATAAATAAAATACAATACGCAGAACATAAAAAAATCCTCAATACAGTAAAAAAATTAAAATTTTACAAGTACGGAGCAGAATTTAACAGTTAATGATATCACATAATAAGATTTAGATTTGTTAAGAGTCCTGGAGACCTCATCCATCAAGCTGCCTCCCCCATTTGGCCATTCCACAGCTGAAACAGAGCTGGGCCAGCTAATCCGATGAAAGGACCCATCTACCTCACGATTCCTGTGATCCTCCATGAGGGATGACTTTACCTTAGGCAGGCAAAACAACTTGGCAGATGGGCCATGGCACCAAGTGCCACATTTGAGTACCGAGAAGAGAAACAGAATAGGTGAGGGTTAGTATCCAATTATAACTATCATGTTACTTATGTTTTAGTGGCTAATGACTAACAACAGAGATGCAGTCTGTACAGTTAATCAGCATCTCTAGTCAGGATATGCTAAACTGAAGTAGTAAGTCTTCAGCCGGGATTTAAAAGCTGAGACTGAAGAGGCATCTCTTATAGTAGCAGGCAGACCATTCCACAGTTTAGGGGCCCTGTAACTAAAAGCTTGACCTCCCACTGTTATTTTATTAATTCTTGGAATCATAAGCAGACCGGCATCTTGAGATCTTAATGTGCGCTCTGGTTTGTAAGTCATGATAAGTTCAGACAAGTAAGCCTTGGCCATTTAATGCTTTATATGTTAATTAAAAGGAGGATTTTAAATTCTGCCCTAAACTTAACTGGGAGCCAGTGTAAGAATTTAACAACTGGAGTTATACTGTATGTTCAAATTTTCTTGTTCT
Source organism: Polypterus bichir lapradei (assembly GCA_026402145.1). Taxonomy (NCBI): domain Eukaryota; kingdom Metazoa; phylum Chordata; class Cladistia; order Polypteriformes; family Polypteridae; genus Polypterus; species Polypterus bichir. The sequence continues at coordinate 46,212,810 of JANRMT010028174.1, read as the reverse complement.
TGTAATAATTCTTGCAGCAGCATTTTGGATTAACTGGAGGCTGTATAAAGAACAGTTTGAACATCCAGTGAACACTGCGTTGTAGTAGTCAATTCTACTAGAAATAAATGCATGAATTAATTTCTCAGAATCCTGTTTATTTAGAAAGCGCCTTAATTTCCCAACATTTTTAAGATGGAAGAAACATGATTTGGACAACTTTGTAATATGCGCTTTAAATGACATGCTAGAGTCAAAGATAACTCCTAGATTGCGGGCTGATTCAGTAAAATTAATGGTGATTTCAGCTGAGTTAAATGATGACAGAATATTGTTGTGGTCAGCATCATTCCCTCCAACAATTAACATCTCTGTTTTATCTGTGTTTAAAGACAAGTAGTTCTCATCCATCCACTCCTTTAACACTAGAATTACCAGAGCCTACGAAAAAACTCGTAGATCCGTCCCACCTTAAATCGCTTCTTAAAACCGTTCTCACCTCTCCGCCAGCGTCTTTTGTTAATCTAAATGTGCTGATAAAGACAAGTTGCAAGTAGCCGGCTATTCCATCCCCCACCGACTTAGAAGGTGCACAAACTGCTTGATAATGCATGATAATTGTAAAGGTTAGCTTTTTTTTTTTTAATTCAGTTACATTCTCTCAGTCACGTTCACGATCCCATCTGACACTGCTGTTTTCACATAAAGACGCGCTATAGCTCAAATGTGATTTATTTGGAGATGCGCTATAGCTCGAATGTTATTTATATAGGGAAGAAAATACAGTGTCAGGTGCTCATTCAGTGTAATAGGAACCATAGCACAGAGAGATGTGTGCACTGCAACAAGTACACATGTTGTAAATGTAGGAAGGGTGTGTGGGAATTGTTAATATTTGAATGTGATGATTTTATATAGCACGGACCGGAAATCAGCAGTTCTTAGCATTGCCCCACGCAAGCTGTCGTATCAACCGCCTACTGTAACTTGCTTTATTTTTTCTTCACTTATAGTCTAGAATAAAAGTGCACTTGTTTTGTTATACTTGTACACCAACATATGTTCCTGTGTTTGAGCGACACGGGCATGCTCAAAAAATAGATAGATAATGCCACGAAAAGTACACACAGGCACTTCAGTTCGCAAGCATTGGTACGAGAGTGCAGTCACAAGTACGCTGCAGAGCTACAGCGCATCTTTATGTGAAAACAGCAGTATTGTCAGATTAGGGAAGGATCTTGAACACGACTGAGAGAATGAAAAGTGAATAAAAAAAAACCTTTACAATTATCATAAACTACACTGACTGTTACACACTGAAATCAAATGTATGTTTTTATTTTAAAATAGTAAGAATAACAGCAGTTTACTTCTCAAAACTGAATCGTGAGGGATCAAACTCATGACCTTTTGATTACTAGTCAGCAGTTGATACCATTAGGCTACCGTGGCAGTTGCAGTAAGTATTTGTCAATGTGGCATGCTAAGGCGGCTTTTTTCTGCAGTTATAGTTTTGAATAAAAGCATACTTGTTCTATTATATTTGTACCTTTTGTGTCAGTGTTTCTTTGATATTTGGACTTCAGGCTTCATACATTATATAGTTTATGCCTATATTTTGTCATTTACTACTACAATATGAAAAACGTTTCTGTTTTAAAAATGTGTTTACACGGATTACTGTAGAAACGGAAAACACATGAAATGCATGTATTCCAAATAATGATCTATTATTTCCCCTCTAAAACTCCACTTCACTCCCAGATAATCAATCAAGGCGTGAGCTGGGAGAAGTTTGTGCACCTTCTAAGTCGGTGGGGGATGGAATAGCTGGCTACTTGCAACTTGTCTTTATCAGCACATTTAGATTAACAAAAGACGTTGGCGGAGAGGTGACAACAGTTTTAAGAAGCGATTTAAGGTGGGATGGATCTACGAGTTTTTTCGTAGGCTCTGGTAATTCTAGTGTTAAATCACTAACACAACTAATTAAAGACAACATCGGAGAAACTTCATTTGATCTAAATGAAAGGTATAACTGGCTGTCATCTGCATACAAGTGAAAATTAACATTATGTTTCCTAATGATAGATCCCAGTGGAAGCATGTAAAGTGAAAATAGTAAAGGTCCCAGTACTGAGCCCTGCGGGACACCATGTTGAACTTCTGTGTATAATGAAGGAGTACTGTCAGCACATTTCTGTACATATTGGAATCGATTTGATAAATAAGAACTAGACGAAGCGAGCACAGTGCCTGTAAGCCCAATATTATTTTCTAGACTGTGTAGTAAAATAGAATGGTCAATGGTGTCAAATGCTGCAATTAAGTCTAACAACATAATTATAGTGGAGTTTCCTTCATCAGAGGATATCAAAATGTCGTTTACAACCCGCGTTAGTGCCATTTCTGTACTATGACCAGTGCGGAAACCAGACTGGAATTTCTCAAATAAATTGTAATGCGTAAGGTGTGACTGAAGCTGATTGGCGACTAGTTTTTCTAGTATTTTAGAGGTAAATTTGAAATAGGCCTATAATTATTTAGTATGTGTGGGTCTAGGTCTGACTTTTTAAGTAATGGTTAGTGATAACTGATGAAATGGCAATAATGAACTATTGATAATGTTTAGAATAGGTGCTGGAAGAACATCCATTGCACTTTTTACTAGTTTTGTTGGCACTGGATCTAGGGAACAAGTAGTGGGCTTCATTTTAGAAATTAAAGTTAAGACTTCCTGCTCAATTACAGGATTGAAATTACTAAAGTGCTGAATGCAATGTGAGACAGGGTCTGCTAAGTTAATATTTGATTTGTACATTTGTACTGTGATGCTGAGATCTGGGATCTTATATTTTTAATTTTCTCATTGAAGAAGTTCATAAAGTCTATACTGATAATATCTGTTGGTATTTTGCACTGTAGATCTGAATTCCCATTTGTTAATCTAGCCACTGTTCTAAACAGCATCCAAAGATTTTTATTATTGCTATCTATTATTGTAGAATAGTATTCTGAGCGAACTTTAAAGAGAGCTTTTTTATATTGTTTAACATTCTCTGTCCATGCAATTTGAAAGACATGTAGCTTTGTTGTTCTCTATCTGTGCTCTAGTTTTCGACACTCTAATTTAAGAGCTTGAGTGTTTTCATTAAACCAGGGAGAGTTTCTATGTTCTTTGATCACTTTTGTTTTAAGGGAAGCCACTGTGTCCAGAGCATCTCTTAAGGTCATATTATAATGTGATGTTAGCTGATCTAAATTGTTTTCCATGTAAACATTTGATGTTAACTGATCTAAATGGTTTTCCACAATTACACTCAACTTACTCAAAGTATCTATACATTTTGAAGCAGAATTACAATCTAGATGTCACACTGTCTTTTTTTTAATCTGTGAGTGCGTTGGCAAGGTCAGGACTAAATCAAATGTAATTAAGTAGTGATCAGAATAAACTTCATTTAATGGAGTAATATTTAAATTTTGAATTTCAACTTTGTAAGTTATAATTAAATCTAATGTGTGGTTATGATTATGAGTTGACAATTTTTGACAATCTGACAAAATCCTACTGAATTTAACAAATAAGTAAAACATTTGCTAAAAGTGTCAGTTTCCACATCAATGTGTACATTAAAATCCCCCCATCAGTACTAAGTGATCATAATTTATGAATTTTATCAAATCAGATAAAAGTTTGCTAAATTCAGTCATGAACAATGAATATGGCCCTGGTGGTCTGTAGACTAGCACTATAATTGTGTTGGAATCTGTTTTAATATTTACTGTAAAATGAATGCCTCAAAGGATGTAAAGCCACCTAAATATTTAGACATGATTTGCATTTTGTTACAATTAATTATTCCAAGGCCTCTTCCTCAACCAGAATCTCTAGACTTATAAAGGAACAAGTATCCATCTGGTAACGCCTCAGCTAGGGGAACAGTGTCACATTTACTAAGCCAGGTTTCAGTAAGTAGACACAGATCAGATTTTGTACTTAATATAATATCATTTACCAAAACAGCTTACTGCCAAGAGAACGAATGTTCAATAAGCAGCATTTAAAACTACATGCTTCTTTCTGAACTGATGATATATTTTTTGTTTTAATTTGAAGTAAATTTCTATTACAGATGCCCCTGATGGAGGGTCTGGTTTTCTCCCTTGGTCTAATTATAAACCTTATTTTTTGGTTATCAATTAATTTAAGGTTTGCATCAAGACTGTTGTGTGTTGCCCCACAACAGGGATTATGGGTAACAGCTTCAGGATAGTAACAGGTGGGATAAACAACAGCCTGTGATTTAAGATCACATGACTGCCGCCTGGATGGTGCTCTAATCAGTCAACCAGGAAGTTTTGCTGCCATATTTTGGGATAATACATAAGATCCCCTCCAGTTAGGATGAAGACCATCTCTTTTGAAAAATCCAGGCCTTTCCCAAAAATCATCCCAATTATTCACAAACGCTATGCTTTTATTTGCACACTAGATTTCTATCAAGCAGTGAAGGGAATGTGAACTGCTATAAATCACATCCCCTTCTATATAATCTTGGTAAGGGGCCATATACAACTAAATTCCGACATTTTCTTTTAGGTTTGGTACATAAAGAGATGAAGTTCCTATTTAATACCTCAGATTGCTGTAAATAAATATCATTAGTGCCGGCATGCAGCAATAAGGTAGATACTTCATCACCTGCGACACAGTGGCCTCTATATCAGAAATCTTGGCCACTGCGAGGCATTTAACATTAACTGCTGGTTTAACATAGTTTGGAATTCTAACATTCCACACTATGGAATCGCCAATTATGAGCACTTTCTTATTCCCAGTTTCCACAGGCGAGCTGCAGAGTGCTGAGAATCTGTTCTGGGTCCAAATTGGTGACCTGGGTGCCGAGGGACTAAATTTTGGCTTCTTAGACGCCGTCTTACTGTCACCCACGCACCCTGTGGCTAAATTGGTGCTACTGACTTTGCTCGTACTCTGACTAAAGTGAAACCTGGAGAGACTGAAGCCAAATCAGAAGTAGCCGAATTGTCTAAACAAAACGAGTCGATACAATTTTCGGTTTGCCTAATTGCTATCAGGTTCCTAACGTGGTCCTCCAATTTGCACATTTTCCCGGCCAACTCTAAATTAACTTTTGGCAGGTGAAGCTGTCTACACTGTCAGCCGGAAAACCTGAACTGTACATGCTGCAGGACATATAAACATGCCCTGAATGGGCAGAGAGCAGATAGAACTTACGTTTAGCGTTGATATCATCTTCTCCATTTTTGTAGTAACTTTGTTCCTTTGGCACTTTCCGCGTTTAGCTAATTCACTAAGAGACCATTGGCTTTGATTTCTCACTGCTGGTTATTTCTCCTGGTCAGCTGTCGGCTTTACTTCAGTTGAACTTACTCGGGTGTTTGTGAAAGGCTATGTGCCTGTGGGGGATACTGCTGCTTTGTGCTTCTTCTCGCTGCTACTCCAAAGAGGTGTGGCCTGAAAGAGAGGAAAGAAAAAATGACAACTAAATGACAAACAGACACTTGTAGAATTAATGCATGGAAATGCTTCCAAACAGGAAGTAAATATAATTGTTCTTGAATCAATGCCACAAACTGCACTGGAAGCAAAACACAATTTATTTTCTTAATTTTAAACCCCCCCCCTCCACTGTAAGCCAGGGGGGCTGTCCTCTATCGTTCCAGGGAGGATAATGTCCCCGACAGTAAGGGCCCCGGCCATCCTCCACAATATATATATTTATATATATTATAAGAGATCAGCCTCGGCACAGACAGACACAGACTCCAGATGTACAAAAACACTCATCGTTTATTATAAACACCACACACAATATCATGCATAAACCACACATCCAGTCCTTTTCTCTACTCTTTAACCGTCTGCACTCCTCTCTCGCAAGCTCCATTTTCCACCTCCCAACTCCGGCTCTTCAAATGGAGTGAGGCGGCCCCTTTTATGATGCCCCAGATGTGCTCCAGCTGCTCTGAGATGGTTTTTCGGAAGCACTTCCTTGTGTGGCGGAAGTGCTGACCTTGTACCCGGAAGCACTTCGGGCGTATACAGTTCCTAGCGTGGCAGAAGTGTTGTCCTCCAGGGCTGTAGGACCATCCAGACACCCTCTGGTGGTGGCCACGGGGTCCCCACACGTTTGAGCTTCCCAGCTCCATTTCCATGGCCCTGATGGAATCCAGGGGGGCTGCCCTCTTGCACCCAGGGAAAGATAGTGTCTCTCTTCCAGTCTGTCCTTCTTCCAGGTGTCCTGGTGGGGCAAGATCCCTGGTCATATGCCACAATATGTATAAACTACCAGTTGTGAAGTTGCGAGTTGGCTCCATGTTCTCACTCTTGTTGGGAATCACTTAAACTCACCGCCATCAGTACTATAACTGAGGTGAGCCAAGCAGATGGAGACACATACATATCAAGGGGTATGTCCAAAAGTGATAAGTGCTTTTATTTAAATCCAAAAACAAAACAGTGTGCAAATAAATAGTGTAGTGCAAACTTCAATAAACAAACAAATAATCAATTAAAACAATGACAATCCTTGAGTTTAAAATCCAGAATTAAAATGAGAGTAAAAACCAAGCAACACAGTCATCGGGTCTTTAATGTTCCATCAGACAAGCAGAGCACAACTCCATCTTTGTCCCCCAGCTCACCCATTGCTTACTCAGTTGGCAGAGACACTAGCAGCCACAGTCCTCACCACCCAACCCCTATCTTAGCTGCCTCAAGTGGCATAGGCCAGACTACTCAGGGTTGTCATCTTTCTCACTCCCCTGGAGGACTCTGGGAGGACTCTGCCACGATTGAACCTGCTCATTAACCAATACTCAGTGGAACGATCCACCCTAGAATGTCACTCTTTCACTCCTTTGCATGGCTTATGACCACGCTGCCGCTCCCTACCTCTCCACCCAATGCTGTTCTCACAGCTCTGTCTCTGTTCTTTCTTTTCTGTCTTTTTCTGCCTCCCCCTTTTCTACTGTGCTGTCTCCTCTTGTACTGCCTCTCTAATTGGCCATTTACATGAAAAAGGAATGACCATCTCCGAACCAAGGAGGGGGCATAAGAGTACATCTTTCACCATCTTACAATGCTGTGATTGCAGCCATTCCCTAACTCTCTATAACTGGTACTCATGGACATTGATTAATGGACAATTTGCCTATCATTGATCACACTGCCCATTATTAGTCAATGGTGCTAGTTTGGTCATTAGGCCAAGGTACTGTTTATAAGGTTGGAGAAACCTGCAGTCAACTGAGACTGAGGAAGTCACTTGGATGAGTGATGAAACATATCAGAAAAATACTATGTCCAGATGAACAGAATCAACTTTCTAGAATTTCCTTACCTGAATTATTGAGCATGCATCAAGACTTCCATAAGGGAAATTAAATAATGGTCAGGAAGATCTTCCCAACACTGTTGCAGACGTTCCCACAAATGTTTGGTACTTGTAGGTTGCTTTCCTTTCATTCTTCTTTCCATTTTATCCCAAACTAACTCAATGTGGTTTAAGTCTGGGAACTGTGCTGGCCATTCGATGTTTTGAAGTGTACCTCCTTGCTCTTTTCTTTTAACATAGTTCTACTACTACTAGATGTGGATCAGAAGGTATTGCCTGGTGCCTTTTACTTTTGACTCAGAATGCCAATCACACTGTGCAAGTCACTAACTCTGTCTCCAGAAAAAGAATCCCAGACCATCACACTTCCTCCTCCATGTTTGACAGTTGGTGTCACAAACTAAGGAACCATCCTATTAATAACTTGACAGTTTACAACCATGAAGAACCAAAGATTTCAAAGTTTGATCCAACGGTCCATAAGACTTTCTTCCAGTCTGCAGTAGTCCACAGCAGGTACAGTATTTCATGGCCAGGCAAGCCTCGCTTTCTTATTTTGTCCTTTAAGGAATAGCCTTCTTACTGCCACTCGCCCTGTCAAAATTGCAGTACAACTTCTCCTCTTCACAGTAGAAATTAAGACTTGCTTTTTTCGACCTGCACTGTTAAGCTGTGCTTGAAGCTGTTGTGCTATAAAGCGCCTGCCACACAAGCTGGTGACTGACAGAAACTTGTCTTCTGATTGGGTTGTTACATTGGATCTGCCAGATTTCCTCCTATCAGAGATTCTTCCAGTTTCCAATTGCCTTTGGATTGTGTAGGGCACCACTGTACTCACTGACATTTGATTTTTTTTTGCAATTTCTCTAAATGAAAGGCCTGCATTTCTAAGGATGATACTGCTCTGTCTCGTTTCATTTATTAATTACCATTTTCTTGCCATTATCACTAGAATTTACAACTTACTATAGTGTAATATTTCTTAAGTAGTACTTCAGAGGGTGTAGTAAAACAGTCTGTTCCAACTCTGCTTTAAGATAGGCAGAGGGATTTTAAGTAATCAACAGAAGTTGGGATACCTGTGCAAACTGGTTGGTTCAACTTGCAAGGATTAATTTACTTAAATTCCTGCAGAATATCTGTAGGTCATAACCATTTATTTGTTCCCTGAAGGAGGCCCATTTGTAATATTCTGACATTTCCTTTTTTTCAGTTTTTGCTAACCTAAACTTTCAGTTTAAACCAGTGGCAGATTACTGCTTACTTTTTCGCCACTTTACTGTATGTTATTCATTGCATTTCAACTGATTCAATTTGAAGAAAAACTGGAAAAACTGAGGTGTTCTAAAACTTTTGACAGGTAGTGTACAGAATATATACCAAAGTACAGTAAATTTATTGAGTCAATCAATACATTGGTATATATTACATGTTGTTTCTCCTTTAATAACCTGCAATATTATGTTTTATGTTTATGTTGCATTTCATTGTTCATATTATATTTATAAGTAACATTTAGTGATTTAGTGCAATGGGCTGATAACAGGAGGTGGAATTAATAAAAATCAAAAGAATTGTACATGTTTTTTTTTAATTTCTATTAAGCTGGCATTGACACCAATTTCATTAGTTGTCTTGACATATTTAAGAATCAACTGCAGATTGAGGATATTACTTAATTTGTTCTAATTATTTTGTAGACAGCACCAATGAGTTTTAAAAAATTTTGTTTAAATAAATATCTTATATATTGTTGAAGTCCAACTCCATAATTTTTAGAGGTCAAATAAAGTGGAGTAAATAATTAATTAAAAAAAAGTCCCGAGTCAGGTTTATAAAACTTGCATACACACAAAAATAGGCTTGAAATGCACATACACAATTTCACACGTAAATGTGGAGATTTGTAAAATAAAACTTGACAGTATTGTGCAGTTCTGACCCATGCATATGCAGCAAATCAGAAAAACTTGGAAATTACGACACCTTCGTTAAAAAGACGAATGCAGCCAAATTCGCAAAATGACGACTCAGTCCCATACTAATACATATCAACAAGCTGCTTTTATAATGTGTGTTGATGCAACAAACATCAAAAGTGATGACTATGATGTACAGGCTCGATTTTAGCTCCCTTTTTAGAGGACCAATGCTGTGTATTTGCACTGAAGAGCTTTTTTGTTTTTTTTTGTTAGGTTAGGTCGGATACCTCTTGTTACATTTCAGGGCTAGAAACCAAAGTGTAGAAAAAACTCAAAAGTGATTCTCTCCCCTAAATCTCATGCCCCTACAGCCTATCTATAGCTTAATAGTTTGACACAACATGGCTTCTTTGGAACTGCTTCATGACTATGCAAATTGCATATATGAAGGGAATGAACCTCTAGGGTCTGGTTGGACTTTATTCCCATGAAAATGACTGACTTACGTGGTGATTTAGAGTTCCAAGGGCCTGTCTCTTGGAACTAATGGCTGAGTTGGCCCAGACATTAGAAAGACATACTGTCTGAAATTGAGATACATTTGGTCATATCAAGGTTTTAACAATAGCTGACTTTCTGACATCAGGCGCCTGAACTGGCTGACAGCTCAGGTATATCTCAGCCAAACTTCATCTTCATCATGCTGGCTGTGCTGGAAGCCATAAACAACTGACAAGGCACTACATTCAGTTTTATTATGGCTTGTGTGTCAATCAATACATTTGTATATATTCCATGTTGTTTCTTAATGTTACTTAATTTGTTCTAATTATTTTGTAGACAGCACCATTTTTGCAGTTATTGCTTTGAGCATCAGCTTACCTATCCAAGCAATGTGCTAAAATGAGTTTAAAAAAATACTTATGGAGAGATGTCACATGTTCCTATATCAGACTCCAGAAATCACATGATGTATTTATATCAAATTCTTCCACTTTCATTTGCCAATTATCTGCTGAATTAACCCAGGTGCATCTGAAGTGATTAAAATGTCATTTGCATAATGGTGTGTTTTGGAGTGTCTTGGCATGGAAAAAAAGCAGCATGTCATACTTTTAAAAAATATACTGCATTCTTCTGTGCTGATGTGAATGAGAGGCATAACAGAACTGAGTTTAACTGTGAGATATGGATTATATGCTTTACTCAGCTGCAGAAAAGACACCAGGTAGACATGGAAGCAGTATTCCTTGTTTCCCACCCAAAGAAAGTCTTTATGGAACAAGTTTTGTCAATTAAGTTATATTGCCTTTGGTCTAACAATTCTCAGTAGGATGAGTTGATCTTTAGCATGCAGCCCCTATGTAACGCAATACTGGATGATCTAATGCCCCATATACTGCATGGACCTGCTTGTAATAGATTAACATGTTATCAGCCATGTGCTAAATATTGTTTTCATACTCTATGAAGCCTTTGTCTAACGAAAGGATTGTCAGCATAACCCAATTTGTAACACAAAATTAACCTTCTACTGGTGTGTTCCAAAGATATCTTTGTTTAAATAAATATCTTTTATATTGTTGAATGCTGAAGAATCTTTTATGTAAGTTGAACATAGTGTGAAGTGTGAGTCCCTGTCCTGCACCCCAAAACATGAGGCTGAGTCTCAGTACTTTAGGAAAACCAACTTTATTCAGCTTGAAACAGGAACAGCACGGTTATTTATTGTAGCAAGATCTACCACTCTCTTATAAACAGACAGCAGTCAGTCATGGTCGTGGCCAGGTTAATGGCCAAGTAATACTGTTCCCAGCATTTATAATGTTCCTTGCATCGCCCATTGATGACAGGTGCTTATAGCACGACTGCAGTCGGCTCAGATTTGCTGCAGTGCTGGGAGCCTGTGGTTGTCTTCCACAGATGTGGCGATCACGCTTCGGGAAGCTCTTCGGCATTTCGTCCCATAGGGGGGAGTCCCAAAAGAGTTTAGAAACCTTACAGTAGGTTGAGACATTTCCCTATTAAACCCAAAAAACTCTTCAGTTATTTACACATTTTTAATTAGCAAAATCACCTGTCTGTTATTGTCGCAAAAGCGTATGTTAATGTAAACTTGCCTTTTTCATTTGTCACTAATAACAGTAAATCTTAATTATCACTTTACTCTTGACATTCAGTTTGGAAGCATAGTCCGTATAATCTTTTATGCAAGTGTTTTGTAGTGCCTCATACCGAATTGGTATTTGTGTTAAAAGTTGTATATTTGAGTCCCTTTTTGTTTTATTTTGTAAGGTGAACACAAGTAGTCTTCACTGTTAGGCCTTCTGTCAGTTTTGCTATCAGCTGGATAAAAAGGCTGGGCCACTGATGTATGTGAAGTGTGCAACTGCAGCATTAGACACACAAATAACAGCATCAGGGCCTAGGCCTGTCTACTCATCTGCATCTCCTTCTATCAAGCTGTATTATGTCACTCTTTTTTTCTGTTTTCCACAGCTCTTCAGAAGGTTTTGGGGACATATTGTACTGTGTAACAAGGAAATTCTGTCATAATAGAATTCTATTTTTGCACTTACCCTCAGTAAAGAAAGCAAACATGGAATAGATGTAAAATTAAAAAAAAAACACAATATAACAAATATTACACATTCCACAAAGTTTCTCACAAAAACATATATTCTTGAATAAAGATTTTGATGCTGCTATATGATAGACGTAGAGTACAGACTCATATGATGCAACTCAGTTATAAGAGCTGTTCTAATTAGGAAGTCCAAAAGCTGAAAAATTTTCGAGGCAATAATAAAGTAACATTATTTAAAAATGCCTTTAGGCTATCTTATCATCCAACTTTGTTGACATTCTAATTTTACTAAATTGTATTCTCCTTTTTAATATAATTAAAATAAAGTGCAGTTGAGTTTTATACACAAATGGAATGAAGGACCTTTAGTATGGCTCATCAGCATAAGTGCATTTAAGGACCTTGATGTAATTCTAATGGGAAATTAATTGAAGAATGAAAACAGGAGTGACTTTTTACAAAGTGTGTGAAGAACAAGAGACAGCTTTTCAGTCATAGTGCTAAAATATCTGTTAATAAAAGATGCGATGAGATAAAAGGTACAATTTACACAAACCATCTAAGTGCCTCTTTGTGAACTTCTTAGACACGGTTGCTTTATATAATCTGAGCTGCAGATTTGTTGTTAAAAGATGTACTTTTCTAACTCGACTGCAGAGGTTTTGTCCACATGTACCCTTAGTCAAAAGGCATGTCCTGGTATTCTTTAATTTAACAAAATAATTCAGTAGCAGAAATTGCAGAAATTGCACACCACTGGGAGTGGTATGGGAACGTACAGCATTGTAACAGTGGAACCCTAAAGACTAATCAACCCTGTCTAATATCGAAACTAAAAACAAAATGGCACCTAGGGAATATATTTAATTTCAAAAGCAACGTCTTCAAAAATATCCTAAATTAAAAACAGACCAGACCAAAAAACTTCTTGACCTCTAAAACCCCCCAAAACTCCAACTCCATTATTTTTAGTGGCCAAATAAAATGGTGTAAAAAATGAATTAAAAAAAAGTCCCAAGTCAGGTTTATAAAACTTGCGTACACACAAAGATAGGCTTGAAATGCACATACACAATTTCACACGTAAATGTGGGGAATTGTAAAAGAAAACTTGACGGTATTGTGCAGCTCTGACCCATGCATATGCCCCAAATCGGAAAAACCTGGAAATTACGACACCTTCGTTCAAAAAGATGAATGCAGCCAAATTTGCAAAATGACGACTTGCTCCCATACTAATACATATCAACAAGCTGCTTTTATAATGTGTGTTGATACAACAAACATATCAAAAGTGATGACTATGATGTACAGGCTCAATTTTAGCTCCCTTTTAAGAGGACCAATGCTGTGTATTTGCACTGAAGAACTTTTTTGTTTTTTTTTTGTTAGTTTAGGGTTTAGGTCGGTTACCTCTTGTTACATCTCAGGGCTAGAAACCAAAGTGTAGTAAAAACTCAAACGTGATTCTCTCCCCTAAATCTCATGCCCTACAGCCTATCTATAGCTTAATGGTTTGACACAACATGGCTTCTTTGGCACTGCTTCATGACTATGCAAATGGCCATATACACTATGAAGGAATGAGCTTCTAGGTTCTTCTAGGGTTATTTGAAAACAACTGACTTATGAGGTGATTTAGAGTTCCCAGGGCCTGTCTCTTGGAACTAATGGCTGAGTTGGCCCCGACATGAGAAAGACAGAATGTCTGAAACTGAGCTACATTTAGTCATATCAAGGTTTTAACACTAGCTGACTTTCTGACAACAAGCGCCTACCAGAGGGGAATGGCTGACAGCTCAGGTATATCTCAGCTAAACTTCATCTTCATCATGCTGGCTGTGCTGGAAGCCATAAACAACTGACAAGGCACAACATTCAGTTTTATTATTCCTTGGTTGTACATGACAATATAAAAGGAACAGTTGCAGCAGTGTTCCGTTTTCTTATGGTAATCAGGGCTAATGACACTGAAATTGTAATAAGGGCACCTAGTGAGAATAATGCTGCTTTTATTAACCTTGGCAGTTACATTTTATTACTGCACAAGCCATCTGTGATGCCAAGATGAGACTAACAAATGTTATGGCTTGGTGGCTTTGGTCAAGCTGACATGCTGAAGGTGCTGTACATGATGGTCGGCTTGTTAGTAAGGAAACTAATTCAATCCTTAGTGTTTCATAAGGCCTATACTACTCATTGTAATGGCAAACACGTCATTACATGAGCCAGGTGACAGTGTCTGCTCACTCAGATATGCCTTTCCCCGGCCCCCAGAGTGGAGAGGAGCGGTGCTTTAATGCAGTGCGAAGCACACCATAGGACTCCTTTTGTCAAACACAGGTGCAGATGTCTTGATGTGTCAGGAGGAAGGCTGCTCTACCAGTAAAAAAAGGTCTGCAGTATTGTGATTGAATATGTATGAGGTTCATTAGTATTGTCCATATATGGCTGTTTCAGGGTGAGGCACATTCATGTATGCATATTTACAAGGCAATTGCAAAAAAAAGTGGATTTTTTGGCATGCCCTTATTTCCACATTTAAATCTGCGCAGTTTTATACTTGAGATCCCACATCATCATAATGGCAAGAACTTCTGGTGTATTTTTACGTTGATTTCTAAATCGGTGAGCTATTTTAGCCCTTAAATGGTTTAGTTTGTTAAGCAGTGACTTTTTTTTTTGCTTTTTCATATAATTAAAATTTAACTTTTTTCTGCCAGTATTTATTGCAGATCCACTACTTGAGTAATATTTTGACCCTTTTTTCTGTTCTGCCTCCATTGTTTTCCTATTTTTTCCAGTCTCAGATTTTGGTTACTATTTATTGCCTAACTTTAAAAATGAATTTGTTTAGGTCAAATACAGAAGGTAATTCTCATCTGTTACCATATGTACTGTATGCTTCATTTCACATAATTTATGATTGTGTTCTTACAAAGAAAATACAATTTATGAGTACTACTTTTCTGTAGTCTTAAAAACTGAATGTATTCTTTGGTTCCTTTCAGACAATGAGAAGGTCTGAAAGAAACCTTTATCCGCACCAAAAAGTAAGCTTGTAGGACAAGTTGTTTACTTGTAATTGATAATTATTTAGCAACATACTGCCAGTGGAATCTGGGAAATTCTCATTAGTTATACGTAATTATGAAAAAATAGGCTATATAATTATTGATAATTATACACCCACCACAGTATTGCATGAAAACTACAATAACCATTACCAGCATTCTTATACTTAAGATGTATCCTAGCCAATGTCTTCTGTAAACCACACAATTAATCTTTTACTGGTGTTACACAACTCTGATATTTTAAAAGCTTGTGTGAAAATTAAATATTACATTGATACTTTACGTTTATATTATTTTAGCATTATTATGTTAATTTTTGTTTGTTCTAACTTGTACTTCTCAATTAATTTTGAAATGATGGATATGCCCTCTGGACACATACACATCATATATAAATAAAAATTGCACAGATACCCAATGGGTAATGGTAATGTATTTGATCCAATGTGAAATTTTCCATTTCATTATTTGAAAATTAATTTCAAACCGATCATTTCAAGTACTCAAGAAAATAGTCGACTACTGTTGTAATCAACAGCCTGTAAACAACAATGAATAGTATAAATGTATACAACATAGACTTTTGACTTATAATTTGAATTATAATGTCCTTATTCTAAAAAAAAAGCTCATTACCATATAGCAACCTCCATCCATCCATTATCCAACCCGCTATATCCTAACTACAGGGTCACGGGGGTCTGCTGGAGCCAATCCCAGCCAACAGAGGGCGCAAGGCAGGAAACAAACCCCGGGCAGGGCGCCAGCCCACAGCAGGGCACACGCACACGCACACACACACACACACACACACACACACACACACACACACACTAGGGACAATTTAGGATCGCCAATGCACCTAACCTGCATGTCTTTGGACCATGGGAGGAAACCGGAGCACCTGGAGGTAACCCACGCAGACACGGGGCGAACATGCAGACTCCCGGGTCTCCTAACTGCGAGGCAGCAGCGCTACCCACTGCGCCACCGTGCCACCCCCATATAGCAACCTATTTTCCAATATAATTTTAAATAATATATAAACTTTTAAAAATTCTGTTGCATTTTTTCTTCTTAAATACCTTTGATGGGCATCTACTTTTTTAATGGTATGAATAAAACTCAGAAAAATCAAAAATTCAATTAATACTGCTTCCAATACACTAATACTCCATATCAAATTAAATTTAATTAAAACTAACATCTTTCCTCTGCCAGATTTGGAAATGGATGGGAACAATAGCCCCAATTTATGATAGACTGTTACATAGACTGAATTAATTAATTCTTGCCAAATTTTGAACAAGGTTCAGCCAATTCCTTTGAAAGAAAAATTGATTTTTTTCTAATTTTAAGTAAAATAGAATTTCCTTTTCCCACAAGTTTGAATGGGTAATATAGGATTCTTCTAACTGAATGGGATAAAAGGAAGGATGAGCAATGCAGTATAAGATATCACAAAAACTTGGGACTCCAAAAGCAAAAAAGATATTTCTTTGGCAATAAACACCATTTATGAGTACCTGGGAGACATTACACCAGGTTCTATGCCAGCTACCAAAGCAAAGTAAGCTGTAGGAAAACAGGCTGGCACAGGCAGTCTTATGCTGCACCTGGTGTGAGTTACAGGAAGACAGGCAAATTTTCAAAATCCCATAATTATATATTGAGATAGACCCCCCACTAAAGGCAGTAGCTCAGTGTAAATCTTATCTGATTCAGCCAGATATTTCTCATCAGTACATGGAAACAAAAAAATCAAGTCCTCTCTGACTTTGTATGTTAGTTTCTCTTTCTCTCTCTCTCTCTCTCCCTCTATCTTCCATGCACTCAATGAGCCCTTTATTTTTAGACATTCAGAATCAGGCATAGAGACTCCTTCTTATATTACAGGAGGAATTCTTTTCCCTAGAAGTGCTCATTTTCTTTCCTTAGAGCAACCAATATGTTTGTTAATACCAGCAAGCATGTTAAAATAAAAACATTCATATGCACCGAATGTGCTTCTTTGAATGGCATTAATGAGACAAGCAATGAAAACAAGTTACTGGTCATATAGAAAACTCTGAGAGGTTCTATTGACAATATGAAAAAATGTAGCTAATTATAAAGGCTTCTTGTCAAGCTCACAACAGCATGCCTCTCCACGCAAGTTCTACACTGTCAATGTGACCACTAGCACCTAATAGGTGCAAAACACCACAGCTCTCAAGACAAGCCAACTTTGCCCACCTATAACAATTTCTAACAGTTTGTGTTAACATAGGTTCTTAAACTATGGGTTGCACCACTTTTTGGGTCCTGTGTTTTCTGAATTTGGGTAACAAAGAGTCATGATTCACGGTAGTATTCAATGGGAAAGGGTTGCAAACAGTTTGTGCAGTGTCTTGTGATGAGCAGTTAAAGCCAACTTCATTGCTCTGCTACAAACTGCATTGGTGACTCTCCAAGGGGGAGGAAGGATAGTTTGGCTGCTATTCTGCATGGAGGGAAAAGAGATGGCAGTTGGCAGCAATTCTGGGTCTTGAAAAGTTGTAGGTGACAGAGGTATTTGGGTTCACATATTCAGCAGCTTTATCCACTGATTTATTAGTAGCAAGTATAACAGGCTTCTTTTAATACATTTGCATCAGAGAATGCTTTATTGTGCTTGGTCAGTAACCTTTTATGACAGCGACTATTTTATTGTAAGCTAGAGAGGTTTGCTGAGCATGTCAGAATGATAGCATTATAAAGACACATTTTTAAGTCCTCTTGTCATTAATTTTCTTCTTCTTGCTCATTAAGATTCAGATATGTTAATATCAAGGTCTTTGTAGCCCTTTCTTACTAATTAGCACACAAATGAACATGACACTAAAGTCGCTGCTCCCCTTTGGCACTGAGTATCATTTGCATCTCTGTTTGTACTGCTCATCACTAATTGTCAGTATTTGGATACAATTAAAGGAGAAAACTCCACAGAAAAAAAATGTGAAATAAAAAAGGTAAAAATTTAAAGTTATTGCAGAAAAATACAAATTTCTGAATTTCATTTATATGTAAATATCACACCATCACATTTTTCCATGTGCAACAGAAAAGAAGCAAAATAAGATGGATAATTGATCAATTAGAAACAAGAGTGACCCATGGATCTGTGAAAATGGTTGGAATTAAAATATCTAGCAACAGTGATACCCCAGGACTTAACTTGAGAACTCCCACTAGAAGCAAAATCAGTCTAATCCAATGTACAATCAGTGCAGTGAATCAAAGAAAAATTTAAGATGCATTATTTTAACACTAGAATTACCAGAGCTTACGAAAAAACTCGTAGATCCATCCCACCTTAAATCACTTCTTAAAACCGTACTCACCTCTCCACCAGTATCTTTTGTAATCTAAATGTGCTGATAAAAGAAAAGCTGCAAGTAGCCAGCTATTCCATCCCCCATCGACTTAGAACGTGCACAAACTTCTTCCAGCTCATGCCTTGATTGATTATCTGGGAGTGAAGTGGAGTTTTAGAGTGGAAATAATAGATCATTATTTGGAATACACGCATTTCACGTGTGTTCCGTTTCTACAGTAATCTGTGTAAACACATTTTTAAAACAGAAACGTTTTTCATATTGTAGTAGTAAATGACAAAATGTAGGCATAAACTATATAATGTATGAAGCCTGAAGTTCAAATATAAAAGAAACACTTTTACAAAAGGTACAAATATAACAGAACAAATATGCTTTTATTTAAAAATATAACTGCAGCAAAAAAAGTTGCCTTAGTATGCCACATTGACACATACTTACTACAATTGTCATGGTAGCATAATGGTATCAGCTGCTGACTAGTAATCAAAAGGTCATGAGTTTGATCCTGCAAGGCTCTGTTTTGAGAAGTAAACTGCTCTTATTCTTACTATTTTAGAATAAAAACATACATTTGATTTCAGTGTGTAACAGCTGGTGTAATTTATGATACTTGTAAAGGTTAGTTTTTTTTTTTTAATTCACTTTTCATTCTCTTAGTCGTGTTCAGGATCCTTCACTACTCCCCTTCCCCCCGATGTTGACACTACTAATTTCACATAAAGATGCGCTGTAGCTCTGCAGCGTACGTGTGACTGCATTCTCGTACCAATGTTTGCGAACTGAAGTGCCTGCGTGCACTTTTCGTGGCATTACACGTCTATTTTTTGAGCATGCCCGTGTTACTCAAACACAGGAACATATGTTGGTGTATAAGTATAACAAAACAAGTGCACTTTTATTCTAGACTATAAGTGAAGAAAAAATAAAGCAAGTTACAGTAGGTGGTTGATACGACAGCTTGCGTTGTGCAATGCTAAGAACTGCTGATTTCCGATCCGTGCTATATAAAATCATCACATTCAAATATTAACAATTCCCACGCACCCTTCCTACATTTACGACATGTGTACTTGTTGCAGTGTACACATCTCTCTGTGCTATGGTTCCTATTACACTGAATGAGCACCTGACACTGTACTTTCTTCCCTATAAATAACATTCGAGCTATAACGCGTCTCCAAATAAATCACATTTGAGCTATAGCGCGTCTTTATGTGAAAACAGCAGTGTCAGATGGGGGGGGGGGGGGGAGGAGGGGGGGGGATCGTGAACGCTACTGAGAGAATGGAACTGAATTTAAAAAAAAGCTAACCTTTACAATTATCATGCATTTACACTGGCTCTTACAGACTGACTGAAATCAAATGTATGTTTTTATTCTAAAATAGTACAGTACATGCAATATTATTTGAAAACGAACAGTGTCAGATCGGCTTTGAATACACTCTGACGCTGTTACAGAAGGCGTCAGCTTATTCAGTGCAGCAGTTTCAACGCACAGTACATGCAATATTATTTGAAAACGAACAGTGTCAGATCAGGCGCATATTCAAACCCGATCTGACGCTGTTTGTTTTCAAATAATATTGCATTAGTGCGATGATGTTTTTACATATATTGTCTCTTTCATTCATCTTGCGGTTTGTAATCAGTGACCGTGTGTTTTTTCCCAGATCTTGCCAGTTAGCACATGTTGCTGTATGGTGGTGTTTCTTTTGTACTCCAGGACATGTAGAGGACAGAATAGTACAGAGCAGTAAGTTCAGCACTATATGCAATCAGACAGACAGACAAGCAGAGAAGGCACTAGATATATAAATAAACAGGGAAGACACTGTATAATAGATATATAAAAAAACAGCTAAGGGGATAGATATATAGATAGATAGGAAGGAAAGGCACTATATGATAGGCAGACAGGGAAGCTCCTATATAATAATAAAATTACTGTTATTACTATATAGATAGACAGGGAGTTCAGGCAGGCAGAACGGTGAAGGTTAAAAATAAATACATTTTCTCCCCAGCAGGGAATCGAACACCAACTCTGCTGCGCTCTAAATGATGAAATCTTACCAGTACGCCACGGATGCTGTTGTAAAACACTTGAACCTTTTATGAAAGTGTTTATTTGATCTTTGGCCTTCAGGCCTCACACATTTTATAGTTTATGCCTA
>JANRMT010028174.1:46166191-46191927 GCA_026402145.1 Polypterus bichir lapradei | reverse complement strand
TTTTTTTTCCCAGATCTTGCCAGTTCGCACATGTTGCTGTATGGTGGTGTTTCTTTTGTACTCCAGGACATGCAGAGGACAGAATAGTACAGAGCAGTAAGTTCAGCACTATATGCAATCAGACAGACAGACAAGCAGAGAAGGCACTAGATATATAAATGAACTGGGAAGACACTGTATAATAGATATATAAAAAAACAGCTAAGGGGATAGATATATAGATAGATAGGAAGAAAAGGCACTATATGATAGGCAGACAGGGAAGCTCCTATATAATAATAAAATTACCGTTATTACTATATAGATAGACAGGGAGTTCAGGCAGGCAGAACGGTGAAGGGTAAAAATAAATAAATTTTCTCCCAAGCGGGGAATCGAACACCAACTCTGCTGCGCTCTAAATGATGAAACCTTACCAGTATGCCACGGAAGCAGTTGTAAAACACTTGAAACTTTTATGAAAGTGTTTATTTGATCTTTGGCCTTCAGGCCTCACACATTTTATAGTTTATGCCTACATTTTATAACATTTATTACTAAAATATGAAAAAGTTTCTGTTTTAACATTGTGTTTACACAGATTACTGTAGAAACGGAACACACACGAAATGCATGTGTTCCAAATAACAATCTATTATTTCCACTCTAAAACTCCACTTCACTCCCAGATAATTGAGGCATGAGCTCGGAGAAGTTCGTGCACGTTCTAAGTCGGTGGGGGGATGGAATAGCCGGCTGCTTGCAGTTTGTTTTTATCGGCACATTTACAGGACAAAGGAGGCTGGCGGAGAGGTGAGAACAGTTTTAAGAAACGATTTAAGGTGGGACAGATCTACGAGTTTTTTCATAGACTCTGGTAATTCTAGTGTTAATGGTGCAAAAATCTCCACAACACTTTTTTCATTAAAAACAAATATGAAGATCACGCTTGCTCATTGGGAATGACAATAACACCATTTACTTGATGATTCCTTATCTTGCGTAGATAAATTTGACAGTTTTTAATTAATTTAAACTGTGTGTGTATGTGATGTGAATGAGTGGGTGATTGAATGAAATTGTCCAGGAATGAATGAAGGAGTGTGTCTGTTATATTATGTGGGTTTATGTGTGTGTGCTGGTGAGTCTGTGCATGTGTGTAAGGTTTGGGGGTTATGGTGGGGCTCAACCCATCCCAAAAAATATTTGCGCTGCAAACATTTGAGCCCAGGTCACACCTGTTTCATGACCACTGTGGAGAATATTCTTGTTGAAATAATTCTTCAAAATAACACAATAAAGTTTTGGGGACCGTCCCCGTATATTGTTGTCAAGACAAAGTTGAAAATAAACCGATCAAAGCCTTTTCAGTACAATGAACACTTTACTGACAACAAAATGAACAGGAAATGGTTGGCATGGTGTGACGTTGGAGA
Source organism: Polypterus bichir lapradei (assembly GCA_026402145.1). Lineage (NCBI taxonomy): Eukaryota > Metazoa > Chordata > Cladistia > Polypteriformes > Polypteridae > Polypterus > Polypterus bichir. The sequence goes on along the minus strand of JANRMT010028174.1, from coordinate 46,190,512 downwards.
CAGGAACCAAAACCAACATCATCAAGATGAGACGGAAGTGGAGTAATCTGAGAGGGCCGGAAGTGACATCATTACGGATCACCAGAAGTGACGTCATCACAACCATTTTGGTACCCGGAAGTGGAGGTATTTATTTTTTTTCTGTTTTTCTGTTGAGGAAAGAGATTCAGGTAAGTACCATGTGATGACCCTTTATCTTGCGATAGTTCACTCACCTTTAGGCTCTTTGACTGCCCCTAATTGCACATGTGTGACACCCCGAATATAAGCAAATATTTAGGATTGCAGAAGTAGAGGGCATAGGAGATCTACAGCCCCATACCATGTAGTGAAATGAAAGGAAGGGCAGTTCATTAGGCAGGTTACCTAGAGTGATACCTACCAGTCCAAAGTATTCACCCCCTTGGAAATTTACACATTTTATTGTTATACAAAACCGAATGACAGTGGATATGAGTTGGCTTTCTTACAATTATCAAAAGAAATACCACTTTAGTTAATACCAAAGTGAAAACGGATCACTGCAAAGTGGTCTAAATGAATTACAAATGTAAAACACAATAATCGAGTGAGCTAAATCATCACTAGTGCAGCCAATTGTGTTTAGAAGTCACATAAATAGTTAAATGGAGGTCACCTATCCATAGTCAACGAGTTTAGTCAATGACTGTAGCCTAGATGCATCTGTATGTGGAAGATCCAACTTGTGGTGAGTCAGTATGGTGGTCAAACTTACTCAATGAAGACAAAACAACACTCCAAGCAACTGAGTGAAAAGGTGAATGAAAAGCACAAGTCAGAGCACAGAGACAGAAAATATTAATTAATTTTAATTACTTTGTAGGGATCTCTTTTCACTATGACATGAAATAGTTTTTTTTTTTCTGTTGGTCAATGTCACAAAAGAACAAATAAACCCAATTTGCGGCATTAGTGATGATTTATTGTGAGTTATTTTGTGTTTTATATTTGTAATTAATTTAGACCACTTTGCAGAGACCTGTTTTCATTTGATATTAACATTTTTTGTTCTGTTGATAAGCATCAGAAAGCCACCAAGATTCTAAGTTGTATAATAATTAAATGTGTAAACTCCTGTGGGTGTGAATATTTTTTGTCAGCACTATAAAGATGACCCTGTATCCAATATGTGCCATTGAATTTGAAGATTGCACTTTGATTCATGCAGTTATTTACAGTATGCCAAATGAGTTCAATCTATTGTAGCAACCTCATTGCAACAGATTTGAAAAGGAAAGCACAGCAGGTCAAAGAAGTGGCTGCAGAACAGTTTACTCATAACAGTCAAGGAGGAATACACAAATGTAAAACAAACACGAAGGAAATTAAACTAGAATTATTTACAATTAGCTATAAACCTTTCATTGTTATGGCCCTGAGAGATGACATAAAAGAAAACTCCTGTTCCCCATACAGAATTTTTCCAACCCATACCATTCCACACTCGCACCTCATTTTTGTATCCCACAACTTCCTGTCGTCCCCCGAACTGCCCAGAATTACCCCGTCTCCATTTACAGCTCCTCCTCTCAAGGGTACCACCCCTTTTCTCATCAATCATATTCCCGACGCAGTCTTCCACGTGCTCCCCGTTAGACTCAACAGTCCCTTAGCCACTAGGCTTCAACCTAGCTGAGATGCTACACTATTATAATTAAGTAAAAAGTTGCTGTTACCTAGAAACATATTGCCTTATACTGCCTGTTATAAGCTACAGTATAGTGTAGATGTTGCTAAGAAAAGAAGACTTAAACTATCACAGAAATAATAATAATAATAAAAAAGCTATTAATATTTTTTAACACATATCAATTTCAAATCTATTTGGTACCTCATCACATTATGTTTAGGTTTGCAAAGAAATCACCCCAGAGTTTAAATATAAGCCGCCTGCTTGTCAAAGGCTTATCAGTTCAACAATGTTAGAACTATGAGTGGACTCTGTTGACTCAAATGAAAAAAGAAAAATAAGACACAATTTACTTAAGAGAAATGAATAAATATTGGAAAGTGGAATTATTCTACACGGAGTGGGAGTTGATATTGCTCACCCTTATCCCAAGATGGTTAAAAATAAGACAGAAAATGAAAAGCATTTTATAATCGGTAAACTTGACTGCATCGCCCAAACCCACCCTGTTAAGACTATTACAGTTGACAGAAAGATGATTCATATAATTAAAAAGGGATAAGAAAAGAATAAAGTTTTTTTTAGAAGCTGTGGTGGATACTGATAAGAAATCCAGGGTGTGCACAGTGTGTGTCTTTATATCCTTCTAAAAATGGGGTGGGGATAATAGAAAAAGCAATTTTCTGCAGGGTTAAATATGGCACTGCTTTCTTTTGCAACAATGCTGTTTCAGTGTAATGTTCATGTGCATGTCCGTGTGTGTGTTTTAACCATTCATCAAATTACTTGTTAAGTGCTTGCATTTAATTAATGAGTAGAACATAAATATTTCCAAAGAGAGGTATTGTAGTTTGAACAGCCAGGTAATGCATTCTTATATGTGGAATTACTTTCCACTTCACTACCATTACAAAAACCCCTTCTTAACAGAACACAGAGGTAGGGCAGCAATTAGGCAAAATGCATGTGCTAAGTGATTTAGAAACTGATTTAATGGAAAATTGTGTGCTAAGAATAGCATATCTGAAAATAGGAGAACCTGGTATTTTTTTAGGCTGTACTATGTATTGGGATATATGGCGGAAATCATACAGAAGGCAGGTGGTGCTCTGGCTGAGGGTTTGTGGAAAGTAAAAGGAAGGAAGTGAGAAATGAGAAGGAAATCAAGAGAGTTGGAGTATAAAACAGCAATTGGATTGACAAAAGGTTAAAAGTTATTTCTATTCTGAAAAGAAAAGAAGGTTAAAGATACAAAGTTTCAGCTGAATACCCTTCATTAGGTGTGCAACTAAAAAAGTAACATATATAGGAAGGGAGGAAGAGAAGAAAGGAGAAAATGTGAAAGTAGGTGTGAAAACACTGAAATTAGAGATGATGAAGGGAGAGATTAAAAAATGAGTCTGTCATTAAGACCTGGGGAAATTTGTGATCCCAGGATGAGAATGAGAAGTTGAGCTTCATCTGTTTTTCTTTGAAAAGCATATTTAAAGTCCTGTGAAAGAACACAAACAAAGAGATCATTGTGGATATGATCAAGTGATGTGATGTGATCTGCAATGGGCTTTGTAAGGTCTTTTACCTTAATGGCTTGGTATGCCAAGAAATGCAGTAAATAAGATTTTTTAATATTGAATTTAATAAAGGGGGCTGATAAAAGGGTATTGCTGGTGACATGTTTACAAGTAACACAACTGACACCTGGTGGGGAATGTGTCTCGCCCCTGTGGAGTAAGCTGCGGACGAGAAATTTGTGTAGGTTAGGTGGTCGACAGAAGGAGATCGGGGAGGGTTAGAAGAAAAAAGGATACAGTGGGAGGATCAATCTGCAAAATGGGAAAATTTTGTTTAATGACCTGTGGGAGAGAGAGTCTTCTTCTTTGTCTTTTGGCTGCCATAGAGGATAATTTTGTTCCATATCTTTCTGTCCTCTGCATCTTGCTCTGTTACACCCATAACCTGCAGGTCCTCTCTCAACACATCTATAAACCTTCTCTTAGGCCTTCCTCTTTTCCTCTTACCTGGCAGCTTCATTCTTAACATCCTTAGAATATATCACCTTCCTTCTTTCCGTTATATCTGCTAACTTTCTCCCCTTACCAGTCATACTGCCAACATTCAAAGCTCCTACACTCACTTCCACTCTCTTTACCTTCCTCTTCTCCCTCTGCCTTCACACATGCCTTCCCCTTTTCTTCTCCTTCTTTGGCCAACAGTACCCAATTTCTGCCTATGTTGACTAACAATACTGGTGGCGGCCATTGTTAACCCGGGCCTCGACCGATCTGGTATGGAAATCTTTATTGTTTTCTGCATATTGATCTGGCAAAATTTGACACCAGATGCCCTTCCTGAGGTAACCCTTCCCATTTATCCAGGCTTGGGACTGGCACGAAGAAACACACTGGTTTGTGCATCCCCTGTGGCCAAAGGGGAGAGAGAGTGCTAGGGTGATATTTGAGGACCATCAGGATGCAGTTTTCATTATTGGGGTTCCTCTTAAAGTGGATATTACAAGGTCTACTACTGACTTGATTGAGGACCCTTTCCATGAAATTAGAAATTAATCTCTAGCAATGAAGAAACCCCTCATTTTGAGCACTTGATGAAGTCAACTTCATCTTTGCAGAGGCGGAAGAGTCTAAGGAAGTGTGAAAAACAAAAAGATTCATTATGATGGGAATGGAAGGAGCTACAGAGAATGCAACTGTGTGAGTCAGTAGGCTTGAAATATACATTGGTTTTAAATCCTAGAAAGCTATAGAAAGACTGAAATATCTAATAAATATTAAAGCTGTGGTAGAAATTTTGCTTGTACATCTGAGACAAGGAGGGAAACTAGTAAAACCATTAATGAATTCCTATAGCTGACTTTGGAGCAACAAAGGGCACTAACACAATCATTGATATATCTTTTGTACAGGTTCAGTACAAAGCCTAGATAGGAAGAAAATAAACACTCTTCCAACAAGCAAACAGAAAATGTTGCCATAGTTCATTAACTTACTGAATTATTTGTTGAATTTGTTTTAGTATGGTGTTGAAGATGTCCATGTTTGGAATCTCAGCTCCCATGCTTCTCAGCTCCCATGATTCTCAAACTCCTGGCAACTCTTCAACACAATGTAATTCATGGATTAGGATTTCCATTTAATTCACACATTTTAGGATGTTTTAGAACTACTTGCCACCATCAAAGAAACATATATGTACTTAGCTCATTCATAGTCAAGGGTCCAAAGCTCAATATGTATTTTACACTCTTATTGTTTCTAATGATACAGTCACAGCCACACTTACTGCACTGAAAAATTGTTTTTGTAGAGAACCTGAACATTATGTCTGAAAAAAATAAATATCACCCATTGGCAGAGAAGCTCAGTGAATCCATTGTTAAATATATGTTGCTGCTTTGCACCATCTCCTTGTGATTTTGAAGCACTAACAGATAAAATGATCAGAAGTCAAATAGCAGAGAAGATAAATATGCCTGACATCCAAGAGCAATTACTCCTAGAGCTGAAGCTTACTTTAAAGGTAGCAAATGGAAATACTGGACAAGTTAAATCTGCGTTGTCTGCTGGTACAAAAACGTCTGTTAAGAGTTTATACATGTTATGTCAAAAGGCCCAGAGATGCAAAAGCAGAAATTTAAAATTACAGTTTTTTCATTTGCTAAGAGACATTCTGCAATAATGAAGTCATTGTCTCAAAACTCTGCACACAGAATACTTGGCCAAACAGTTACTCACCCTACTACAGCCACAAAAACGGTTACAATATCCACCAAAATGCACTATGGCTACCAAAACATTACCACCGTGTGTCTTTCTTGAAGAACTCTACATCATACACAAAAGAATGGGACTTCAAAACACTAACAACAGACAGCATTACATAAAATATAATATGGAATTTCAATATAGGACAGTCTGTAAAATAACTGAGGTTATGAGACACAAACATTGTAGTACAAAACAGAACATGTTTTCACTCTCCAGGAATGAACAAACCATGCAGCAGGATATGTCAATGGTCTTTATTTCTGATCGTGGTCTAATGTACTGTAATTGCAGAAAAATAATTTGTAAAGGAAAAAAAATTCAAAAAAACACACAAAAATGTAGCAGTCCAGTAAATACTATAGAAAGAAAACATACTGTACACACACACATATATATATATATATAGTCACACACGTGCGAGTAGGAGGACATTGTATGGACCAAGTGAAGGTAATTTCACACCAGGCCAAGGGGTGGTGGGGTCCACTAAACCTTCTCCTGTTGTCTCTACAGACCAGCCATGGGAAAACCTGATTCTGATTCAACACTGAAGACGATACTTCCGGTTCCGGTGCCCAGAAAGACATCATTTCCGGTTCCAGCGCCCAGAAAGGTGTCACTTCCAGTTCTGGCACTCAGAAAGATATCACTTCCGGTTCCGGACCCTAAGATGACGTCAGAAGAAGATCACTTCCGATTCCCCTACGTCACTTCCCCGGTTAATCACTTAAAACCGCCATCTGTCCAAACCTTCGTCAGTTCATGTCTGGATTCCAAAAACCAATCACTTGTCTGAAAAACCTAACCCATTGCAGCTAGCGCTGCTGCCTTGCAGTTAGGAGACCTGGGTTCGCTTCCCGGGTCCTCCCTGCATGGAGTTTGCATGTTATCCCCATGTCTGCATGGATTTCCTCCGGTTTCCTCCCACAGTCCAAAGACATGCAGGTTAGGTGGATTGGCGATTCTAAATTGGCCCTAGTGTGTGCTTGGTGTGTGTGTGTGTGTGTTTGTGTGTGTCCTGCGGTGGGTTGGCACCTGGCTGGGGATTGGTTCCTGCCTTGTGCCCTGTGTTGGCTGGGATTGGCTCCAGCAGACCCCCGTGACCCTGTGTTCGGATTCAGCGGGTTGGAAAATGGATGGATGGATGGATATATATATATATAAAATCACACATGAATCACTGTCTTGCCCCCCAAAACACGAGGCTGAGTGTCAGTACTTTAGCAAACCCAGCTTTATGCAACTTGAAACGGGAACAGCAGGGTTATGTATCGCAGCGGCAGCTACCACTCTCCTATACACAGACACAGCAAACAGGCATATTCGGGGCCAGGTCAGTGGCCAAGTTATACTGTTCCCTGAATTTATAATGTTCCTTGTATCACCCATTGGCGACAGGCATTTATAGCATGACTGCAATCTTCTTGCAGTTGTTTCGGTGGCACTATGCTGCTGCACATTGCCTTGGTGATGGATAAGCAGTCCTCCACAGATGGGCTGCGCTGCAAACCAGTGGTTGCCTCAGTGATGGACAAGCAACCTCACATTATATACCCACACACACATACACACACACTTGCAGCTGATCCACAACTGTATCAATACCATAGTATTATCATACTATAATACTATCATCCATCTTCTTCTTTGGAATCAGCCTCAAGTTCTCACCAATGTTACATCTGATGTCCTCTCTAGCAATACATCGAGGGTTGTATCTTTTGGCATGCCTGATTCATCCTTGACATTCTCTTGGTGTAATATCTTGTCATCTAGCAGTCATATTATCCAGTAATGACATCTGATCATGTGAGTGGTGGTCATAAACCTTCCACCTCCATGCAGAAAAGAATTCTCCAATGGGATTCAGGAAAGGGAGGGGGGTATCATGTCAGAAACATTGATGACATCCTTGCTGTGACTGCAGTCAAGTGTTGGAATGCCACATTATTCCACACAACATCAAATACTGATGCATTTGTGCTCACCCTGTCTCTCTCATCGTGGAACAATATGACACATTCTGTGTTGTATGGGCCAATGACTGATTTGTGTGACACAACATCATCATTGGATATTGCCACGCACATTGTGATGTTGGCCCCTCTCTGTCCTGGAGCTGGCTATTGCTATTGCTATTTGTCCTACAATATTTCATCCTCGCTGCTGTTGTTTTGCCAGATTAAACCCAGCTTCATCCACAAAGATGAACACTTGGGCTGTTTGCATAGCCTCCAACTCCATGACAATCTACCAGGAAAAATACAAGATACCATATTGTAAGGATTACGTTACATTACCATTTTCGTATATTGGAATTCAAACTTTTGTAAAGAACCTGTTAGGAAGACAGCCTTATTCATGAGACGATCAATTAGAGGCACAATCCATCTGGAGCAAACTCTGGCTTACAAGGGTCTTGCACAAAGGCAATGTGGTTGGACTTGGACTGGGTTTGTACCCTGGACTAATTTATTCATAATGTTTTACCTTCAAAGCCATAGCCACTAAAAAACAAAACACAACAATGTTACATTTCATAGACCACTTACCTGGACATAATGGTATCTGAGTTCCTCTCAAATGGCACAGCGTATAAGCGCTTTATGGTCAGTTTATGCTTTTGTAGTACTATGGCAATTGTTACCATGCTGACACTTGCCATGTTGCCAAATATTGCGTTGTCAGCCAGAACTCTGTCCCAGATTTCACAGAGTCATATGGCATTGTTAGCAGTGACCATGTTAACAATGAGGGGCAGCACAGTGGCGCAGTGGGTAACACTGCTGCCTTGCAGTTAGGAGGCCTGGGTTCGCTTCCCGGGTCCTCCCTGCGCGGAGTTTGCATGTTCTCCCTATGTCTGCGTGGGTTTCCTCCCACAGTCCAAAGACTTGCAGGTTAGGTGCATTGGTGATCCTAAATTGTCCCTTGTGTGTGCTTGGTGTGTGTGTGTGCCCTGCGGTGGGCTGGCACCCTGCCTGGGGTTTGTTTCCTACATTGCGCCCTGGGATTGGCTCCAGCAGATCCCTGTGACCCTGCCATTAGGATATAGCGGGTTGGATAATGGATGGATGGTTGGATGTTAACAATTCATCATTAAAAATTCTCCCACTTCCCTCATGTGTGAGGTAATCTTTGAATACCAAGGGCAGAAAATTAATACTCAATGTTGTCAGTTTATACTTTATATAGTACATACTGTAATGAGCAGTTATGACTTAAGACCACATCCTACCTGCTGGTTTGGTGGAATATTCTCATGACTGAAACAACTGAGTTATGTTGCAGATTTAGCTGCTTTCTTAACCCTGCCTTTCTATTAAAAAGTCCAATTGATTGATTATATAGTCAATGACTGCAGCCCTTATTTCATCTGTGACCACTGACCACGGTCTTCCTCTCCTTTCTTGGCCTCTTGCTCTTCCTCTCCTACAACAATTTTTCTTTCTTCTTGTCCTGCTTTGTCCATGTTTACAACGGCAGTCATTCCAAAGATGACCTCTTATATATAGATGATAATGAGATCAGTTGACAGCAAAATACTTGGTTAGGTACTCAACTGACACTCAATTGACAACATTTATTTTACATTATGTGGTGTTCAAAATATATTTTAGAATGGTCTTGATAGAGATTTAGCAAATTGTCATTCAGTTTTAAATGTCTTTTTAACAGTTTTGGTAACAGTATATATGCATGTGCAAAATGGCCTCTGAAAACGTAATGTTTTGATGGTGGTAAATTTTGAGTGAGAAGAAAATCTGTGAATTCTGAGTCATTGATACATTTTGGATGAAAGCAATGAGAACTCATTCACAGTTTAGTCCACATAAACTGACGTGGCAGCTCTGTGAGGAGTTTAGAGTATGTGACTTCAGTAGTGCAGACTGTCTGTTAGCAATTGCAAAAACCTGAAATGTATGTGCACTTGCAATATAGACAGCAACAGTTGAGACTCCAAAACAAGTTCAGAATAAAGCCTGGTACCACTGTGGATCGTGAAATCAGATTGCTAATAGATGGTGTTCAGTGCTACTAAGATGATGTGACAGTCTAAAGTTAATTGCACAGAGGTACATGAGTAAAGACTTCAAGCAATACTACACTGTCTTAATGAAAGTGCGTTGTAGTTCATTATAAAATGGAAATTCAGAACAGAAGAAACAGGACCTGTACTTCATCTTTTGACTTTCAACCCAATTGGCATATAAAAACACAAACTGAAGCTCCAACACCTCATGACATGAACTGTTCAGACTCTTTGGATTAACCATGATTATGCAAACTTGGTGAAATCTCTTTTGGCAATGATAATTAATTTTGGTGAATTTTCCTGGACAAATTCAACATAAGAACTTATTGCTATCTGTTTAGCAATTACACTGTGAGAACTTCTGTTGAATACTGTTGTGATAACCAATGCTTCGGATCATGGTATTTCTGCTGTTCTTGTGCAAGATCATGGTGGACTAGAGGAAATCATTGCGTTCGAATGCTACACATTGTTAGACTATGAAAGAAAATACTCTAACCTTGCAAAATATGCCACTGATTATTTCTGGGCTACAGAAAATGGTATTTGCACTAGTGGGGACATCATTTCACCCTATGCACAGATCATCTACCATTAACAACTTGTGATACACGTGTGTATGGAAGGCAGCTAAAGGGCTCAAAAAGGGATAATTCCTTGCCAGACCAGGAGATGACAGAGTGCACTGATCCTTTCTCTTTTTCCTCTCCAGACTGAACACAGGAAATTCCGCCTGAGCTTGATGATGTCACTTCTGGTTCAGTAACACAGCATGAACAACAGAAATAACAGCAAATAATACATTTTATAGATCTGCATGTAAGAATATAATCAACCAAAATAATTTGTGGAAGCTTTTTTGCTTATATACAAACCAAGCATAATTCAAAAGGGTTACTTGAAGTAAAGTGAGACTTATGAGGTAATCACTCAGAAAGGTCCTGTCACGTATCGTTTGTCAAATGGTAAACTGTGGAATGCAGTCCACCATGTCCCAGCCATACCTGCACATACAAGTTTGACTTCAATAACAGTACCAGAGTATTCATACTGTATATGCCCTCCAGTTTATCCAGACAACTCACTTTCATAATGCTTCAGCTGTTTACACTTCTTCCAGTATGTGGAGGCATAAAATATAATGTGATTTAAATGTATTTTAATGCTACAAAATATTGCTTTCTAGTGTTACAGATGATAAATTTGTCTCCTGTGTTATTTAAAAAAGCATGGTATTATATTTTTGTTAATTAACATACTTATTATGTGTTTATCTTTTCATTCAAAGGGTTATATGTGGTATATGGTGGTAACCATATAAAGGTTAGCAGGCACTGTGAGTGAGAGGTGTGGAAAAAGAGGAGGATGAGCAAGAGTGGTGGAATGAACAGAGTTGGAATTGCTTGCTGTTATATTTGTCTCAAAGTATACATCAACTGGAATAATAAATGTGCAATCAAACCTGAAACCAAATGAATGAAGCTAGGGTTTGTGGTGAAGAAATAACAAAACTGATGAGTGTTAATGAGACAAATGGGAAACTGCATGATTCTCTTTTATGACAACCTTCAAGCAGGCATTGTTGCTGGAGTCAAGAGAATATATTCAATTCAACTTTGTTATGATTTGGAGTCTCAAACATGACAAAAAGGGTTGAGAGGCTTCCAAATGAGCCATAAAGCAGCCTGGGGCCTTTACCAGCCTGCCCAAGTTAGCTAGCTGCAACTACCTCCTGCAGACTTCAACCTAAGCAGGCCCAAAAAAAGGGGGAGCTGTTTTTTTAAGTTTGAAATACAATGAAAGTCCTAAAATATACCAACATGTATGGGACCCAACAAGATTGGACCACAAGAAAAAAAAGAAACCCATTTAGGCAGTAGGAGGGGGCCTGAAAATGCCAGGGTTGAAGAATGGGAACTACACACCAAATATTGTTAAGTTTGTCTGATGGTTTTCCTGGTGGTTTAATTTTCTACTATGGTTTTCTAATGTGGATGTCCTGCGACTGCAAGTAACAATCACAGTTTAGTTGAGAAGCAAACCAAAAGATAGAGATGAACTGCAATGTCAGGAGCTGCAAAATCAAACTAAACAACAACAGCAATGTTTAGTAATATGGCACATTTTCATACACAAATATAGCTCAAAGTGCTTTACAAGAAGACCAAGAAAATGTTACAAGAAAAGAAAACTAATTCAGGAGAGGCAATAATATTAAAAAAAAAATAAAAAAGTCTATGTCAATATGGCCAGGAGGTCAGAGAAAACCCTCCAGTTAGGCTGGAGAAAAAAAAAATTCTGCCAGGGGTTCCAATACCAAAAGACCACCCTGCCCCCACGGAGCATTCTGCCTAACATAAATGTTTCTAACTCAGTCCTCTTTGTTTTCATGCTTCACATGATGAAGTTGGTCTCATGGACAGTTGAGATACCTGTCTTTGTTATGTCATCGCAGGAGGCTGCATAGTGGCTTGTTCAGGTGGTGGCGGCGCAAGTTGCTACCTCATAAGAACCCATAAAAGACAGCAGATTGCAGATCCTTTAAGAATATCATAGTTCTATGCCCATAGTGTCTATTAAAGTGACAGAGGTTAGATGTTAGTCAAGAAGTCGTAATAAAGAGGTTTATAGCTAGCAGTCTTTAACCAAGAAGAAAGCGCATTCATAAAGTTTGCCTCGAAAATTGAACAACTGCCTTTGTAATATAAAGCTGATTGGAGATGACTTCACAACAAGATGAACGTGGGAAACTCTATACCTTTGCTATACGACACTGTCTTTATATTAAATAGTTCACTTGAAAAATTGGACAAATGCATGCGAAATGTGAAAGTAAATAAGACTCAAAATGGTGGCAAATATATTAGTTTTTAAATCAAAACAAAATGGATAGTGCCCTACGGTGGGCTAGTGCCATGCCTGGTGTTTGTTCCTGCCTTGCACCCTGTGTTGGCTGGGATTGGCTCCAGCAGACCCCCGTGACGCAGTGTTAGGATATAGCAGGTTGGACAATGACTGACTGACTGGCAAAATGGATATAAAAATGACAAAACATATGTGAAACCCATACTAAATAAACCAACAATTTTATAATCATAACACTGGTGAATGCAACTCAATTTTATACTTAAATGGGGTTTTTGAAATCCTTTTATTTTATCAGTTACAATGGAAATTACCATGATGCCTTTGCCTTTCTTGTGGCTGTCGTCATTTTATGACAGGTTACTAGTGAGCTTGATCCAGGAAGCCACATCAAGTGAGGGAACAGTATATAGGTCATTATCTTAGATTGTGGATATTCACGGAACCTTTCTTGGGAGTTCTTAGTTTGATGTCCTGCCAACGAACATGGTTCTGTTTTTAGACCCTGACATTTGTTTCATGTGTTGACTTACATGAAAGATTGGCTTGAGTTTTTGGTTTTGACCCTTTGCTTGTTTACTAGTTACAGCGCATCTTATCCATCCTGCTCTACATGAGGCAGTACAAGTGGGTTGCATCTTCCAAGTGCTTTGGCATTAGCATGAGAATAAGTGAAAAACTTCCAGGATCGAAACAAGTAATTTTCCCCAAGGGCACTGGAGCATTTCAATAGATGGAATAAATACTCTAACAAGACACATGAGACATTAGTTGAAGTAATACCACATGGCAACTTGGGAGTTTGCCATCCCAGTAGGAAACATATGGATCTGTGGTGTCCCTGTTTTAGAACAGACAATGATGGTGTCCGTGTAGACTCAAACTTTTATGGGCAACAGGTGGCTCAGTGGTGAAGAAAGTGCTACATCCACTTAAGACCATTTTTAGACATTCTGTGGCTTGACTGAAAATGCTTTCAAAATGGTATTTAAGACTATATTGTGCCCAGATACTAATGGATGCAGATTTGAGATGAGATCAACAAACACTCAACTGGCATAATGAAGACATGCTAGGCTCTGAGTAACAGAGGAAGCTTGGAGGTGAAAGATCAAGTATTGTAGTGTGGTATTGTGGTTCACAGGAAAGTAAGCTCTCCCAGAATATATCAGCTTAGCAGGTAGGCTCTAAGAGGCTGTACATTTTCTTTTTGTTTTTTTATAATTTTTGATACTCCATGCCTCTAAAACAAGGCATCATTATTTTTAATGTGGTAAACCAACATGCATGTTATAGGAAAACAAGAATACCAGGAAACCCCATGCACACTTGGGGAGAACTTGCAAACTCCACACAATGTCAGTGGATGGAATATGTTTATATTGTGACATCTGAGTCATTGTATTGCACCCAAAAGACAAGGCTGAGTCTCAGGACTTCAGGAAAACCAGCTTTATTCAGCTTGAAACAGGAACAGGAAGGTTATTTATTGCAGCAGGAGCTACAACTCTACAACACACAGACACAGCAAACAGGTAGGGTCAGGGCCAGGTTTTTGGCCAAGTTACAATATTCCCTGCATCACTCATCGGGAGACAGATGCATTGCGCGTGGAGGTGGTGAGCTTGCAGTTGCCTCTGTGGCGCTCAGAACCTGTGGTTGTCTCGGTGACGGACAAGCAGCCTTTGAGAGATACGTCAATCATGTTTTGGCGTGTAGCTCCATTGGGGGAGGTCTCTAAAGAGTTAAAATATCTCAGAATATAAATATTTAATCAAAATGAAACAAAAATGTTCCTCAGTTTTCTGTCTTTTCACAAAATGGCACCAAACTTGTTACATATGAAGTGTCACTTTCTAGAAAAGTTTACATTTAGGGTTAAACAATAAATTATAATCTTAATTTGTCAGTAAAATGCATCTACATTTATGTGCTTAGCAGATAAGTGATTTATAGAAGAGGTCAACATAATGAAATAAAAATCAGTTTGTAGGACTGTTTGAGAACAGCACAAGGTTACAAAACTGGTGGCTACAAGTAAACAGTTCAGAACAAAATGCAAGCCAGTTACAGTTCCTTGGTTACAGAAACTTAACATACCCTTTATCAGTTAGAAATTTACAGAACAAGAGGGTTTTTTCATACACTTCCATAACACACCAAGGGACCCAGTAGTACAAATGGTGGTTGGCAGCTAGAAGCAACCCATAAAAAGAGTCTGGTTTGAGATTTGATGCTTGCAGTTCATCAGCAAGTCTGAGTGTGCAAGAAGGAGCATCGAACCTCACAAGTGTCTCCATACAGGTTGTGACCCATTCATTACTCTGAAGGCAAACATCAAGGATTTGTACTTAATATGAGGTGGAACATGGTACAGGCTAATATGGTACTACCTTTAGATCCTCCACACCTAATTGACTGCTGATTAAGCTGGTGGCACCTCAAACAACATTTTGTCGGACAGGATGCCAAATCTGATGACTGATCTCGTTGACTGAGCAAGACAGATTGCATGACTAGATATTACAGAATAAGACAAATTAGACAACTCTATGATGACTTTTTCTGCACAGTTAAATATTTTGAAAGTATCTCAAATTCACTCCTTTTAATGATAACATAAATTGTGTTGCCAAGCTGGTGCCATGCAAATGTTTTCCCAGGTACACTGCAATCTCTGCCTTTTTTTAACTTCTATTCTGGTACAAAAACCATGAGACATCATGTACCCTAATCTGTTTACTGTTTGGTAGGTCCAAAACACATGCACTCCATATTCATCATAGCTGTTTTATATTTATTTTACTTCTGTCGGAGTATTCATTGGTTCTCATCTCTCACACACATAAAACTGCCCCTGCGACTTATTCGTCATAGCTGTTTTATATTTATTTTAATTTTGTTGGAGTATTCATTGGTTCTCAACTCTCACACACACATAGAGTTGTCCCTACAACTTAAGACAAAATCAAAAGTGTTAGAATTTGTCAGGCAAGTTGTAGACTGGTTGGACTGAATCGCTGGGTATGTCACACTACACAACCGGGTTTTCTGCCTTCAGTTCGATAAGATTATATAAATGAAGTCTGTGACTGAAAAAACAGCTGAAAAGGTTGGGTAATGTGAAGTGGCCTTTAGTGGTTGTATTTATTTTTTAAACATACTCGCAGTTTATAGAATACTAGAATAAATGTTCTCTAAATACGTCAAGGGACTGGGACCTAAAACACAAATCTGCTTGATGGCGGTTATAACTGCTAGATCAGCGCTCCCCGATTCATTTTACCCTTGCACCCCCTGTGATGGACGAGGCTGATTTTCGCCCTTGGTTTTAGAAGAAGTATGAAAAAATATGAGGTTAACGTAGAAAAACAAATCACCAATTGATGCTTTATGAATAATGGATACTTTATTCTCCATCAATAATTGTTTTGGTAAAGTCATACTCAGTGTAATCCTCCTTTCATTTTCTCATTTTTTCGCGACTAGCCATGATTAAATGAACGTTAAAAAAGTAAAAGCGAAGCAACGGTGACATATTGAGGCAGGCAGACGAGAGCACAATAGCATGCGGGCTCGATGTAGTGCGCATCAAGTCGATCTAAAATGTGTGGTCAGATTCGAAAAAATATATCTTTTCAAGTTCTATTTGTATATAAGTAGGTTATATTTAGTCGACAGAAATATCTGTGGTAGGAATGTAAGTTGAATTTAGTCTTTAAATTTCTATGGTGAAGAAAAATTTATGCAATGATGACTAAATTTAACTTACATTCCTACCAAAGATATTTCTGTCGACTAAATAAAACTTACTTATAATTAAAATTTAAACAGAACTTGAACAGATACAATAGTTCATAATACCCACGCAGGACTAAGTGCGCGTAAGAGTGGAAGTCATCCGTTTTAACAAGCAGCGTATTGCACTGATACGAAATAGCCTGCCCATTTAATTATTTAGGAATGGATAGATAAATTAAGATTTTGTACAAATAATGTTTTTCATTTTTCTTCCTCGATGGATTCTGGCACCCCCAGCAACAGTTGCTCGGAGTGCGAGCACCCCCAATCGGGAAGCGCTGTGCTAGATCAACAGCTGTGACTACTGAATTGTAAAAGGATGTGTTCACTCATAAAAAAATGAAAAAAATCAAAATTATCACTACTTATGTGGCACACCTTTAAGATTTACCAGACCCACGACTCAAGGATCACCCCTGTGCTCCAGCAAACATGGTCCAAACTATAATGTAAGTATGGGATTCTGCCCTAAGGACAGCTTCATTGCAATACTAAATTAAATTTGGAAATGTATCTTAATATAACAGTGTTCAAGGCTGCACTTAATACTGTCATGGTGCTGTACAAAATAAAAAAAGACCTGATACATAATGTAATGTATCACATATACATTGGAGAGTGGAAAATCCATGAAGTATTACATTTATTTTTTTAATCCATTATATTTTAAAATATGCTTAATATTAATCAGTTGTATTTAATAGGATTCTGAATGGATGCTTTCATAAAAACATGGTTAACTTTTGCCCTGTCATATGTTGTACTGAAGGAATTGTGGGACTACATTATAGCTTGTAATTATTAAATCCCATTTCATTGATTTATTGCTTTAAGAATGAGAATCATTCTTCTCCCTACTAGACCTGCAGGACCCTCAAGGGGCACCACACTCAGAGAGGAATTTATGAAGGCTCCCACTGCTGGTCTGATTAGAGCTATAAATAATACAGCATATGCAATGATAAATATTCAGAATGAGCAGTAGGTGTTTTACATTCTACTACCCTGACCTTGTTAGGTGCTTCTGAAAGTCATACTATTCTCTGCTTCAGTGCCTAAGGTAAAAGCAGCTACAAATAAGGTTTCTTGTTATGTGACCCTGTTTTTAATTCTTTTTTTTTTTTTGCAATTGACATCAACAGTTTTGGTTGGGGTTAACAACTTATTTGGTACTCCGTTTGTTTATCTTGCTTTCTCTCTCTCTGTCTCTTCCTGTCTGCCTTCTTCTGAAGGAAATTAATGACCAAAAGGAAATTTATTTGCACTTCATATTATGCTTCAGGGCTATAAAAATGTGATAATTTTGATAGATTAAAAGGTTGCCACTGAATTTAATCTCTTTCACATTTCCATTCACAAGTATTTTATCAAATGAGATTACTGTTCCCTTTTAAGGAATATTTATATTTTAAACTGAAATAACTGGTGTCAAAGGATATTTTGTTATGCTTGTAATGCAAAGTTATGATTATATCTAGGATATTCACTTAGACACAAATACCTACACACAACTATACAGGACATACAAAATGTACAAATAAGCACGCTTTCTAAGTATGCTGTACCTTCAATTGGTACAGCACTTAAAGCAAATGGTAAAAACTCCAATATTTTGAAAGACAGTCCCAACAAGGAATTTTACAGACATATTGCTGTTGGTGTAAAGGAGCCCCAGTAGTGTTTCTTGACACACTTCTGCTGAATAATTTGTTGGCTGAAAGTCCTCAATGTTAGTGTGTTACAGAGAGGATGTGCAGGACTGTTCATAGTGGCACTCAGCTTTGATTTAATTCTTTCCTTTCCTATTACCTCTAGGGGGTCCAGAGTGTGTCCTAAAACTGACCTGCCCTTTTTAATTAGCTTGCTGATTCAGTAGGCCTCTCTGAAAGTGATGCAACCAACCCAGTGCACCAAGGCATAGGAAACTACACTGGCCATCACATAGTAGTAAAGGATTTCACTACCCACATTGAAGGCCTATTAAGAGAAAATGTGAGAGGATTGTAAACCATGGTAGAACATAAAGAATAAAGCCTTGCCACCCTCATATCATCTTGCCTACTACAGTGTTTGCCCTTCACACCAGACCTCCAATGTGGCTCTTGGGGTAGGTGCTGTAATAGCCTTCTACTCATTTCCTATGCACCAGTGAGTTGACAGTTCAAAAGAAAATCTGAAGGAAAGGATTCAGTAAAAATAGTGAGATGGGGTATAAAATGTGCACAAGTTACAGATTGAAATTAGAAAGTGGGAAAGCCATTACACCTTACTGAAAGGACAAACACTGTAATAGAAAGGATTTTTCGGGCATGTTTTTTTTAACTTTTGAAGCATTGTTAAATTTTACACAGCCAGGCCTTTAAGGCAGGTGTTATGAACTGGTTTTTCCTATTTAGTACAGCATCTCCTAACCTATCGCAGGTTGTTTACTCCTCCAGTCACCTGCCATCCCTAAGGAATTACACTCACCTTATGTTAGGTAATGTACTGGAGGGATGCCATCTACATATCAGGAGGAATTATGCTAATTTCCAACTAGAGAGGCATAATCTTTCCCTGTAATTCCATGGCACAAATCCCCCCTGATGATCTTTGCCTGGCATACAAAGAAACCTATCATCTTTAAGCCAAGTTATCTCTGTACAGCTACCTTATGCTTCTTTCATTTTATATGTTTTCACAGGCCAAAACATGTCTATTGGCCTTTACAGATTTTTATGAGATTATAAATATTTTTAAATGATCTTCACAGTTAACCTATTAACATTTATTTATCCATTATCTGAACCAGCTTAGTTATTTTATTTGAAGAAAATAGCATTGCATTCAATCAAGTCACATTTATACAACAAATAGCTGACTTTCAACCTAGAAAAAAAATGAAGAGGAGTTCATTTTTAATTAGCTGACTTAAAAGTGACTAAGAAATTCATAAACAAGTGCATAAACAAAACCAACCACGATTTATCCAGAACACTGCAACACAGATTACTACATGTTTTAAGTTTGCTGAACATATCACACCTCTACTCATTCATCTTCACTAGCCTCCCAAGTCCCATAGGATGCACTTTATAATCTTACCTTTAACAATTAAAACCTTTCATAATCTTGCTTCAAACTATCTTGTAGATCTTCTACAGACTTGCATTCTCCCAGTCCCAATGATCTTCATCAGCAGATTTACTTTCTAATCTAGACTATAACCTAAGGACTGTTGGTATGATCTCTTAAACCTGGCTTATAGACTTTAAATTGTTTTATTGAAGCGGTTGCTTTATTTATTTTATTTTTTTATTTATGATGTTATTCTATTTATATTACTGTTAATTGTTTGCTTTGTAATGTGATCTTGAGTCTCATGAAAGGCAGCATGAAATAAAATGTATTATTATTATTTGCAGCTGCCAGAGTGTAAGGCGAGATCAAGCATGGATAAAACGTGTGCCGAAAGAAATCTCTCAGTCCAAAAGTTTGTTTTAAAAATATGTAGTGAAAGTTAAAAGCAAATAATCCACACAAGAATAAAGAAAAAAGTAGTTACACATGTAGAATAAAAGGTAAAAAAAGGAAAAATATATCTTCTCTAAACTTAGCTTTTCTTGAAAAACTTTTGTTATTTCTGTATTTAAAAGGTCTTTACTTCTTCTTCTTTTTTTTTTCTTTTTTAACCGTGTCCTGTTCGGCTGTGAAGCAATCAGAATTGATGTCTGAATGCTGGCGACTAGCCTTACAGTTTTTCTCTCAGGTGGAGCGTTACAGCTTCTGCTGACGCCACGCCTGATACCAAAACTTTATTAGAAATATTTTCAGATGTTTTTAAGATTCGAACTGGACACGGAGACAAAAATGAAAGAAAAAGAAGAGAGAAAAGGAGGAGATGGAGGTAAAGGGGGAAGGGGGGATTTTTGTATAGAATAAACAATAAATGAACCAGAATCCGCTTCTAGACCTGCGGAAAAAGAGGGGGGAAAAAAAAAAAACCACAAGACAAAAACATTGATGCATCAGCTACATGAAGATATATAAAAGTAAAAATGTTTGCTAACAATCACACAGTAATTATTACTAAGGCATTTAGGGCCAACCACAGCCTTAGGTCATGTGCTGAAGATGTCCAAGTCATACCTATGAAAGCACCATGTGAGCACCTGTGTGCGTACGCACGCTTGTATGTGTAAGGTTTCTCTATAGGAGCGTCCAATAGTGAGTGTGAAGGGCCACAGACCTGCCCCCAAAAACGTGCAGCTTTGCACTTTAATAAGCGCGTTCTCTACAAGTTACTTCACACACTCAAAAGGCCCGTATGCCCATAGGCACGGGAGGCACAGTTTAAAACCATGAGCACTCTGCACCTTACACATGACAAGGCTGGTCATTAACTGAGAATAATATTTAGTCAGAGATGTTATAAATGGCTAGAATATACCAATTCTACATAACTTATGGGGGTTATAGGAACCTCCCATAGATTATGCATTGTCATCTAGTAAAATATTTATGAATCATATGTAACTAGGAAATGACTCTTACATTATTATTAACCCTGCAAGCACTAATCTATACAGTAGGTGCACTTTTTATCTAAAGTGGTAGTAAAAACATTAGGCTAAAAATAGATTTAAATTAAATTATTATGCTCAGCATCACCAAAATTATTACAGCTGAATTTGATGCACCAAAATATTTTTCCTCAATACAATATTGCCTTGTGATCCCTCGCTATATCGTGCTTCGACTTTTGCGGCTTCACTCCATTGCGGATTTTTTATGTAAGCATATCTAAATATATATCACAGACTTTTCGCTGGTTCACGGATTTCTGCGGACAATGGGCCTTTTAATTTATGGTACATGCTTCCTCAAGTTGGTTTGCCCAGTTGATTTCATACAAGGGACGCTATTGGCGGATGGCTGAGAAGCTACCCAATCAAAGCAGGTATTATGTATTAAATAAAACTCCTCAATGATATACGATATGCTTTCTTCGCAGTGCTTCGCACACTTAAAAGCCCAAACGGCACCTATTGATTTTTGATTGTTTGCTTTTCTCTCTCTCTCTCTGTCTCTGACATTCTCTGCTCCTGACGGAGGGGGTGTGAGCAGGTGGGCTGTTCGCACACTGGCCTAGAGGATATGGACGCTCCTCTAAAAAATGCTGAAAGACTACCTTCACATTGCTCCCTTTAGGCTGCTTTGTCGGGCGGTGTTTCGCATACTTAAAAGCACCTATTGTTTTCTTTTCTCTGTCTGTCTCTCTCTCTCTCTGACATTCTCTTCTTCTGACGCACACTCCTTTGAAGAGGAAGATATGTTTGCATTCTTTTAATTGTGAGACGAGACTGTCATCTCTGTCTTGTCATGTAGCACAGTTTAAACTTTTGAAAAAGAGATAAATGTTTGCAGTGTTTTAAAGTCCCTGTCTCTACAACCTCCTGTGTTTCTGTGCAAATCTGTGACCCAAGAGTGACAATATAAAAATAACAATATAAACGTATGGTTTTTACTTTGCAGATTTTCACCTTTAGCGGGGGGTTCTGGAACGCAACTCCCGTGATCGAGGAGGGATCACTCTATCTTATATATTTTGGAATTCTGATTGCAAAAATTACCTTTCAACTTTCTAATAGTGTACCGTTTTATTGCAATTGCCCATTTTTAATATATGACGTACACATACAAGTACAGCACTTACAACTGGAATATCTGTGCTGATCAAAATGTAGTGGCAATGCTACTAGGACAGCGGTGCTAAAGAGTCTCATTACATCAAACCAAACTAACCACTCTGTGAGGATTTGGTTTCAGAGCAGAAAGGGGGTGTCACATAAAACGTTTGTTGACCCAACAATGATATTTTTGCCTCTTCTTCATTTAAAACTCAGACTGATAAAAATTTGGTTAAAGTAGTGATCAAAGATGGTGAAGAATTTAGATTTTTGAGAGAGATGTTTCCATGAATAACTGATGCCAAGATTAAGAAAGGCATTTTTGTTGGTGCAAAAGAAACATTGTCGATGACAAGTGGTTTGAATAATACCTGCTAGCGAGGTATTATTGATGTTGTTGAGAATTTTAATGGCAACTGCAGAACATTAAACTGCATCCAGCTGGTTGACAACATGTTTCAAGCACACAAAACCACAAAGGGCAGCATGTCGCTAAAGATTAATTTTCTGCATTCAGAACATCTTGGACTTCTTCCCTGCTCATCTTGGTCATACTCAGTCATGAATGTGGTGAAAGATTTCACCAGGACATTGCAGCAATTTTAAGCTCAATTGAACTAATAGAATGGGTCAGCATCAGTAAGAGATTAAACACAGTAAGCTCAGTAAAAGTTGTGTAGCGGGTACTTAGTGGGTGAGGAGGGCAGCAAAGCACTTTCTTGCCACCTCAACAACCACCACTCACTACACAGCGCTTTATAATTTTACTCTAGGTTCAGTTAAAGGAGGCATGAAAGATGGAGCAACAAATACAGTATGTATAAAAAAAATAATTGGCAGATTTATTAAAGCAATAACAAAAGAAAAAAAAAGATTGTAATTCTTTCAAAAATGTGAAAAATATATAGTGTATAGGTATCTATTACATCCGTTAAACAAGAGTCCAAAACCATTTAACAATGATTAACCAGTTAAAGAGTTCAATTTTCCCCCTTATCTGTTCTCAGATGAGATGCATAACTCACTGTCATGAAAGTTCTAGGATTCAAACACGAAGACGTGACGTCGAGGTGCGCAGTGAAAGAAGCATTCCATTCCAGTGGGCTGGCTCGCCATCCAATTCAAATTCAGGCAGGAAAAAAACAATCTGCAGTACAATTACAAAATCGTTTTTTTTTCTAACATTAATGAGATCTCCGTTATATTTCCATTCTAATTTCTAATGAATACACAGAAAATGCATAACCTTATATATACAATTAAAATAGTCGTACTATATTCGTCTTGAAAATATGAGAAAATGTCTTAGTAGTGAAATGAAAAAAAAATTAATCTATACTAATAAAAGTCAAAGCCCTCACTGACTGACTGACTGACTGACTGACTGACTGACTGACTCACTCACTCACTCACTCACTCACTCGCTCATCACTAATTCTCCAACTTCCCGTGTAGGTAGAAGGCTGAAATTTGGCAGGCTCATTCCTTACAGCTTACTTACAAAAGTTGGGCAGGTTTCATTTCGAAATTCTACGCGTAATGGTCATAACTGGAACGTATTTTCGTCCATATACTGTACTGTAATAGACTGCAGCTCGATAGCCGTGGGAGGCGGAGTTTCGTATTAAAGCATTTACCCAATCACATTTCAGCCATCATTTGTTGCCAGGCAGAGAGGCTTTCACAATCCATTGTGTAAGCACTCTAACACAGAATAAATGTTGATTAACCTGTTGCTTCAACCAATCAGATTTTGAGTTGGTGTCAGTAGGGCCCTCTAGCAGGCGTGTGGCAACATTACCATATTCAGACCCATTGATTGGATAGAAGCCGATATGAGGAACTCTACGAGGCCCCTGAACGCACCGCAAACGCTCCGAGCGAAAGATTGTCGCGCGCACTACGGCCAACTACATGGCAGGATTCTGGACAATATTATTTGCCAGACACAGACCAGATTTCAAGACCACGAAAACCTGATGTTTGTCACGCTCCTTGAGCCCCAGATGTTTCGGGAATACAAGAAAAATTTCACGCATGCAGCCTTCTCCAGTTTAACACAAGAGCCACGGAGCGCTTTTTGATCTGTCTCGGCTAAAAACAGAACTGACTGTAATGTATGCCATGGATGATTTTTTAGGAAAATCTCCCACTGATCTCCTTTACTTCCTTCATCAGAAAAATCTGAATGAAACCATGGGGCAGCTGTTCACATTGGTATATTTGGCGGTGAGCATTCCCGTGTACACTGCTTCTGTCGAGCGGACATTTTCAGCCTTAAAGTGAATTCAAACTTATGCCAGAAATACCATAGGGCGAGTTCGCCTTTCAGCATTAGCTTCGAATGGGATAGAAAGGGACATTTTGATGGAACTGAAGCGCACGGATAATCCGTACGACAGAGTAATTGAACTGTTTTTGAGGAAAGAGAGGAGGATGGATTTTGTTTACAAATAATCCGAATTTTTGGTGAGTAAAATGTAGCGATTTTCCTAAATAATATTGCAAGTTTATGAGTTA
>JANRMT010028174.1:46074521-46156191 GCA_026402145.1 Polypterus bichir lapradei | reverse complement strand
CTTCAGCGCTTTTTGGAGGTCTTCCTGGTTTTCTACACACTGCGTTGACAGTCAGTTCACGTGATTACGTGGGAGGCGTGATGATGTCACACGAAACTCCGTCCCCACGGCTTTCGAGCTCAACTCCATTACAGTATATGCAGAAAAATAGCTTCCAGTTATGACCATTACGCGTAGAATTTCGAAATGAAACCTGCCCAACTTTTGTAAGTAAGCTGTACGGAATGAGCCTGCCAAATTTCAGCCTTCTACCTACACGGGAAGTTGGAGAATTAGTGATGAGTCAGTCAGTCAGTCAGTCAGTCAGTGAGGGCTTTGCCTTTTATTAGTATAGATATATATATTGTGACAGGCGCCTGGCGTCCATGCCCAGTCGGGACGCCCCTGTACACTGTATTCAGGGGGAGCAGCCCTGGACAGTGCAATACCTCCCCCTGGACGCTAGATGGCCGCCCCCCTGGGCTGGTGTAGTGCCTCAGTTTCCCACAGGGCTCCCTGGGAATTGGAGTTGGGGGCAGCCCTGTTGGGTCCCGCAGGTACCGCCAGGGGGTGCTGTGTTTGGGACTCCTGAGCCCGTGTGGGCAACAGCTTCATCACACCTGGAAGTGCCGTCGGATCTTGGTGATCAAACACCTGGAGCACTTCCAGGTGACCTATAAAAGGGAGCCAGCAACCACCACTCATCGGCCAGAGTCGGGTGGAGGAGGACAAGGTTGCGAGGGAGGAGTGGTGGTGCCAGTAAGAAGAAGAGTGTTTGTGCTTGTGCTGTATTACTGGTGTTTGGGACTGTGTTGTGGCTGGGGGGAGTACGGGGAAGACGTGCCCTCCAGCTGAAGAGGAATAAAAAAGCATTTTATTTTACACGTGCCTCCAGTGTCCAATCTGTGTCGGGTCTGGCGCTATATAGTGCCGTTTACAATATATATATATATATATATATATATATACAAATATACATTTTTATTAATCAACTTTAAAGTGGGTTACAGTTAATTTCATGTTTTTCCAAATTCCTAAATATTGCAGTTCATCTGAAATTATGTTTGTGTTCAGCTTGAGGCTGCCTATCGTAATTACTCACAATTTTTCAGGAAGCAAAAATTTAGAAAAACATTGTTGCCTAATAATTACTTTTAATTCAGTGAATTTGTTTAGCAAAAAGTAGGCATTTTAAAATTATAGATATGATTTGATAAAATAACTCAAAAGTACCATTATCTATTGGCCATTGTTGTAGTCAATATCCACAGTTTATTGCTTGTTAAGGTGCCACCAGTACTAACCTCTGTTCTGTTTCCTACCCTTGAGTAGAAGGGAACTTGCAGGAGGAAATGTGACTTCACTTTCAATTAAATAACAAAAACTCAGCTACCTGAGAGGTCAGACTTCAAACAATACCTTAAGCCTATTTTTGGCTGGAAGAAGCCAAAGCACCTGTCTTTTGAAACATTCTTTTTTTTTTTTTTTCAACCGGACATTAATGGGACGTGTCATGTCCCGGCACGATGAGCACCATTATTATTATTTTTTTTTCTTTATTTTGTGTAAATATTATGTGTATGTTTCTTTATATTATTTTACTCTGGCAGCGCCTTGGACAGCGATGCAGGTCTTGTGTGTCCCCACCCCTAATGCGATTGATTCGCTGGACAATCACTGACAAGCTAGTTGGGGCGGGGTTGAGACAGGATTTAAGATGGCCGCTGCTGTTTGTTTGTGGTGCTCGCTTGGGAAAAAGGTGTCCCGGCGGGCGGACCAAAGTGGAGAGAGAGAGAGAGAGAGAGAGAGAGAGAGAGCGACTCAGATCCCCGCAATCCCCAGTCAGCATAAAGGGAAGTGGCCATTACCTAGTTGAGAGTGTGTGCATTGGCCTTATGGCTAAGGACGGGGAAAAGAGGGTCTGAGGGTTATTTGGCTCTTTGCCGTAGGGTCTGTGATGTGACGGAGGAGAGACGGTGACAGCGGTGTGGAGCAGCAACAGTGATTGGCTGGTTGGAAGGAAGGACACCATCACCGGATTGCTGAAACTGGACACCGTTGCGGAATGTAGGGAATGTGTTCAGCATTGGAGAATCGGGACTTGTGAGACCTGGGAACTGAGCATTTGAGCACAGGGGACATTGGGCGCTGCCAGAGGTTTTTTTGGTATTTGATTATTTATTTTGGTTTAAGTGAGGGCCTCGCGGTGAGAGCACGGAGGCCCAAGAACTGTTTAAGTTTATTTATTTATTGCTTAATGTTTGAGTATTGGGTTATTGTTTGTGGAGTTTAGTTATTCTTTTTTTTTTTTTTTTGCACCTTTTATGTTCCCTTAATAGTATTTATAGTGTGCTGTGCTTTCCTAGAGTGATATAATTTGAGTGCTGTGTGAAAAAGAACTGAGGGTTGTGTTTTGGTTATTTTGGACTGCTGTGTTCACCATGGGTGTGTTGGGAGGGGGGCCACGGACCAAGGGGAGAGAATTACCACCTGGATAGAAAAACTCTGTGCATTCAATAAATGTGTATTTGAACTTACCACTACGTGTGTGTGTGTGGTCCCTCTCTATCTTGTTGTGCTCCGGGAGGTCCCAAAGGGGTGAAACAAACTTAAAACGATAAACCAAAATAAATTGCTGTTGGGGTCTCTTACCCCGGGCCACCACAGACGTCCCTCCAGTCCGTTTTTGTTCTATTGTTTTGTTTCTTTCATAATCTGAATACAATGACTACAGTTCTAATCTTCTGATCAGTCTCACTACCTGACCTGCTCCTCCCTCTCCTTTGGAAAACCAAGAGCTCAGGTTTGGAGGCATCAATTCTTTCCTCTATATGACAGGAAATAAGAAGATATATGTCAAGGTTATTTCCACATCACATGTAAAGGTTATTTCCATTGTTCATGACATAGTGGTTGAGAAACACTGAACTAATGTTCCCCTCAAATGAAAATACTGCAGCATTTTTCTGCTTTTTTAACAAATTCAGGATGGAAACCTGACTGGAGACCTGATTGGGTCATGATGGCAAAGATCTTACAATAGACCCATGTAACGTCTGGCACATGGCTGCTACAGTTCCATTATGATGCCTTGCAAAGAAAATAGATTTCACTTAAGTTGGCCCAAGGCAACTCCAGGAAAATACCTCCAGGCAAACACAGTATATTTGTCTCTGCAAATTTCCCTAATCAACACCAATGGAAACTATAAGGGAAAAAAAGACAAATCATTGCAACAGGTTTTTGAAAGTTTTCAGCAGAAGATGATACAAATCCTGACGATTAAAACACACCTCAAAGCCTCTAGCCACATAAAGCAAGACTTTTCTCATGGGAAGTTAGTAAAGCTTTGTCAACCTTAGCAAAGTTTCCTTTATTAAACTAGAAATGTTCCCACTTTACTTTGTTTTGTTGTATATTACCCTTAAGGAAATTCTATATTTAAAATTATATAGAAAGTAAATAGGGTAGATGTTAGCTCTTACAATAGCATGAGTGCTTAGGTAGAACCTAGTAAAGGGAAAATGTGGGCCAAACATATTCGTCTGCACAGAGAACCACAAATATATGAGATTAGTTAAGCTGAGAAAAGTTTGTTAGGAAATAATGTAAAAAGTTAAGTAAATGAGAATTGGCAATTGGCAAGTTATGACCAACTGAATGACCTCTTCTAGTTAGTATTTTTATTATATTCCTACACTTTTTTCAATATGTATTAAACTCAACAAAATTATTATTATAATTGTGTTCTCTACATTTTTTAAAATCAATTGATAAAGGTTGTTTTTTAACAAGCAGTATTTTGTTGTGCCCCCACTGCTTTTTGTACAAAAGATCATTGTTGATTTTTGAGCTCTGAGGAACGACTCGGGAAAGACCACTGTATGAATCTCAAACAGTTATGAAAGAGTTGCAATTTATTCAAATGGTCTTTTCATTCTACTAATGCTACTGTTAGGTGACACTGGATCACATATATTCAATAATGACCTCAAGAGTTGCAAGAGACTGTTTGTCTGTGTTTATTTCTCACTGGTGGACGAGTATTGATCTGTGTTTCACTCATGCTAGTTTGGTTAAATCAGCAGCCATGCCACAGGTTTCTTAGCATTTAGAAAGCTACTTAAAATGCATCCTTGTTTTCTTCTTATTCATTTAATTTCCGTGCTTTGTGTACAAAAGGATCAAAGGCATTGCTGTTATTTATACAGGGTGACAAGTATTATGTCAAAGGTTTAGTGGAATTACATCAAACGTGTCTTGTTTTGGAAATGGATTTTGTTCATGATTGTGATTTTCAGCATGCTTCTCCCATGCGTGCCATATTTGTTAATTGCATTAATTTATGTACTCAAACTGCATTTTTACTAAGGTCTTCTTACTGTGTAAATTTTCATATATGATGGAATAACAAAGTAATCAAAACCATTTACTTTCTGCATGCTTTATTGTGTTGTAGATTTGATTTTAAATGGATACATTTAAACACTAAATTCAATTCAACACCCTCCAAAGAGAAAGTGAGGAAGGCCAACAGCGAGAGTAAACCTTTAAGAGTAGAAAAGAGGGAAAGAGAGTCTTTTAAATACTGTTTGGAAAACAACAAATGGGCTGTCGTATTTTTACTTCAAAGTGTGGCTTCTGTCTAGCCACTCTGCCTGAATGATGATTGAGATGATCACCCTTCCAAAAGGTTCTCCCATCTTAACAGAGGACTTCAGAAATGCTATTAGAGTGACCATTGCGTTCTCTGTCAATTTCCTGACCAATACCCTTCTTGTCTGATTATTCAGTTTGGGCGGATGGCTAAATCTAGGAAGAGACCTGATGGTTAGAAACTTCCAATTCACAATTTTTGAAGCTATTGTGCTACTGGGAACACTCAAAGCTTTCGGAATTGTTGTAGCCCATTGCCCTGATCTGGGTCTCACCACAGTTTAATCACAGAGGTCTACAGAGGGTTCCTTGGATTTCGTGACTTGGTTTTTGTTCTGTGAATTGTGGGACTTTGGATACTTAGGTGTGTCCTTTTTTAAACAATGTCCAATCAATTTAGTTTGGCAAAGTTCAAGACACATCTCATGAATAATTAAAGCAAACAGGATGCACCTAAACACAATCTGGAGTGTCTCAGCAAAGGGATTGAATACTTTATATGAATGTAAGGATTCCATTTTTGATTTTTAATAAATCTGCAAACCTTTTTGAAAACATGGTTTCGATTTGCCATTATGGGTTATTAAGTGTAGACAGAAGGGCAAAATATCAAATTTATCCATTTAAAATTAAATCTACAACACAATGCACTGTATAATATACTACCACTTTAAAGTTTGACAAACCTTATTGAACGTCTTTTAATGCTGTGCGTTTACTTTGAAATCCATGTTTAATCAAAGAGTACTTGATTAAGTACAGAAAAGTGTTTATATTCACAAAAGAGGAGATTAAATAACTGGGTACCAGTCAATAACAGTGATAGATAATTACAGTTCCTTTTCTCTCCTCATATTGAACACCTCAAAAGCACAAGGAAGCTCATGAGTGAGGACATGCCCCAGAATGGAAACTAAAAAGTCCAGCACCACCCAGAGAAAATCAATAATGTCTCACCCCTATGAAAGGAGATGAATTTTATAGAATGACAGATCACTTGTCTACATAAATAACTAGGGGGCTTTGCCTCCTGCTCGCTTCGCTGACAAACCCCCAGGTCTGCACTATGCACTAGCCTTTTTGCGCTTCTGCTGCTAGCGTATTCAAATGTACAATTTAAACAGATTTTTATTTTCATGGGAATTGTTATATATGCATCAATGCGATGTATAACTGCCCGTGACTGAATTTCGTTTGTTTCTCTCTATTAAATAAAATTACTTTTTTGAATGTTTGGCTCTGAGATTTGTTAACTGTCTTTGCAAAAGCTATTCTAATGGGAAACTGTTAACATTTTAAAACGAATGGCATATCACAATCTCCTTTGTTGTCTAATATTATCTGTGGAAGATGTACTACATTACCTTTCTTGAATACATCCTTCTTTCTACAGTAATTTGTGTGGTGAAAGACTGGACGGTGTTAACGGTTGTAGATATTCTTTGGGATATTGTAAGTTGATGTTTTTATCTTCCACACGATCACCATCAACTGTTTCAGCATACACATTTAACCAATTTGCTGTGTTACTGATCAACATTCTTTGCATTAATTTTTTTGACTTCCTTATTTCTTAGTGCTAGGATTGCACTGTGTACTAATTTTTTTCTGTTGATAACCTTTCACGATGAAATTCTTCAATAAGATTTGGACATAATACGTCTTCAATTGGGAACTTAAAGTGAGGAAAATGTTAAAATTTATAAGAGAGAGCACAGGAAGTGTGTATGACAAAAGCATTTACACGAATGAGAGGTGAGAGTAACGTGGTCTTGTTTGAAACTGGTTAAGAGGAGGGTGTGACTCGAAAAAAATCTCATGGCAAAAGTCTTGTCTTGCGGGACTTGAAAAAATCTCTTCCAAAAAGTCTTGTCTCGTTGAAAGAATTTTTTATATAATAGAGAGATATACTGTACCTTCGATATACTGTACCTTCTGTCTGTTTTTTGGATATTCTGGCATTGTTTGACATTACTCATCCAATTTGCACACTAATCATTTCAGTTACAAGACTTAGGCCATCTTACCTGTTTGTTTGTCTACAACAGCAAAAACATTTATATTTAAAGCATATTTTCATACACAGGCTGAAGCTCAAAGTGCTTTACAAGATGTCCAAGAAATACTTATCAGAAAAGACAAAGTAATTAAACTAGGTCAGATTAATAAAGAAATGCAATCAAAATAAATAAATACAAGCTTACATAACAGAGATATAAAATTAGTACAAAAGTCCCTATACATAAGATTTTTTTGTAAATTTCTAAAGATAAGTCCAATTATAAGGTCAAATAGTAAGAAGGACAAAAGAAACAAACAAACAAAAAAAAAAAACTCCACATAAGTTGAAGATAAAACAATATCTGCAGAGGTTCCAAGACCAAAGGACCACTCTGCCCCAACTAGGCATTCTACCTCAAATAAAAGTTCTTAAGTCATTCCTCATTGTTTCCAGGCTTTGTCCCTGAGGATTCCGTGCAGCATCACAGGTGGCTGCACAGTGCCTCGGTCAGGAGGTAGTGGTGCAAAATGCCACCACAGAAAACCAGTAAAGGAAGCAAAGAAAATTGGAGATTAGTAACGATTTTAAATCCCTGACGAATATGATAAATTTATGCAAGTATAATCTATTAGGAGAGCAACAAAAATATAGCTACAAAAAATCCAAATTAAAAAGTTTTTTAAATGATCCACAGTGCTAGCTTGGTGTAAAGTATGTCTATTGGTAAAGTTTTCCAGGATTTTGGTGCATAACAGTAAAAGGCCACCTCACTACTTCTTTCAGAAGATCTAAGGTTATAAATTGGTCAGGCACTCCAAAACATATGAAGGAGCAAGATTATTGCAGGCTTTATATATAATTAGCAGTTAATATGAGAAACTGTGACACTCCCTGAATAACTACAGCAAGATACTTAAAAGACGCAAAAGTACCAAAACTGGTATCTTTACAGTTTAAACATCTCAAGAAAACACTCACTAAACTGCTGCCTGTTTTACCTTGGTGAATTGAATAACAAAAACTGTTATTCAGAGGTACTGCTCCAATTAACACTAGGCCATGTGTCACTCAATGGAAGAAATCTATTTTCCCATCAATGATAAGATTGTTAAAGTAAAAGGTCTTACTGGTTAACAATCTAATATTTGGTAAAGCCACATTTAAATTTTCGGAAGAGCACAACAGCTATATTAGACTGTTAAGGCAGCTTCAGATGGCAATTAAGTTATTTGTGTTCATACTTCTTTGTCAGGACTTTTTAGTTAAACTATCGTCCATTATTATAGTGCTAATACAGTGCACATCTATAGGTGAACCCACAGCAGAATGATCACATCCTAATAAAGGTCTATAGTTAACATTAGGACTAAACCTATATAGTCATGAAAGACAGATTACCTTTGCCGGAGAAGACCTGTCTTCCTAAATTATTCGGATGTAACCCATCATGTCTGTATAGGGTGGTCCAGATCTAATTATGCAGATCCAGATCGTCTGGATGACTTTGATTTATGTGGGGACGATACCAGTTTGGCGTGAAGACGATTCTTCATGTCGTCAGTTCTCACACTTCTCGATGGTCCGGGATTTTTCGGGTGATTTTCTATGTAATAAACTTAATAAGTTATAGCGTAATGAAAATTGCATAATTAGATCTGGGCCACCCTATAGAAAAGCAGCCTCCCTCAGAAAAGATTCCAGTTGTCAACAAAGACGATGTTTTGACTTTCACAGAAGATTCTCATCCAGGTGTTTAGAGCCAGGAATCAACTGTAGGTTTAATTTGGTCTGTGCAACATGGGAAGTGGACCTGACATGATGACTCTCACAGCCGGGTCCTCTCCTTCATGGCCTGAATGAGGGATGAGAAGTCTGACTTCAGAAGTTCCGTCTAGCGACATTGAATGGCTCTGACACTGATATGGATTAGTCCTTCCCTTGTGCTTCTCAAGGACTGTTGCAGCTATTCTTTAAACATCTTTAACTTGTGCACCAGCAACAAAAAAGACATCAATGTTTTACAGTTAGGCCAACAGAAAATGCAGGCGGCACACAATTAAGTCTCAAATAACAACCACATCACCACTATCTGCAAGCACAGTGGTGGAGCAGAGTGCGTCGAAGCAGTTGTGTATGGTGATGATAGTTTGAAAAAGTGAAGCTGACCGAAGCATGAAACCCCACTTGCGTTTTTAAAATTCCTAGATTCTGTTGTCATCATTGTTGTAAAGATATGGAGCTAGTGTAAACCTCACTCATCCACAAGTACAAGCAGCTCAGTGTGGAGCGAAGTAGCCGAATCAATTCCAGGCACCAATGAAGTCTTCAAGAGGGAAGCTTTCTGATCCCTGAGATGCTTTCGTCTGGCAAGCAGCTGTTGGATCTGCATCTCTAGGGATTTAAATTCTTGCGCAACAGGAAATCATGCAAAAAATAATGTAATCATGCAAAAAAAGGCTGAATCGATTTTCATGACATTTTTAATCTACGTTGCTGTTAGTCCAACTTAAAATAAAGACTCTATGACATTTAAAAATGGCTTAGTTGATCTCGATGTAATTTTTCAAGTATAGCAGAGCTAAACTGACTTAAAATCTAGACTCCATGGGACTTCAAAAATGTAATTGGGAGGGGTTATTGTAATGGGGTGGGTGCAAAAAATGCATCACACCAATTTGATAAATTGAACTCGATACAATTTTAAATTTCGACTTTAAGGCCTTTTCAAATGATCCATCAAGAAACAGGGTAATAATGGTGGTGGTAGTGGAGTGATCAAAACCAAAAACATGTTTACCAAAATATTTCAATTGATGGCAATAAATTTGACATATTGCTTTGGTTTGGTTCTGCATACATTGAAGGCTTCATTCCTTGTCATTGATTCAGTAGAAATGGTGGCAAAAGAATTGGGGGATTGTAATGGGAGGACCAACACAAAACTTGCATATCACTCAGAAGTGGCTCTTTCGAATTCATAGTTTTCATGTGTTTCAAATTGCAATAGGAGGGCCAACATCACAAAAACTATGCATTACTTCAAATCTGCTGAGTCGTTATTCATTGCATTTTTGCAAGTATATTACAGTTAGCCCAACTTAACATATGAAGTTTATAGAGTTTTCAACATTTCATCCTGAATAGTGGTTCAATAGAGGGGATCACAGATGCATGCTTAATCACAGATTCAATTATTCAGCTATCCAGTTTATTAATGTGAGATTAAACATCTACAGTTGTGCTTGAAAGTTTGTGAACCCTTTAGAATTTTCTATATTTCTGCATAAATATGAACTAAAACATCATCAGATTTTCACTCAAGTCCTAAAAGTAGATAAAGAGAAACCAGTTAAAGAAATGAGACAAAAATATTATACTTGGTCATTTATTTATTGAGTAAAATGATTGAATATTACATATTTGTGAGTGGCAAAAGTATGTGAACCTCTAGGATTAGCAGTTAGTTTGAAGGTGAAATTAGAGTCAGGTGTTTTCAATCAATGGGATGACAATCAGGTGTGAGTGGGCACCCTGTGGTATTTAAAGAACAGGGGTCTATCAAAGTCTGCTGTTCACAACACGTTTGTGGAAGTGTATCATGGCACAAACAAAGGAGATTTCTGAGGACCTCAGAAAAATAGTTGTTGATGCTCATCAGGCTGGAAAAGGTTATAAAACTATCTCTAAAGAGTTTGGACTCCACCAATCCACAGTCAGACAGACTGTGTACAAATAGAGGAAATTCAAGACCATTGTTACCCTCCCCAGGAGTGGTCGACTAACAAAGATCACTCCAAGAGCAAGGTGTGCAATAGTCGCCAAGGTCACAAAGGACCCCAGGGTAACTTCTAAGCAACTGAAGGTCTCTCTCACATTGGCTAATGTTCATGTTCATGAGTCCACCATCAGGAGAACATTGAACAACAATGGTGTGCATGGCAGGGTTGCAAGGAGAAAGCCACTGTTCTCCAAAAAAAACATTGCTGCTCATCTGCAGTTTGCTAAAGATCACATGTTTTGTGGACTGATGAGACCAAAATAGAAGTTTTTGGTTTAAATGAAAAGCGTTATGTTTGGAGAAGGGAAAACACTGCATTCCAGCATAAGAACCTTATCTCATCTGTGAAACATTGTGGTGGTAGTATCATGGTTTGGGCCTGTTTTACTGCATCTGGGCCAGGACGGCTTGCCATCACTGATGGAACAATAAATTCTGAATTATATCAGAGAATTCTAAAGGAAAATGTCAGGACATCTGTCCATGAACTGAATCTCAAGAGAAGGTGGGTCATGCAGCAAGACAACGACCCTAAGCACACAAGTTGTTCTACCAAATAATGGTTAAAGAAGAATAAAGTTAATGTTTTGGAATGGCCAAGTCAAAGTCCTGACCTTAATCCAATCGAAATGTTGTGGAAGGACCTGAAGCGAGCAGTTAATGTGAGGAAACCCACCAACATCCCAGAGTTGAAGCTGTTCTGTACAGAGGAATGGGCTAAAATTCCTCCAAGCTGGTGTGCAGGGATGATCAAAAGTTACTGGAAACGTTTAGGTGCAGTTATTGCTGCAAAGGGGGGTCACACCAGATACTGAAAGCAACGGTTCACATACTTTTGCCACTCACAAATATGTAATATTCGATCATTTTCCTTAATAAATAAATGACCAAGTATAATATTTTTGTCTCATTTGTTTAACTGGTTTCTCTTTATCTACTTTTAGGACTTGAGTGAAAATCTGATGATGTTTTAGGTCATATTTATGCAGAAATATAGAAAATTCTAAAGGGTTCACAAACTTTCAAGCAAAACTGTATTCATGAAACCACAGTAAACCAGGAAATACAAAGAAGTAGCATTCACGGTTCAAATCCACTGAGGAGTTATCACAATTATGGAATCCGATTATAACCAAAATGACAAATTTTCGACTTGAGTTGTTGAAGCAGGCTGGCGCAGGCACCATCAGACCCAATGAAAGCACTCTGGGACTCAGGACAGACGGCAGAATTCAGCTTTATTGTATGGCACACAGATAGACTCAACTAAGATGGAATAATAAGCCCCCAGCAATGGGGACCTTTTACTTTTATTACAATTCTTACCATTTAAGCCATTATTCTTCCTCATCTGACTTCTAGCATTCCATTGCTTTAGTCCTGCCTTTAATTAATTCCACCAATAATTCTTAGTTAAGGGGGTGTCAAACCCTGTTCTGTCGATCTCATCTGTTTGATAAGGGCTATTATCTCCCCTTACTATCTCAGCACTCGGTACCATGAATTACAACCAAAGAGTTCACAATCCCTTCTCTAAGTGAGGGGCCCATTCTTCGGCTCTCTAGCACGTCTGACCCTTGGCTTATGAAAAACTGGTATTTTCTGGCTCATACAAAATAATAAAGAATATGTAGGAATAAGTCTTTTTAATCTTAAATCTTACATCTTAATGCTTGGTATAAAACCATGCTTACTTTCTCATGTGCTTAGAATACTTTTCTAGTACGTGTAGATTATCAATTTTAAGAATACAATTTTCTATATTTTTGATAAAGAGGTAGAATAGATGGTGGATGGGATAGTCAGCAATGGAAAAAGGCTCAACATTTAAAAACACGT
This sequence comes from Polypterus bichir lapradei, assembly GCA_026402145.1. NCBI lineage: Eukaryota > Metazoa > Chordata > Cladistia > Polypteriformes > Polypteridae > Polypterus > Polypterus bichir. The sequence goes on along the minus strand of JANRMT010028174.1, from coordinate 46,143,937 downwards.
AAATATTTGCTTTCTCTCCTTAACCCATTATACAAATATACCTCTGCAAAGCCATGTACTTCATCTAATCTTGCATAACAATGGAGAAGCTCTACAGGAGAGGCTTTCGCGAGTAGCCCAATGAGAAGCATGTAATCTGGTAAAGGAATGTATCAACCTTGCATACTAATCATTAATATGCCCGGTATTAAAAATCTTCTGTGATATCCCATTGTAACTCTTGGTTTATCCCCAAATGTTCTATATACAGTAATCCCTCCTCGATTGCGGGGGTTGCGTTCCAGACCCCCCCGCGATAGGTGAAAATCCGCGAAGTAGAAACCATATGTTTGTATGGTTATTTTTATATATTTTAAGCCCTTATAAACTCTCCCGCACTGTTTATAAATATTCCCCGCAGAATTATACAGCATAATCCCTTTGTATTCTCTTAGATATTAGGTAAGATTCATTGAAATTATGTATATAAACACACTGTTTATATACAGTAAAACCTAAATATTATTTTAAAGATATTGAGTGTCTCCGATATCACATATGTTACAGCCATTACGATAGACAGGCCACCAGCAATAAATACGTACAATGCAAGAAAAATAGTATACAGTAAATGTGTGTACAGTGACACTAAACGAACGTACATGTACTAAGCACTGTAAGAAGAAAATTAATTATGGTTACTCACCAACAATGACACGATGACTTGTCCGATAACAATGAGTTTAATTTTACTGCACAACAAAGGAGAGCGTTACAGCCCTTGTAAAGGAGCCACTTCAGGCGATTGTGTAGCACTGCCGTTGTTCTTCTTCTGACAGTCTTCAATCCAAATCCCTAAAGCAGATTCCATCCAGACTACTGCCTTATTACATCCACTTACAACTCGTTTTGCACCCTGGTTAAAAGGACACTGCAGCCGTAGATCTTATATTCCTTTCCTGCTTTTTAAATAAAAAGAATCGTAGCCTTCAACAAATCCAAAACGTTTATCTTTTCGGCAATCGTTAACATCTTCTTCTTGCGCTTGGGCACGGCCCCTGAAGCAGTAGCAGATTGTTTTGGAGCCATAATGAAGGGCTTGACTATGCACAAAGATAAACACTAAAGAGCACAACTCTTTACACAGCGAAACACGTTGATGCTGAATGAGCGAGATGAGACTTCCTGGTTAACACTGCATTCAGCATGCAGGAGCTCAACTGCATGCTCTGATTGGTTAGCTTCTCAGCCATCTGCCAATAGCGTCCCTTGTATGAAATCAACTGGGCAAACCAACTGAGGAAGCATATACAGGAAGTAAAAAGACACATTGTCCGCAGAACCCGCGAAGCAGCGAAAAATCCGTGTTATATATTTAGTTATGCTTTCATATAAAATCCGCGATAGAGTGAAGCCGCGAAAGTCGAAGCGCGATATAGCAAGGGATTACTGTATTCTTATTAAAATGTCATTTTTTTGTTGACAAGAATGAATTCAAGACAAATCATGACTTATTATTTATGTTGCATAAGATTTTGTAACAAACATTACCTTAGTTAAAAAATACTGAAAAAAAAATCACAATTTAAAATTAAAAATAAAATCTGTGCATGTTGTGGCAAAACCTCAAGAAAGTGTTTTATCAAAGGCAGCCAGCAAATGTGAAGCAGTTGTATAAGGATTAATGGCTAAAAATTCTTTAAATGAGATGGGGCACTGTAATAGAGTGTAATATGAATACAGGTAATCCTTTCTTGTGTGCATCCATTAAGGAAAAAAATAGTCTCTCATCCTATGTGTCAAATGAGATAAATGAGGGCTCAGACCAGTGATCTCTGGGAAAAAAAGAGAATGTCCCAGCATAAATGTAACAACCATAGAATTTACAACATAGCAATTATAAAAGGCTGATGTGTGATGCTGAATTATCTGTGTGGCAAGAAGAGTCACCTTTGTATTTACTTTGCCCATGTAATATTCCAATACATACAGTATACAGTGGATTAAAAAATATTCAGGCTCCTTGAGGTTCTTCACATTTTGTTATATTGCAGTCTTATGCTAAAATCATTTAAATTAATGTTTCCTCATATCAAAAAAACACTTGGTACCCTAGAATCACAGAGTGAAAACAAGATTTTAGAAACTGAAATATTCCACGGATACAAGTATTCAGACCCTCTGGTCTGGCACTTGAAATTTAGCTCTGGTGCATCCCATTCAATTGATCATCTTTGAGATGTCTCTGCGGTGAATTTGATTGATTGTACATGATAAGAAATGACACACACTTTTAAATAGAAGGTCCCATAGTTGACAATGTGAATCAAAGAAAAAAAGCTAAACCATTAAATCAATGAAATTGTCTGCAGAGATCAGACAGTTCTTGGTCAGGCTACAAAAATGTCTGCAGCATTGAAGGTCCACAGTATTCTCCATAATTCTTAAATTTTAGAAGTTCGGAACAACCACGACCACGGACGAAGCTGGCAACCCAGCCAAATTGAGCAGTCATGGGAAAATGGCTATAATATGAACACTTTGCTGAGCTCCAGAGAATCTGTGTGGAAATAGAAGAAACTTCCAGAGAAATATTGCTGCAACATTTCATGGATCTGGGCTTTGTGAAGAATGGCCAGACAGAAGCTTCTCCTTTATTAAAAGACACAAGGAAGCCTAATTTGAATTTGAAAAAAGGCTCCTAAAAGACTCTTAGACTGTGAGAAACAAGATTCTCTGGTCTGGTAAAACCAAGATTTGCATAATGCACAGTAATGAAGAAACAAGGCACCGCTCATCACCTACACAGTGCCATTGCAGTAGTAAAAGATGGTGGCAGCAGCATCATGCTGTGGGGTTGTTTTGCAGTGGCAGGGACTGGGATTTGGGTTGCAAATGAAACAAACTACAGATACTATTAATAAAAACTGTTCCAGAGCATCTGTGGACCTCAGACTGGGCTTTTCATTCAACAGTACAATAAAACTAAGCATCACCGGAGTGGCATAGGGACAACTCTGGGAATGTTGCTGAGTTGTCCAGCCAGAGCCTGGACTTGAAAATCTCTGGAAAGACCTGAAAATAGCTGTCCACCAACAGTCTCCATCCAACCTGACAGAGCATGTCCTTAGTCTGAATCCTGTGCCCAGTCATTGTCTACAAATTCTTCCTAGATCTGCAAAACATTTTCTAAGCAAACTTTGATTTTCTTCACATATTTCAAAGATGTGCAAATTAGGTTAATTGCTGAGTTGTGTGTGTGAGTGGGCCCAGTGTTAAATTAATCAATTAGGATTGATTCCACCTTGTGTCTGATGCTGCTGGGATAGACTCCAGACCAGCCTCCATAACCCCCAGTTCAACCCTTACTTAGATTAAACAGGGTTTGGGAGTGAAGGAATGGGTGGACTGGCATTCCATTTGGGTTTGAGGAAAAGTCCCTACCCAGCCAGGAGGCTGTAATGGAAAGTGTGCAAGAAAGGAGGCACAACCCCGTTGGGATGATCATACATTTCTATCCCTTTCCCGAGGAATAATTTATGAAGAGGCAATTCACCCACCAAAACGAGAGGTGGCAGTGCTATGCTGACCAGGTTTTGTTTTGGACACCTGCAGTGTTGTCAGGAAATTGTAGTATGGAAAGACAACCCTTTTGGGGTCCTTGGGTGCCACCAGTGGTTGCTGTTGGGAGAAGATCTCCCTGTTAAGGCATCATCCATGTGACCCAGAAGTGCTTCAACCATGCAATGCTGTGGCACTAAAAGTACTTCTAGATCCAAGACCAAAGGAGGTGTCTCACTTTACTCGGAGAGTTGAAGTCAGGAACTAGAAGACAAGGATTGCATGGAGGAGAGCAGAGTCAGTCAGTCAATCATTTTCTAACCTGCTTAGTCCTGAACAGGGTTGGGGGGGTGTGTGGTCTGCAGGAGCCTATCCTTACCGTAGGGTAAACATACACACACGTACCAAACACACACTAGGACCAATTCACCTAACCTGCATGTGTTTGGACTGAGAGAACAAACTGGAGCATCTGGAGGAAACTCAGGCAGACATCGGAAGAACATGCACACTCCACACAGCGAGGACTCAGGATGCAAACCCTGGTCTCCTTACAGTGAGGCAGCAGCTCTACCACTGTGCCACCATGGAGCAATGAGGAGTTACTATATTGGATGGTGCTTGAGATTCTATGTTGAAAGAAGGACCAGTGCAAGCAAGGTATTTAGTAAAATAAAATACACTTTATTTGTATCCTTGACAACGTTTGTGCACTTGTGTTTGGAGTCAGGGGCTCTGGGTTACCCCTTTTGTTCACAGTCTGTAAATGTTATGCTATATCTACTTTTCATATTATTAACTTAGAATTCCGACCTTCTATAAACCTGCCTGTCTATACAACCTAGCACAATAAGACATCATTTTATCCTCATTGGGCAGGGACCAACTTTGAACAGGATGCTAGTCTTTTCTTGGGCAAACTCATGCAAAGGTCCACATTCTTCAATAGGCTGCTCATGAAATTTAGAGTTGCCAATTATCTTAATGGAATCTAGCACAGAACCAAAGTGCACTGTGAAAACCAATGTAGACATCTGTTGATTCATCTTCTCAACGACAATGATAGGAATGTAGGATACAAATTCAGAAACCCGGAGGTAAAGGGTCAGTATTGACGACTGATACATTATTAATTTTGTTAATTCAAATCAGTTTCAATTATTTTTGAACAATTTCAATAAAAGACTAGAGTACTAATTCCCTTTCCTTTTCAAGCAGTTTTAATGTGTTTCCTCTTAATCTCTGTTTTCTTAAACTGAAAAGGTTCATCTCCTTCATTCTCTCCTCATAGCTCATACCTGCTAGTCCTGGAATCGGCCATGTGGCTCTTCTCTGGACTTCCTCCAGCACTGCTAATGTACTGCTACTGAGGCCTCAGCAGTGTGTTATAAAACATAAACATAACCTCTCTTCTAACCTGGTCATCTAACCTGGGACTTCTTCTTGTTCCAGATACTTGGCTAAAGACCAGTTGGAATCAAGTTTTTCAGTCTGTTACACTGAAATGGTGGAATTCCTGGTCTTACAGCCTCATTACACAAATATATCTGTCAAATAATAATAGTAATAATAATAATAATAATAATAATAATAATAATACTACACTTTCGATATCAACAGGAGAGATCAGGAAGTCTAGGAGATGAACATGATGACAGGAAGCTATTAACTATGTATGGCCTCCTGCACCTGGAAGCTACATAGACCCAATGTACATCTCCAGAACCTCTGGACTCATGGAGCTAGACAGCACTTAGAAGAGTTTGATTGTTGGTCAGCAAATACATGAAGCTTGAGACCCTCAAAAAAAAAAGAAAAAACTGAAGAGTAAGTGCTTTCTTGTCAAAACTGGCAAAGAAATCAAGCACTGATACTTCAAGTCCCAGAATAATCTCAAGGCCATCAAAAGAAGAATGAAAGCTTCACTATTTGAAAACAAAACCAACAACCTCTTATTAAAATCACTCAAGACAGACATTGAACAATTATGTCAAAAAGAAACTGACCTTTGGATGATTGTGAGGTTCTGGACTGAAGGGCCAGACAAAATGTCTCCTCATGGCACATCAGGATCAAGTACCCAACACACGCTATCTTCAAACAAATATTCTCAAGATGGATGTTGATAGCAAGTGCAGGATATGACAGCAATAAGAAGTGCATATCAGTCATATTTGTGCTGGAGGCTCAATGCCAGAGTGAAGGTTTACACTAACTAAGACAATTGGATAGACAGCTTTCTGCACTGGTCAATAATCCATGAGGTTAGGACTCCCAGTGCCCAATCGTTGATATGATAATCAAAATGAAAAGGTCAAGACAGAGAACACCACTGCTATATATGATATGGATACATGGATGAATACATGTGTAATTGTGTACAATTGGAGCCAATCAACAGGACATCATTCTCCATGACCGAAGAGGCAGTTTCTACTCATTGATGTAGCCATTCCAGATTAATCAAGCATCTCAGTCAAAGAGGTAGAAAAACAAAGATCTTGAAATTGAGATTTTTTGTATGTGGAACACAAAGGCTTGTATGAGTCTATTCATAGTCAAAGCACTTAGAACTGCTGAGCTAGGTCTCCAACAATGTCTCAGTAAACTGCTAGGTAAAGTGACTGCTGTCCAGGTACAGAAGATCACCCTGCTTGGAAATGGCCACATACTTCATTAAGTCCTGACAATGGGACAATAAGGAAGCCGGTGGGTTTCCAGTATAAAGAAAACAGCACAAACTTAGAAATAAAGATAATAATAATAATATTAATCAACTCAGTAAGTCAAGCATGTGCCATGTATTAGTCTAACACACATCTAGTAAAAAGATAACTAACTAATGGCACTGATGGTGCCAGTTAACTGTGAAAACATGAGAAAAGGCCTAAAAAGCAGGGTGACTGCATGTTTAGTATTTCATGTAACAACCCAGACCTTTTGTAAGTACAATACTAAACCTGTTTAAATTATAAAGAATCTAGTATATGCATTTTCTTTTGCAGAAAGCAGAAATTAACTAAAATCACAGCTACAGTGTTAAAACACACAGTTTATCGTCTGTAGATAATGTTATAATAAATCTTCCAGCACACACCCACTGGGACTGTTTAAATCATATATTCTCAACAGTAGAAAGTAGTCCATCTCATTCCGTAATACCCTTTTGACTCGTAGACCAAGCAGTAGTCTCTAGAGCTCGACTTTTAAGACCCCTTGACCTCTCCTTGTGAGCTTCTTGGAGTGTTAGGTAATTTCTGTGTCTCTAGAGTTGCCTTAGTCCTACTTGCGAATGTCTCTATCCATTCCCAATTTCTTATTTTACATTTTTTTTGCTCTCACTGACACAGATTATTTTCTTTCTACCGCCATATCACTGCACAATAATTAGGCTTATTTTTCCTTGATTGCCTAAGTTCTAACAGAAAGTAGCACTTAGAAATCTTTTTCTTAAATGATATGTTAACCTTCTTAAAAATGAATATAAAGTATTGCACACAAAGTTAATTTTGAAAACAAACAGTTGGCAGTCAGAATATGTCAGAAATGTATCAATTTGCCTTACAAAGTTAAGCAATGTAAAAAATAGACACTTTTCTTGAAAACAATCAGAATGAAACATATGGAAGCGGGAGTTTAAAAAGGAAATATTTGCAGAAAAGGGAATTGTCCTGTTGGTAGCGGGTCAAAACACTTTACATAGTGTACACACATACCTACAGTACATTCTCAATTTTTTCTGTTCAATTAAGGGTCAATCCCTGTAGCACCAGGCACAAGGAAAATTGTGCTGGACAGGGCAGCAGCCCATCACAAGGCCCATTCATGCACACACCTACACAAGCAAAGGCTAATTTAAAAATGCTAATTAACCTCAAACACACATATCTTTGGAGATGTGCGTAGGAAACTGAAATATGCAAAGGAAAACCCATGCAGACGCTGAAGAAATGTGAAGACTCTACATAGATAGAATTGAAAACTTAGACTCTGGACACAAGAGGCAGAAGAACTAACCAGCGCACCAAAGCGCTATGACCTGTCAGTTTTCAAATAAAGGGCTTTGAGTAATTGTTGTAGCTTATGAATTACTTTAACAACATTTGATATTATCTTCTCTTGTTCAGAAGGTAATGTGGCTTGTGAGATGGGGTCAGACCCCAAACTGAGGCAGTGTGATGTAGTAGGCAGGACTATAAACTTTAATTCCCTTGTTGCCATTTTGATTTTTCACTTGCATCTCACTTTGTGACCATAAAGTGCCCACTCATAATCTGCATTGGCACAATCTTTAAATATTACTGTAAATAGTTATAATGTGTTCTGATCTTGTAAGTCGCTCACCAACCCCCATGGCCTGCGCTACTTGCCAGCCACTTCACATCTCTGCCGCTATCGTATATAGATTTCATTTTCACCAAACAACAAATCTTTTAATTCTCGTGGATACGCCTCTTCATCGGGAAGAAACACTACTTTTCCCTGATGGCAATAAGAATTAGATGATCTAAAAGATCCGACTTAAAGTTTAAATCTGAACAATATATTCAATCTACTTTTCGCTGTTCCATTATTTCACCGAGTAATAATTTCCATTTGTTTGCGCTAATGCGATCTTTGCTATCATTTATCTGAAACTTTCGAATTTTAGTACTTTCATTATCTCTAACCTGATCTGCATGTGTATTGCACCGTTTTTGAATTCTTTACGACGTTCTACTTTGTCATCTGCTCTTTGTCTTTTATTTCCGGCCCCAGGCATGGTTAAATCTCTTGGCACAAAGTCTCAGAGAACATGAAAATATCTCTCCGAAAAAGTCACCTCTCATCCCAGGCTAAAAAGTCTTGTCTCATCCCAAGAATTTTTTATTGTAATAGAGAGATAATGGAGGAAGAGCAGTGATCTGTTCTGAGGGTGAACAAAATACCCGTTAAAATGATTCTGAACTGGGAGAAAAACAGAATATTTAAATAGAAGAGAATGTAACAGTTTTCACGAGGTGAGTCTGTTACAGTGCATAAGAGGAATTTCTCCTGCAGAGAAAAGTCATTGCTACTCATCCAGGCTTTAGAAAATCTTTTTCTCAGTGGTTTAGTTTGTTTGCTATGAGCCCTAACATGTATTAATGATTAAACAAGTCTCTGTCACAGTTGTTTCAATAGTGGGGATTTGGTCATTTTTTCAGGGACGGACACTTTAAACAACTATCCTCCTGCAGCATTATTATATCTTCATTATTCTTCAATTAATGACATCTCTCTATACTCTGAAACTCCTGGGGCCTCATGCATAAAGCCGTGCATACAATTCACAGTAAAACATAACATACAGGCAAAAGTCGAAATGTGTGTATGCATGAAAAAATTCAGATACAGAAAACCATGCGTAAGCCAACTTCCACGCACTTCCGCTACATAAATCCTGGTCTGCGTGAAATGTAACGCTCGTGCACGCACCTGACTCCCCTCCAAGACTCCTCCCAGAATTACGCCTCTTTGAATATGCAAATCAATCTAAATATTCTCTTAAGTTCAGCGTTCTATGAAAAGACAATGGCAAAAGCATGGGGAAAAAAGAAGAATATCAGCGAATGCCAAGTGGAGGCAAGGAAAAACATACTATTTGTTGGTTTAAGCAGTTGTATAAATAACAAAAGGAAGTTGATCAAAAGTTCAAGTTCAGAAAGTTGCACAGTGCCCAAAATAAAAAAGAAGTGGTCAGATATCAAAATAGCCATGAAAAGGCGAGTCATTGCCCACTGTCTGAGTGTCATATGGAAGTGTATTAGGGTACAAAGAAAAGAAAAGAAATTGGGACACAGTGGGAAAAAAAGCTTGAAATATCAACTTTAATCTCAAAATTTCCACTTTAATCACGTAGTTTATTTTGTCGTTAAAGAGGAACGTCGTAAATTTAATCTTAAAATCTTTTAATTTAATAGTTTCTCAAATCCCATCGTAACTGAAGTAGCACATTAAATGCTTTGTATTCTATGTGTTCTTCTATGCGTGTGAATCTCTACTTACTTCTTAAACGGCCTTTTCTTACGTGGACAGGACACAGAATACATTACATTCATATTACAGCTCTCTGAACAAATTAAATACTAAGATGTATACTTAATATCATTTTCATGATGAAATGAATTAAAGCAAGTACAAAATATTGGGGCACAGTGGCGCCCTGTCCAGAGATTGTTCCTGCTTCCCACAAGATGCTTGCTAAGCCATGCGCAACCCTTGATGAAATAATTTATTGCAGCAGTACTGTCTCTTTCAAACATACTAGCCCCCAATTCCTGTCCTTCCTTTTTTTTCTCCAAGTAACCAATCGCCAAACAATCAGCTCTTTAATAAATGTCAAGCCATCTGTAAGCTTAGAACGCAGATTCTTCAAAACTTTTAAGGAACATTGAAATATCTTTGTAGTACATGTTTAATTATTACATCCATCTATCCATCCAGGGTCACGCCAGTACTAGCAAACAAACAGTGAAAGGCAGGACCAATCCCTGAACAGGGCGCCAGTACTGCTGTCCACCGTGGCCACATGTTTAATAACAGTATACCTTATTTAAATGAAATCAATCATTTATCTGTATAACGTAATATATATACTTTACTGCATTTCATCTGAAAAATGATATCAAGAGCTCCAAGAAGATAGTGCCTGGAAATCTAAATCGACTTAGCAGCCAGTCGTCATCATCTGTAAGTAAACGTACTCTCTCTTCTATTGAAATTAATAAAATTTCTTTATTGTTATTGTATGGGGCAATGAGATTCAATATGCAAATCCTCCATAAACTTATTTTTCAATAAAATGGTAAAATAACAACAAAAACAATAATAATAATAATATGATAAAAAAATTAAAATATACAATATGAAAGCATAAGTGGCTCAGGTTGTGCAATATTTCAACTGTAATGCAAGTTTAAAGTGATATAATTGTACTAATAAGTACAAACAGTTCTACCGGGAGCACTTGATGGACTGATTGAGTGCATTTATATCTCTTGGGATGAAATTGTTTCTGAACCGCGAGGTTCGTACTGGAAAAACTGTGAAGCGTTTGCCGAATGGGAGAAGTTCAAATTAATTATGCCCATGGCTGAGGCAGCATGTGCTAGAAGCTGTACCCCAAGAATTCTCTCCGCTCTTGACACAATCTGCGTAGAGCTTTCCGATCAGCTGCTGTGGAGCTGTGATTTCACACTAAGATACGTTGAGTTAAAATACTCAGTGGTCCACTAAGAGTAACAACACTAAAGCAGCTATAGTATTTGGAATAGTTTGGCCATTCCGTGCACCATTATACGGTTACAAGTTGATTACAATCAGATGCCTTAAAATAAAAAACGATATGCGGTTAATGTCAGTGTATTTGATAAAGCCGCGTCAGGGATGTGAATCTAAAAATTACAGGAAAGCCACCCGGCAATAGTAGCACTGCTTTGACACCGGATGCTGCCAGTTTGCAAAATCGAGTCCAAACTTGCGTACACTATGGTTTGTGCTGGCGTGAGAATGTGCGTGGCTTTATGCCATGTTTAGGTTTTATGCATTACGATGTGAGCATGGAAACAGGTGTACACAACATTTTTGGGCATACGCACCATTTATAAATGAGGCCCCTGGTGAGGTTTCCTACAGTACCAAGAACACTACATTAAAAACAAAACAATATCTAAATAATCATTTAGTAAAAACCAGTGATGTGATATATGAATTACTACAGGCTGATTGAGATGGCTATGACACAGACACAACCCCTATTGTAGACCCTAACCTGCCTACTGTAGCACTTGCACTTCACAGTGCACGCCACAACCTGCTTAACACTGAGGCCATAAGAATCCATTAGAACACAGCACTAAAGTTTATATAGAAAGTCCTTCTGATTTGAGGAAGTTGTAAATTAAGCTAGGTATGAATATGAAACTGCGGTGGGCTGGCACCCTGCCCAGGGTTTGTTTCCTGCCTTGCGCCCTGTGTTGGCTAGGATTGGCTCCAGCAGACCCCCGTGACCCTGTAGTTAGGATATAGCGGGTTGGATAATGGATGGATGAATGGATGATGGATGAATATGAAAGAAATGAATGAAATAACTGATGTTAAAGAATTGAAATGTGAAGCAAGTTAAAAAAAAAATTAACAGTAAAATAAATATGATGGTGGCTAACTAAACAATACAAAACATATTCTATATTAGAAGAGTTAGAACAAATGGCATCTACCACTAACAAAAGGCTGACTGCTTCAAAAATAATATAAAACTCTTAAGAATGAATGATCATATTCAGAAAACAGAGTAAAACAGTTAAGAATTCTTGCGATTGCTGAGGAGTTGAAATGTGGAAATCCTACAGAATTCATTGGAGTTTTTAATGAAAATCCTGAGAAATGAGATTAAGAGCATATCATTCACTTGGCAAACATTATCTGAGGTCTTTTTAGTAAAATCTGAGAAATCTGTCCAAACAATTTTGAGCTCCTGATAATGGTGAACAATGTATTAAAATGGCTTTCATTCCTAAATGGCTCATACAATATTTCTGTTAAACCCTTTGAATTAATGCTGAAAGCCTACATTTTACTCATGTAATATTTCTTCATTTCAACAAAGGTGTTGGTGTATAGAGCCACAATTATGAAAATTATGTCACTGTTGAAATACTTATCAGCCTAACTGTACTTGCAGCATATTTATTAAACATACAACAGAATCAAAATCCACAAAGTCTACATATTGTAATTTATATTTTAGAAGAATGTGCAAAAAAAAATAACTCAAAAATGTTTTTTTTTCTTTATAATACAGAGCTCACTGGACTTCTCTTTATTTCTCACTGAGCACAGTGACTTATTAAAATGGGACACAAAACAGTGTGGAGGCTCTGCCAAAAAGTTGTGATAAGATGTATTCTCTTTTAACATCCAGCTTTTGAGGTCTAGCCCTGCCCTGTGCACACTTTACAAATGGGGACCTTGGACATGTTAACACCATTACAGGTGACACAATTAGGTGATTGCAAGACCTGAGATGAAAACAAACAGAGGCAAAGAGAAACAAAGATGGTTGCAAATATTACCCTGCTTGACTGGATGTACTGTTTTTCAATTATTCAACTTAATCGAGTTGAGAGTCACAAGGGTCTTTTTTTTCTCAGCAGCAGGAAAATGCAGGAACCATCTCTGGATGTCCAATCCAATGAAGTGCACACTCTAACCCACAATTTAATCTTCCTACTTAACCTAAGACACACACACACACATCTTTTGAACAGGAGAGAGTAACAGGAGAGTTTAAGCTTTGATCTTCATGATATATTGGGTTACAGACATTTTTTGTAAACCGAGACAAACGTCCTGCTTACTTCCTATTTTAACCCTCTTTTGTGTTTCATTTTTGCATACTAAAACTACTCTTTTTGTACCTTTTTTGTTTTCCTTGGTCTTTTTTGGGTTTCAGTTAAACTTTCTATGTTAGGCCACAATATATTAATACCCAGGCATTCATTCATTTTCTAGCCAGTGGACCCATGTTATAAAATAAATTATATATCATGTTAATTATGTATTGTGTACCTTAGAAATCATTTTAGTTTTTTTTGCGGGATAATGGTGTCCCTCTTCTCAACACAGGTAGTCCAGTTCCAAGTATTACTTGTATTATTCTCACCTGTGACACAGAGTAAATCTTTGCCTGTACTAGAAATGTACAATAAATCTATGTACATAATTGTAAGGAATTCTAATCTTATACATCACATCAGATAAAGGTATCAACCAAATTTAACATAATAATCTCCAAAACAGCCATGTTAGTTGAAGTGTTAAGTTTAAACTGACCTGAGTCCCTTGTGCGAGCTTGGGGAGAATCTCATGGGGCTTTTTGTAGGGCAATACAGGGGAGAAGGCTATGAGGTGAAGCACAACCACTAACCCAGGCTCTCCAAAGAGGAAGAAGCCTGTTGTCACTTCAGGTGTAAAGCCAGACTCTCTGCCTCTTATGATCCATTCTCTATATACTATATCACTACTTGGAAGTCACCTTCCATTTCAGGACCATCTTCTATAATGGATGGAGCAACCTCAACCACAAGAATTAACTAGCTCACAGAAAGCTATGAAGACTGCTGACAAGTGATAGAACTATTCGTTTTGAAATCCTTTTCTATTAATCTCATCTGGACATTACACAGGGAGCCACAACCCTTTATCTATTATCTGTGCTTCTTTTTACACCTGTTGTTTGTGTGCATGAGTGCACCCTGTGAAGATTCAGAAAATGGGTAGATGTACTACACTTAAATACAATGTTGATACTTACCAGTCCATACACAGATCCACTCTTTGAAAGAAACTGACTTTTACACCTCAGAGCAAAAAAATGTATAGGAAATAAAGCTGTTATAAAAATTCACTGAGCAGGTAATTATCACACAATGAAAAAGTCTGAAAAATGGTCCTTGTGAGGGCCGGATTCTGCATACTGTATGCAAGATCACAGGGCAAAGGTCATGTAGAACTAGAAAATGCTTAGAATATCTTGTGAAAGCAGTTGGTTAAGTCACATTTTTGTTCAACCAGAAATAGCTTCTAAAAATGTACAGCTTGTAATTAGAAAGTATGGTATGTAAAGGAAAATTTAGTTGATTTTTTTTTGGTTAATAATGAGCAGTCATATTTTTGCCAAATATTCTGAACACTGTGACATTTGCATGACTTTCTCTGGAGTTAGACTGGCAATTACTTCAGATTTTACATGTACTTATTTTAGGTTACACAGCCCAAGGACAAGATTCATCTCCTTTTTAGCTAATTAGATAAAAACGCAGATTAGAATATAAGAGGTTTGTCTTTGGACATTTCTACATTTGCCATGTTGTCCTTTTTGAAGTGGGGGGGTGGGGTGTCTATTGATGTTATGAAGGTGATCCAACTCAATGTTCATTATTTTATTTGATCGATTTTTCTTAATGGTTTAGAAGAAGCCTACAATAACAAAAGTTTATAGTTAGCTCTGAACTTGTTTTTCATTTTAAATAGTGGACTACCTTGACCAAAATAATTAAAGTGTGTTTTTTAAAATGTTTAATGCTCTGTTTGTTATTTATGACATTCATAAAAGAAAGGGGAGCAGAGTGATACGGGGGTAATATTGCTACCTCACAGCTCCAAGGAACTGGGTGTGATTTCCAGCCCTACCACTGTCAAGGTGGATATTCTGTGTGTAATGGAGCCTCCTCTCACATCATGGTTGTTTAGCAACTGTAACTGAACTCTACCTAAGTAAGTAAGCTTTTGTCTTATCCAAGGTTGGGTATTCCTCACACACATGTTCCTGGCACAGCGTTCCTCTCCCCTTCACTTTATATTGGAATAAGCAGAATCAGAAAATGGAGAGCATTAATAAAGGTAGACAAAATGTCTTTTTGGTTATTACTGCTGACTCACAGCTCCAATGACATGGTTTGATTCCTGGCCCAGTCATTTTTTTCCCAGCTCTCCCTCAGATCCAGAGGATATGTATGTTTGGTGGACTGGCAACTCTAAACTGATTTGTTTTGTGTGAGTGTGCTATATAGTGGACTGGCATCTTGTCCAGCATTACTCTCCAACTCGCACCAGATGTTTCAGGATAGTCTTTTGTCTCTCTACCCTGTACTAAAAGGTCCACGAAATTAATATTTATAAAGGTTTACAAAGTGTCTCATTGGTTAGATAGATAGACACTTTATTTGTCCCCAAGGAACAATTAAGATTGTATATGAACTCAAGAAAAATAGCAATATTATAACAGATAACCACCCCCTCCAAAACACACACAAGAGCCTCTGTCTCAGCTAATGATAAGAGATCTGTTTACAACTAATAACTGGCTCGTTGGTGGGAGAATGATGGATCAGATTATGGTTAGATCTGCCATACATTTACATTTAAAGGAATCAAATAGAGCAGGTGCTGCTTGTTGTGTCCATAAATGGAACATGACACATTCTGATGGAAATTTGTCATTGTTCTTCTAAAGTCTTGTGGTTGAAGTCACCACATATTCAGAATGATTTATCATTAGAGTGATGGTAACATAGTGGATCATATCAGATGAAATCCAAGCAGTTGTCCAGAATACCCAAAATGGCACAGTACCTGATTGCACCGTGGCTTGCTATGGGATGTGACCTTCCATCCATCTCATTCAAAAGTAATCAAACATTCTTCATTATATGGAGGCAGGCCACTTCTGAATCCTTTCCACCTTACTTTTACCCTTGCTCCAGCTCTTCACCCTTTTTGTTTTTGGCTAAGCTGCTAATTCTGTAAGGTGTAACAGATCTCCTTAGGGGATGGTGATTGCACTGTTACCAGCTGACTACAGGAATATTTAATATATCCCATTTTATGTTCCTCTGAATTTTCAGGAGTTGCAGATGTAAGGTAGCCTTCAGATCCTCTTTGCTCACCCTGGGACCTTGTTTATAAAGAGAGTTCAGATTAACTGACATTTAAGTTTCTGATGACAGCATTATATCATCAATTTAAAATCAACTTATATATCTATAGTGACAAGCCAGATCATATTGAAACTTAACATTAATAAATTTTTATCAAAGTTTTATCAAAAACTAGTGATTGCAAAGAAAAACGTAGAGAACACAAAGCTTCTTTAAAGGCTGCCACCTGCATGGTGCCTAGAAACTAAAGTACAAGTTCTGCATTTTTCAAGTCAAAGTTATTCTTCACAAACATAGTATATAGGCATTTGCTAAGTAAAATTGTGTTTTAAAGTTAAGCATTTCCTATAAATTTTAAAAAATACATTGCCAGTTTTAGCATTTAATAATGTAACATATGGAGCACGGAGCACCACTGAAAAAATAAAAGGCTGAAAACTTACCGGATATTTTCACTTTGAATCAGCCAAAGAAAACATGCCTTCCATGTTTCTGATGCATCTTTGTAACAACAAAAGGGATTTGGATATATTCAGTTTCTCGCATAGCCCTGGTACTGTTTTTCTTGAGGTAAGGCTATGTTTTCTATTCACTTGTATGATACCAGTTAGTCTTCCTGGGAGGAGTTCTCCCATAAATACAGAATCAAATCAACACAATACTAAGCACGTTACACAAACAGTCCTCTGTGATTTTGTCTTTTGAGAGGAAACCACACCCCTGGAGGTGATGATTATTGTGGAAGAAGACAAATGGTCTTCTTTTAAAATGGCTGAATGTAATAATATTATTTTTTTGTTTGAAAGTGAAACGTATAAACTATTTTACAATGTGTGCATAATCTCAAGACATAAATCAATAACAGACAGGTTTTCAGACTTTTGTTTTCCAGGCCACTGGTGCCCCTAAAGTTCCATTATAAATGTAAAATTCTTTTCATTTTTTTTAACTATAGAAAACACTTTGCATGGGAAATGCATATATTCATAAAAATCTTTAACTTGAAAAATACAGAAATCATCTTTTAATGTCCACACCTCACACCTTTAGAGATAGGCTTGAGTTTAATTCACTGCCCGGGCACTGTCTACATGGATTTGCTCTACGAGTATGTACTCCACTTGTTTGGTTTACTGGCAAATTTAAATGGATTCTACTTGACTAGGCCATGCTATGTTGAAATGAGAAAAAAAACAAATATTAATAGAGCATAACAAAATGGTACATTGTTTACTTGTTGTACTTTACAGCTCCAGGATCAAATTTCTCTGATGGTAGGAATACTGCCGTGTGTCACCAAGTTATGCCAGACGATTCAAAATGCAGCAGCACGTCTGGTGCTTAGGCAGCTGAGGTGGGCACATATCACTCCTCTTTTTTGATCACAGCATTGGCTACCTGTTGTATTAAGTACAAATACTTGGTACTTGCCTATATATATGGAGACATTTGTGCGGTCTTAGGCTCCTTCTCGGCCACTTAGATCTGTTGATAATGCCACCTCTATGTGGAATGAAATCTCAGTTCAGACTCTCTTCATGAGTAACTTCTCATCTGCATTCAAACTTTGGAGTCTCCTGATGTGTTTAAGAAGCATTTGAAGGCTCTCTTGTTTGGTGAATTTCTGTCTAACTGATATTAGCTGTTAGATTTTGTAACCTAGGAAATGTAACTCACTTGTATTTTGTTCTGAGCTCTTCATTTATGTTGTTCAATTTTGCAATCTTGTTCTGTAACACTATTCCAAAACAGATACCCAAATTGTTGATAACTCAATCATGTTGCCCTGTCTTGTAAGTTGCTTTGGATAAACGTGTCTGCTACACAAATAAATGTAAATGTTGTTTCTATGTAGATCTGATCTGCTTAGTCTTATAGAGGAGCATAACTCTACTCTAGAAATAGAACTGCAGGTACAAAGAGATTCCTTTGCATGGTTCATTGCTATATCATATTATCACAGCAAGGCTACCATGGAGTTACCTGGCTCTTTAAGTAATGGTTAGAGCTAAAACTGCAGGCACCAAAGGAAACTCTATTTATAAGGCCTTAGGGCTTCTATACAACATTCAGGAACCTCAAAGTAATTCCTTGCAGATATCCAGAAATGTAGAAAGCTGTGGCTTGAAAGCCACTTTTGGCCCTCTGACCATCAAAGTTGAAGTAGGAAGGTGGAGACCAAAGTTGAATTGTCAAGAAAGGGTAGCCAGAAGTTTAAGTTATTGATGTAATGAATAAGAGGAAGTCTCTGCTCAGGTAGATAGAGCAAGTTTAGCTTTACAGTTACGCTCAGTGTGGCTGCAGGTAGATGTTATTTTTCATTTGTGTTGTACTTTGTGTAAACCTTTCATGAAATAATCTTCACTGCTATGTATTTATTAAATAAACCTCTCAATATCATACATTGTTTTACATTACATTATTTCTGAAATTGAGGACAACTCATGAGTTCCCAGTACAGTCCACACTCTGGTCTGCTGCCTCATTAGGACATTTAATGAGATCAAGCCATTCAGCCCAACAAAGTTCATTAACTTTAATCACCTGAATTTATCCCAAATAATATCAAGTTGGGTTTTGAATTCCTAAATTTCTACTGTCTTTAATACTACTTATTTACTAACTCCATGTGTCCATAGTTTTCTTTGTAAAGGAAAACTTCTAACAGTTATCAAAACAACAATATTTATGTATGTAGCATATTTTCATACAAATGATGTAGCTCAAAGTGCTTTACAGGATAAAGAAAGACAAAAAAGACAAAATATAAAAAATAAAATTAGGCAATACAAATTAACATAGAGTAAAAGTAAGGTCCAACAGCCAGGGAGCACAGAAAAAACAAAAACAAAAAAACCTCCTGACTGCTGGAGAAAAAATAAATAAAATCTGCAGAGGTACCAAGGCCATGAGACCACCCAGCCCCTTCTAGGCATTCTACCAAACATAAATGATCTCAATCAGTTCTCATGGTTTTCAGGCTTTACATAGAAGAACTTGATGATGATGGTCATGTGGACTTCTGGCCTTTAATCCATCAATGTATTGTCATGCACGCACGCATAGGGAGCCACGTAAAGACCCTAGGTGCAGCGCAAAAACTCCTGCCAAAGAGGAAAAGCAGGGTACTAACCTCTCTCTCTTTTTTCCTACAGAAAGAAAAAAGCCGCTCCGCCATGAATGTGCCCAGACTACCTAATCACGTACTGACTCTTCCGTGTTCTTTCCCTTCCTTCCGTCTACCTCAGATGACATCATGGCTCCCATCCACAACCTCAGTTCCTTCCCAGCATTCCATCTGTGTCATTTCCAGTCCCACTCCATAAATGTTCTTCAATTCATCATTGCACTGTTGTATTACTGAAATATCACTGACCTTGAGAGCAAACTGTACAGTATACGGGGCCGGACAACCCCAAACCTTTATGCTATGTTTGTTGTTTATTTACAGTATGTACATCACAGTGCTTTGATTGGGTGGTGGTGGTGCAGATCGCCACCACAGAAAACTGGAAAAAGAACAGCAGAGAAAGTTGGGGTTAGTGTGGATTATGGAGCCATGATAAAAATGATAATGAAATGCATATACAGAATATCAGGATTAAACTAAAAAGAAGCTATGAGAAAGCCAAGTTAAAATAATGTGTTTTTAGCAGTGTTTTTAAAGTGCTCCACTCTATTAGCCTGGCAAATTTCTATTGGTAAGCTATTCTAGATTTTAGGTGCACCACAGCAACAGGCCGCCTCACCAATTCTTTTAAGTTTAGCTCTTGTAGTAAGAAGTCAAGCTAAATGACACCTTTTATTGGCTAACTAAAAAGATGACACTAAGCAAGCTTTTGAGGCAACTCAAGACCCTTTAGCTCTTGGAATTATAAGCAGACACTCATTTGAAGATCTAAGATTACAATTTGGAGTGTAAGGTGTAAAACATTCTGAAATATAGGATGGAGTGAGATTATTTAAGGCTCTGTAAACCATAAGCAGTATTTTAAAGTCAATTCTAAATGACACAGGTAACCAATATAATAATATCAAAACTGGAGAGGTGTGCTCAGATTTTCTTTTCCTAGTGACGATTCTAGCAGGCTATTTCTAAGAATATTGTGATCAATGGTGTCAAATGCGGCACTCAGATCTAAGAGGATGAGAACAGATAAATGGCCTCTGTCTGCATTTACCCACAATTCATTTACTACTTTAATGAGTGCAGTTTCTGTACTGTGATTTGTTCTGAAACCTGACTGAAACTTATCAAAAACTAGCAAGAGTACCTGGCGTTGCCCGGGAATCTATAAACGGTGAATTTCCCAAATGAAAGAAACACAACATAGAAATAGAACAAACAGTTTTCTGATTCACATTTTATTGTAAGTTCTTCCACTCTGAATTCTGTCTGTTGTGGCATTTCAGACACCCTTGAAATAGACTTTCTTGTGGCATCTGAAGTGGACCTTCCAATTCTACGTGTTTTTTTCGGTGGTATGGGTATATTAGCCAGTGAGAAAGAGTAGCACTGAAACCGTACTGCGAAAAATGGCGGGGAGGGGTGCTGTGTTTGTAAGGAGCATCTGTGTTGATCCGTGATGTCATCTAATGGACGTTGTCGATGGTAACTACAGAGAGAAGTGACATACAACTGGTGCTGCATGTGGGGAAAATGGTGGGGGTAGGATGCTGTCTTTTTAAGGGTCGCTGTTGAAACGTGCTTGCATATAACGGACGTTGGCGTATAAAATACAGCACTATCAGTGCGTGTGGGAGTGTGACGCAGGTGTGTCAGCCGGTCACACTTTCTGGGTCATTCACGTTTTATATCCATACGGCAGTTCCCCTTCACCCGTTTAAAGCAGCCGGCTTTCTGATACTTGGACACTTCCGCCATCTCTTGGCAATTCTAAGAAACATGGGTAAAGAGCGACGCACAGAGACCAAAGCTGCAGTTAGATGGCGCAACGGTGAATGTCTGTTGCAACGTGTGGCCATCTTGTCGATGATAAGTACGGGGAAGTGTGCCAAACGTTGTGTCGGTGAAAAGGTGCCCTGTGGGTCACTACAAACATTTTTCCCAACCAAACATACCCCATAATCTTCTACTGGTCACAAAGAAGCCCCATCCCCAGTTTGGTGCCGATCAGGCGCCCGATGCAGACTTGTATGGCGGACAAACAAACATACACACACACATACATACATCAACTCTGCTTTATATATTAGATATTAAAGCAATTCAATTTCCTTTAGGGATTAACAGTAGTCATTTTTGGTAGGTACATTTTGTTACTAAACTGCCTTAAAGTAAATATATAATATTAACTATTATTTAAAAAAAAATTCCCACACCATTAATATGACAGAATATCCAAAAATGTAAAAGTCATTTTGTCAGCTTTGGTAGAGAGAGACTGCAAACTTCCTGGAGCGCTGCCCAATAGGAATAAAAAAACTAGATGAGGCCTACAATTATTTTAAGCTTGCTTCTTTTATACAGTCTCTTTATCATTGTAGTTCTACTGATTAAACTGTCATTGAGATAAACAGCATTATGGGCCGTTCCTTGTAAGAAATTGTCAATTATGCACCAGATAACAGCTGGGGCTGATGCGACTTTGAATAGTGGGATATCATACTTGAGCTGGCCTGATGTGTATTGATGATGTAGCATTATTTTTGAGTTCACATTAGGTAGAACCTTATGGTAAGGATGAGTAATATCCTGTTTTGTGTGGGCGTATTTTCCTTTTTTTTAACTTCTGGTTAAATGAGAATGGCCTCTGGGTAACAAGAAAAAATGCAATATGAATCCCATCCATCATTCTATCATTCAGTCAAAGAAGAGATAAAAGGAGAAGAAAAATGTTAAGTTTATTTTCTGCTGTGGACAAACCATTACAGGATCAATGGAAGTCACAGCCTTTCACAGCAGCATCATGGAAAAAAAAAATGTTTTTGGCAACCAAACCCCATACCACTATATCCCCACACCCCCATACACACACACACACACACACTAGATCATAACAGACTACTTTAGAGTTACCAGTCTACCTAATAAGATTGCTAATGTACAATGATAGGAAATAGTAGTGTCTGAAGAAGACTTACATGGACACCAGGAGAATATGCAGACTCCACACAGTTAGTGTCTGGGTGTGGGACTAAAAATCAGGATGTGGGATCACTGAGGAGCAATAACCTGTGCCACACTATGGGAAGTACTCTGATGAATCCTTTTTATGGCACCTCACAATGTTTGTAGGTCTCTTTTTCAAACCTTTTTGACTATTCTTAACAGTATTAATTTAACTTTAGTAAACTTGAAATTACTTTAACTTAATTCTTTTATCATTATTATTGGATAACTAAACATTTTACCCTGGCTTATGGTTATTTTCCTTGTTGTTGTTATTTCTGTTGTTAGTGGTCTGTCATTTTTCATGTTTTTTGTTTTTGTCTAATTTTTGTTACTTCTGATTTATTTAAATAGATTTAATTATTATGTATTAATATACAGTGCATCCGGAAAGTATTCATAGCGCATCACTTTTTCCACATTTTATGTTACAGCCTTGTTCCAAAATGGATTAAATTCATTTTTTTCCTCAGAATTCTACACACAACACCCCATAATGACAACGTGAAAAAAGTTTACTTGAGGTTTTTGCAAATTTATTAAAAATAAAAAAAACTGAGAAATCACATGTACATAAGTATTCACAGCCTTTGCTCAATACTTTGTCGCTGCACCTTTGGCAGCAATTACAGCCTCAAGTCTTTTTGAATATGATGCCACAAGCTTGGCACACCTATCCTTGGCCAGTTTCGCCCATTCCTCTTTGCAGCACCTCTCAAGCTCCATCAGGTTGGATGGGAAGCGTCGGTGCACAGCCATTTTAAGATCTCTCCAGAGATGTTAAGTCGGATTCAAGTGTGGGCTCTGGCTGGGCCACTCAAGGACATTCACAGAGTTGTCCTGAAGCCACTCCTTTAATATCTTGGCTGTGTGCTTAGGGTCGTTGTCCTACTGAAAGATGAACCATCGCTCCAGTCTGAGGTCAAGAGCGCTCTGGAGCAGGTTTTCATCCAGGATGTCTCTGTACATTGCAGCAGTCATCTTTCCCTTTATCCTGACTAGTCTCCCAGTTCCTGCCACTGAAAAACATCCCCACAGCATGATGGTATTGGCCTGGTGATGAGCGGTGCCTGGTTTCCTCCAAACGTGATGCATGGCATTCATACCAAAGAGTTCAATCTTTGTCTCATCAGACCAGAGAATTTTGTTTCTCATGGTCTGAGAGTCCTTCAGGTGCCTTTTGGCAAACTCCAGGCGGACTGCCATTAGCCTTTTACTAAGGAGTGGCTTCTGCCTGGCCACTCTACCATACAGGCCTGATTGGTGGATTGTCCTTCTGGAATGTTCTCCTATCTCCACAGGCAACCTCTGGAGCTCTGACAGAGTGACCATTGGGTTCTTGGTCACCTCCCTGAGTTTAGATGGCCGGCCAGCTCTAGGAAAAGTCCTAGTGGTTTTGAACATTTTCCACTTACAGATGATGGACACCACTGTATTGGGACCCTCAAAGCAGCAGAAATTTTTCTGTAACCTTCCCCAGATTTGTACCTTGAGACAATCCTGTCTCAGAGGTCTACAAACAATTCCTTTGACTTCATGCTTGGTTTCTGCTCTAACATGAACTGTCAACTGTGGGACCTTATATAGACAGGTGTGTGCCTTTTCAAATCATGTCCAATCAACTGAATTTACCACAGGTGGACTCCAATTAAGCTGCAGAAACATCTCAAGGATGATCAGGGGAAACAGGATGCACCTGAGCTCAATTTTGAGCTTCATTGCAAAGGCTGTGAATACTTATGTACATGTGCTTTCTCCATTTTTTTATTTTTAATAAATTTGCAAAAATCTCAAGTAAACTTTTTTCAAGTTGTCATTATGGGGTGTTGTGTGTAGAATTCTTAGGAAAAAAATGGATTTAATCCATTTTGGAATAAGGCTGTAACATAACAAAATGTGGAAAAAGTGATGCGCTGTGAATACTTTCCGGATGCACTGTATGTGACTTTTTTTCTGTGAGTGGAAGCCCAAGACGCAGGGGCATTGTGATATTATCGATTTATGACCACCCTCAGCCAAAATATAAAGACCAGCAGAGGTTCATTGAGGCGTTGTGGAGTGTTTATCATCTCTGTAAGTACTGTTTGGATTTTTTTGGTTTTGTATATTTTGTTTTGCTGTGCTCTGTTATTCTGCCTATGGATTTCACATTTGACTTTTTTTGCCTTTTTAGTTACACCCTTTTGCCTAACATTTTGCCTTTTTGTTTATTCTTCTTTTTGATGATTTAATACATTCTTTAATACAAAATTGTAGTCTTTTTAACTGGCTATTAATTTATGCATTTATTAACTACAAATTTATGGAAGAGGATGATCCGCTGTGGCAATCCCTAACGGGAGCAGCTGAATGAAGAAGAAGATTAACTTATTATTATTATTAAATTATTTTCTCAGCTGTAAACTACAGAAGGCACACCTCTTCGCCAATGACTGAATAAGGATGTGGATATCTTAATCTGACTTCATTTTATTATTAGCACTTAAAGATTACTTTTACTGTATGAATTTATTATGTTACTGTAATATTTGTTTTAGCACTAACTTACTATAATTTGCAAAGTTTGGGGTATATACCCTTAGAAAGAAATTTGAATATGGCTAACAGTTGCTTTTCATATGTAACCTTGCTGTTAAAAACAAGGGGAAAACACTAGACCTAAAAGAATGGGCCCCTGGATAAAATTATTAATCTCAGGGACACTCCTCACTATTTAAGTTTAGGGCTGAATCAATACTTAACATAATGGAATAAGGAAAATTAAGATTATGGTTGGAAAAGAAAGGAACTTTTAAGATTAGGGTTGGGGTTAAGTATAGAGTACTTAATAAAACCTTAGAGGCTAAATGCTATTCTTTAGCGTGCATCTCAGAATAAAACCTCAGAAGCTTGACAGCTTAATTAAAGTGTGTTTTTTTTAATGCAAAGCTTAACTTTAAAAAAAATACTCAACAATTATGAATATTCAGTCTGTGAACCTCAGAGGCTCACTTTCCAGCATGTGTCCTCAAAAATATATACAGTATCTTTTCAGCATTAATCATCTCGATAGCAGAGTTAAAGATCATATATGGTTTACAATATTAACAGTTTAGTTAGCAGCAAATTCTAAATTACATACAATAACAGAATAATATAATTAAAAATATATGGTGGATTACAGCTGAGAACACAGACATGCGTTTAGGGAGTCTGCCTTAAAAGCTTCCAAATTAGCAGTTGTATAGCTCAGGTTATTTGACTAATTTGGAGACATGTACACATTCACTCATATATCGTACAAAATAAGAAACTTGTGTTGTTCTGAATGTCAAAGGTTTGTGGTTTTCCGCTCCCTTGAATATTTTTTATGTATTATGAGTATTTTAAAACTCTAAAAGCCTTAGCTCCATTTTGGACGAGAGCAGGCCTGGAAAGCTGCCTGTTGAGTTTGATGCTTTGCTGCCTGGGGTGAGTCCTATTTTGGGGGTCACATTCAGTGAAGTCCTGGGAGCTCATGTATGATGCCATGTGTAGAATTCACACTAAAACATGGCGTTTGCACAAAAGTGGAAATGTGTGTACACACAAAAAAAGTCAGATGCACAAAACCTTGCATAAGCCAATTTCCACGCACTTCTGCTACATAAATCCTGTTCAGCGTGAAAAGTAACAATAATGCATGTGTCTAACGCCCCATCCTGACCCCTCCCGGAATTTCACGTTTTAATATGCAAATCAATATAAATAGTCGTTTCTGTTCAGTGTTGGTTAAAAGACAATAGAAAAAGCATGTGAAAAAAAGAATTTCAGTGAATGCGAAGTTGAGGCAAGGAAAATTAACTGTTTGTTGGTTTAATCAGTGGTATAAACAACAAAAGGAAGAAAAGGAAGTCGATTGAGTGATACAGAGTGCAGAGAAACGTTAGAGTTCAAGTTCAAATATTAAACTCGCTGTAAAAATGTGAGTCGTTGCCCACCGTCTGAGTGTCAAATGAAAGTGTATTAGAGTACAGAGAAAACAAAAAAATAGAGACACAGTGAAAAAAGGTCAAATGTCCACTTTAATCTCGTAGTTTATTTTGTCATTAAAGAATAACATCATAAACTTAATCTTAAAATCAATGTTTAATTTATTAGAGTTTCTCAGATTCCATTGTAACTAAAGTGGCATGTTAAATGCTTTGTATTCTATGTGTTCTTCCATGTACTGTATGTGTGTGAATCACTACGTGCTTCTTAAACGGGCTTTCTGTTATACCAACAGGACATATAATACATTACATTCATGATATTTCAGCTCTCTGAACAATTTAAATACTAAGTTGTATACTTGATATCATTTTCATGATGATAGGAATTAAAGCATGTATTAAACCTGAGGCATGGTGGCACAGTGGTAGAGACGAGCTAGAGACCCATCCAGAGATTGTTCCTGCCTCCTGCAAAATATTTGCTACGCCGTGTGTGACCCTCAATTAAATAATTTATTTCAGCAGTACTGCCTCTTTCCAATGTACTAACCCCCAATTCCTGTCCTTCCTGTTCTTTTTCCACGTACCCAATCACCACATAATCCGTTTTGTAGTAAATGTCAAGCCATCTGTAAGCTTAGAACGCTGATTCTTCAAAACTTTTAATGAACATTGAAATATCTTTGTTGTGATTTGGTCTCGTCCATTGCGAGAGATGGATGTCTGAAGTGGAGCTCCGCTAGCAGGGGTATTATTTTTCATATTATCTGCTTATTATCCTGAGATATCCTGTATTTATCCAACCTGAGGGGCACTGCTACAGTATATGTAAGCATATATAAACATGGCCATCAAGAAAGGGGGTCCAAAGGAACCGAGAACTAAAGCTGCACCCAAGCTGAGGTCGGCAAGCCCTAGTTCAAGATACGGCCTTTCAGAGACTGACCTGGATCAAATGGGCGAAAGCCCAAACTCCTCAGGACCACGGTCCGCTACATCGTCGCCAGCTGAGAGCGAAATGGGGAGCGAATGTACGAGTGTGAGTGAAGCAGGTCTTGATAGCTCGCTGATTGGAGAAGATCACCTGAAACTGGAAAAGGCCTTGCAGTCTGCAGTTTCAATTACTCCACACGAGCCGGGGACACCGGCTACAATAGAGCCTGCCGCTTCACCCACGGTGCAAGAAAGCAGAATTGATCTGTCTGAACTGAAGGTGATGTTCGCTGAGCTCATGCAAGAGATAAAGAAAAGCGAGAAGGCAAATTAGAAGGCAAGGGAAAAGGCAAATGAGAAGCTATGACAGGAGCTGCAACAGGCAAATGAGAAGCTGCGACAGGAGCTGCAACAGGACATAAAGAACAGTGAAAAGGCAAATGAGAAGCTGCGATAGGAGCTGCAACAGGAGCTGCGACAGATGCGGCAGCAGGATAGTAAAGTCTTTAAAGATATGCTGTGTAAAATTGAAGAGCACATTCAGGAAACCTCAGTTAAACTGAGCATGCTTGCTGATCAACTGGAGGATGTCAAGGAGACATTCACGACTTGGATTGAAACAGCCGAAAATTTAGCTGCCAGTGCTGAAGAAAAAGCAGCAATTGTCAGCTCCGAATGCAAAAAACCCGGAGACAGACTGGCTACTTTGGAAGATGGAAGCAGAAGGAATAATGTCAGAACTAAAGGTCTGCCTGAGAATCGAGAAAGTCCAAACCCTGTGAAATTCGCAGCTGAACTTTTTTCTAAAATAATTGGAGAGGACTTTAAAGCAGATTCTGAGATAGCAGCGGCTTATCGCGTACACGGATAAAATACCATTAGACTTAGATCTTTTATTATTCACTTTGAAAGATTATCATTTAAGCTAGAGGTGATGGCAGTCCTCGGATACAAGCAAGAGATTATATATGAAAATAACCACATTTGTATTTTCCCTGATTTCTCTCCAGCAACAGCTACTAAACGCGCAGCCTTCTACAACATTAAACAGCGGTTACAGCAAGCCAATATCAAATACAGCCTCTTGTATCCTGCCAAACTAAAAGTGGAATTGCAGGATCAATTCTCTGTCTTCGCTAGCAAGGAAGAAGCAGAAAAGGAATTAAGAAAGTTGATCCCGGGACTATTCTGATACATAATAGTGAATCATGGCCGTTAATGATATGGCAAAGATTAATAATCTACTGTCTGATCTACTTTGTTTAAATTATGGGTTTTATCATTATATATTCTCATTATTACTCATTATTACTCAGGCGCTATCTGTTTATGTTTTAATTACAGTTATAGACATTTGTGCTTAATTACTTTTTTTTTCTTTTTTTATCTAATTACTTTCTCTCTACCTTAAACGAGACTGTTCAACATCATACCCTTGGTTTATTGTTATTGCTATTATTGCATTAAGACTTATTATGCTGATTTTGGACCACTTTCTAACACCATTCCCCGGGTTTATTATCCGGGTGTATTATCTTAATACACTAAGATTGCTGAAGATTATATATATTCTAAGTGCACAGTTTGTTAAAGATTAAATTTTATGCATATAGTATTTAGACTATATTGGTAATAGATATCTCTGTTTTTTAACCCTAAAACGCTGGTGCATGGGTGCTTGTTTTGCTTTGGATGTACTCTGTCTCTGGGTATGTCAGAGGACCGGGACTGTGTGAAGTGGGTTCTAGCCTCACATGGGAAGGTAGAAAGGGAAGGTTGGGGGATTTAGGGGGGGAAAGAAAGAGAGCAGGCTAGATCTATACCTAATCTAACCTTTTAATCTTTATAATTATAACTACCAACATAATAGGCTGTATGGCTATAACTCATGGGGAAATAGGAAATTAAGGCCGAAGCTGTCTCACTTCCAGTTAAGACTATAAAATGACACCAAAAACTCAGAATCAATGTCTCCATGATGGGACAGTTAACTTCATGAGCTGGAATGTTAAAGGCCTGAATCACGAATTAAAGAGAAAGAAAGTACTCTCACACCTAACAAGTCTAAACGCTAAAATAGTATTTTTACAGGAGACCCACTTACTAAGCAAGGATCAGTTCCGGCTGCAAACAGACTGGACTGGCCAAATGTTCCATTCTAATTTTACAAAGAAAACTAGAGGTGTTGGAATTCTCATACATAGAACAGTCTCATTTGTAGCATCAGATGTAGTATTGGATCCTGAAGGGAGATATGTGATGCTCATAGGAGACTTATCTAACTGTAAAATGATTTTGATAAATGTTTATGCACCTAATGTTGATGATAAGGAATTTATACAAAATTTATTTGCATCCGTTCCCAATCTGAAAACTCATAAAATCTTAATGGCTGGGGACTTTAATTGTGTTTTAAGTCCACTCTTAGATAGGACTTCTACCACAGGGGTAACGACATCTAACACCGCAAAGATAATTACAAAGTTTATAACTGATCACAACTTATCAGACCCTTGGAGGTTTTTAAACCCAAAATCAAGAATATATTCTTTCTACTCACCAGTACATCATTGCTACTCAAAGATTGATTATTTCTTTATAGATAATAACTTCTTGCATATGATTAAGTCTTGCAAATACGATGCTATTGTTATCTCTGACCATGCACCTCTGATCTTGGAGCTAAAGTCACTATGCCCCACACACTCACCTCGCAGAAGGCGTCTCAACCCGCTTGTATTAGCAGACGAGAATTGTACAGAATTTATATCCAAACAAATCAGTTTCTTCCTAGAGACAAATACATCCTCAGAGATTTCTGCAGGAATACTCTGGGAAACTCTTAAGGCCTTCTTAAGAGGACAGATTATCTCTCTTTCCCACAGAAAAAAATTAGAAACCAAGAAAGTAGCAGAGATAAAAAGAGAAATTACTAGAATAGATGAAGAACATGCCAGACTACCAAGCGAGGCTCTATATAGGAAAAGGCAGGCTCTGCATTCAGAACTAAACCTCTTGACAACTAAAGAAACTGAACAAGTAATTTATAAATCCAGACATCATTACTATAATAAGCTAATAAGCTTTTAGCTTAACAAATTCACAAGCAAGAAGTGCGCAACGCAATCTCAGTAATCACCAACACGAACGCGGATAAAATCATCGACCACAAAAATATAATGCACACTTTCAGAGACTACTATAAATCCCTATATACTACTGAGTTTAAATAAGACAATACACAATCTAATGCATTTCTGGATACATTACAGATACCACAAGTAGACAATTTTAGTGTGGAGGAACTTGATAAACCTCTGGCGTTATCAGAATTACTAGATGCTATAAAGTCACTTCAAGGCGGGAAAGCAGCAGGCCCTGATGTCTACCCTGCAGAATTTTATAAGAAATTCTCCGCTCAGCTAGCTTCCCTCCTATCAGCAACATTTACAGAAGCCAGAGACAACCAAACTCTTCCTCAAACTTTTCGCTAAGCACTAATCACCGTTTTTCCAAAACAAAATAAGGACTTATTACAATGTGCATCATACAGACCAATTTCACTTCTGAATAATGATGTTAAAATACTCTCCAAAATCATAACTAGAAAGATGGAGAAAGTGCTCCCCTCAGTAATGTCACAAGATCAAACTGGATTATCAAGGGTCGACACTTATCTTCAAATCTTCAACACCTGTTTAATGTAATATACTCACCAACTAAATAAAACACCCCAGAAATATTATTATCATTGGATGCAGAAAAAGCATTTGACATGATTGAATGGAAATACCTTTTTACTACATTGGAGAAATTTGGGTTTGGCCCGAACATTTGTGCATGGATCAAATTACTGTACACTAATCCAGAAGCTTCAGTTTGTATCAACGACATTTGTTCAGACTACTTTAAACTAGAACGTGGTACTAGACAAGGATGCCCCTTGTTAACCCTACTGTTTGCAATCGCCATTGAACCACTGGCAATACACTGTCGAAATACTGATCCGATAAAGGGGATTATCAGAGAAGGACTAGAACAGAAAATTTCACTATATGCAGATATTATGGTGCTGAATAAAAGTGTACTCTTTCCAGTGAATTCTCAAGCATATAATATTAGATTAGATACCCAACCTTTTATCATTGCAGAACAGTTTAAATACCTAGGGGTAAACATCACAAGTAAAAATAAAGCTCTTTATCAACAAAATTTCGACGTCTGCATGAAAAAAATTAAGCAAGACTTACATAGATGGTCAACCCTTCATCTCACTCTAGCTGGAAGAATTAACACTGTTAAGATGAATATTCTTCCTGAGCTCCTTTTTTTATTTCAAAACATCCCAATATACACCAATAAATCATTTTTTAAGCAATTAGATTCAACAATAACCTCATTTATTTGGAACTCAACACATCCACTTATCCAAAGAGTTACCCTACAAAGACAAAAGGCGGCATGGCTCTACCTAACTTCCAGTTTTATTACTGGGCAGCAAATATACAAGCGATAAAACCCTGGACACAAATAGAAGAACATACACAGGCTTGGTCTGCAATAGAAGTAAAATCCTGCAGTACTTCTTTATATTCCCTGCTCTGTGCCCCAATAAATACAAGTTATCGGCAATACACTAATAACCCAGTTGTGCTTCACTCACTTAGAATATGGAACCAAAGTAGAAAGCATTTTAAGATGGAGAAGCTTTTATCTGTGGCACCCCTGCAAGAGAACCACCTCTTTCAACCTTCGCAAACATGTGCAGTTTTTAATATCTGGAAAAAATTTTGGATTAAATTGCTTAGAGATTTTTATATAGGCAACGTCTTTGCATCCTATGAACAGTTACAATCAAATTTAACATTCCAACTACACATTTCTTTCACTATCTTCAAATTAGGAACTTTGTTAAACAGAACCTTCCCGATTTTCCTCATCTTGCACCCTCATCCATGCTGGAAAAAATATTGCTCAATCTCAAGGACTCAGACATCATCTCTGCAATATATAAAATCGTTTTGCAGTCCCTCCCTTTCAAAAATCCAAGAGTACACTGGGAAAAAGATATCTCAATTAATATATCAGAAAAGGAGTGGAAAGTAGCAATAAAGAGAATTCACTCGAGCTCCATATGCACAAAGCATACAATTATACAACTCAAAATTATATATCGAGCACATCTGTCTCGTCTAAAACTCTCCAAAATGTTTCCAGAGTATGATCCAACCTGTGAACGCTGCAATCAAGTCCCAGCCTCACTGGGTCACATGTTCTGGGCCTGCACCAAATTAACATCATTCTGGACCAAAATTTTTAATTACCTTTCAGACAGTCTTGGTCTCACAATCCCTCCTAACCCATTAACAGCTGTGTTTGGGGTTCTTCCAGATGCGTTTAAAGTAGAGAAAGACAAACAAACTGTGATTGCATTCACTACACTTTTGGCATGCAGACTTATTCTGCTAAACTGGAAGAACCCAGACTCTCCTCTTTTAAGTCAGTGGGAAACCGATGTTTTATACTATTTGAAGTTGGAAGAAATCAAATACTCAGTTAGAGGATCTGTACAGACTTTTTTCAAAACATGGCAGGATCTAATCAGTAATATTTTAAAATAAGTTCTTAAAGCACAGAGGAAGCAATTAGTTTTGTATTTCTTTGTCTTCTGCATTCATCTCTATTGGCTTATCAAACTTATTAATTTAGGTATGTTTACAAGCCTTAAATTTTACGCCGTTTGCCTTGTCTCTCTCTCAGGGGTGGGGGTCGACTTGTTCATAACTCAATTTTACTTTTTGTAAAAATTGATTGATTTGTATGGAATGATTGCAATAAAATTAATAAAACTTAAAAAAAAAAAGAAAAGAAATATCTTTGTTGTACATGTTTAATTATTCCATCCATCTATCCATCCAGGGTCACACCTGTCCCAGCAAGTATACAGCTCAAGGCAGGAACAATCCCTGAACGGGGCGTCAGCTCATCGCTACCGCTGAGCCACCGTGCCATCACGTTTAATTATTAACAATATACATTATTTAAATTAAGTTAAAAATTTATCTGTATAATGTAATATACATACTTTATTACATTGCATCTTAAAAATGATCTCAAGAGCTCCAAGAACATAGCACTTGGAAATGTAAATCAACTTAGAAGCAAGTCATAATCATATGTAAATACACGCTCTCATCTAGGTAGATAGATAGAATTCTTTATTATCATTATGCATAAACATAATGAAATTTTTGTTGGTAGGACTCGGCTTCAAGGCAGAATGCTTAAAATATACAATACACTATACATAATAAAATAAACATTAATATAAAAGACAGCAGCAATAAGACATCATCAAATCCAGACTTTTCCTGAGGTAGTATGCCTGCAGAGACCAGTGATCTATGTGCGTGGGTCTGCAGGGGAGGAATATGAGTGTGTGTGCATGTCTACAGGGGGGCAGGTTAGGGTTAGATGTAGATGTATGTGTGTGTGTGTCAGCATGGGCAGATGGACTTCACAGCTCTGGAGAAAAAGCTGTCTTTCAGTCTGCTGGTATGTGTTTTTATGTTTCTGTACTGCTTTCCTGAAGGAAGTGGTACAAACAGTCCATTTCCTGGATGGGTGAGATCCGCAGCTATACATTTGGCCCTCTTTTGCACCCTTCCAGCATATACAAAGTTCAGGTCTAGGAGGGGACTTCCCACGATCCCCTGTGCTGTTTTTACCACCTGTGCCAGTTCCTTCCTGTCCTGTGCTGTGCAGCTGCCATACCACACTGAAATACTATGACAGAGAATGCTGTCTATAGCAGATCTGTAGAAGTTTGTGAGCATCTGAGAGGAGAATCCAGCATGTCTCATCTTCCTGAGAAAGAAGAGTCTTTGTTGGGCCTTTTTTACCAGGTGAGATGTGTTCAAAGACCAGGTCAAATCCAATGTGATGTGGATACTGAAGAACATGATATTGTCCACACACATTACAGCCTCCTCATGTATGAATATAATAGCATGTTCTGTTCTTCTGGACCTCCTATAGTCTGCAATGACATCTTTGTTCTTGCTGGTGTTCAAGATGAGGTTGCTGGCTGAGGTTGCTGGCTGAGCACCATAGTGCTAGGTGTTGTATCTCCTCTCTGTAGTGAGTCTCATCATTGTCTGATGTGAGACCCACCACGTATCATCCGCAGACTTCACAACCATATTTGTGGCATGGATGGCAGAGCAGTCGTGTGTGAATAACGTGAAGAGTGCTGGGCTAAACACACAACCCTGTAGCGTGCCTGTGTTCAGAACCAGTGTGGCTGATGTACGATCTTCTATTGAAATTAATGTAATTCCTTTATTGTTATTGTATGGTACATTGAGATTCAATACGCAAAACTTCCATAAAGTTATTTTGAAAATGATAAAATAACAGCATCCATATCTTACAACAACACCAACAATAAACTGTATTTCTATAGCACCTCTTCGTACAAGGCATGTAGCTCAAAGTGCTTTACAAAACTGAAAACAATAAATTAGGAGTAAATAAGTATATGAATGAAAACGTGAATACCAAAAAGAGTACATAAGAATAATTGATATATATATGTTGTGGTGGTCGGCTGGGGGTTGTGCCCAGTCGCCATGCCTGAACGGACCAGGAGTGGGACTGTGCCTTCCTAGGACCATGAGAGGGCAGCCGCCCCACCTGGTTTGGGGGCCACAGGGTTCAAGCATAGAAGCTCAACCTTATAAGGGCCTGTGGCCACCGCCAGGGGGCGCCCGGACGATTGTGCCGCCTCGAAAATCAGCACTTCTGCTTCCACAACATAAATATCACATATATACAAGTAATACTGTAGATAAAGCAGAGACCTTACTTATAGATAATTTTTTAAGACTTGTGTTATAGTCAAATGTGCAGGGAGGAAAATTGCAGTTAGCAATATGCTGGTGCAAACAGAATCTGCAGGGTTTTTAGGGCAAAAACACCATCCAGCACCCACTAGCCATTCTACCTAACATAAATGTGCTTAAGTAGCTGCTATTGTTTTTAAGCTTCATCCTTGAGGATTCAATGCAGTGTGTGTCATCATAATAAATTGTAATAATTGTAATAATTATAATGTGCCATTGTACTAAATTAGTAAAAGGTTATTATATATTATCTAAAAATTCCATAGATAGATAGTACTTTATTAGCATTTACAGAAGCTCAAGAAACCTAGAAATGCTATAACAAACAACAACCCCCCAAACACACACCAGGACTTCTGGCTGGGCTAATGATAATAGATCTGTTGGTGTCTAATAACAGGCTTGTACGCAGGAGTATGATAAATTAGACTGTTGTCAGATCCACCCACATTCAATGGCAACTTTAACATTTGACACGGTTCCAGCTTGATGGGTCCACTAATGGGATGTGATACATAATGATGAAAGTTTTGTGTTATTCCTTCCAAACGCTCATGGTTGAAGTTAAAATCATAGTATAACTGCAGTGTCAGAATTATTCATCATTAGAGCATTGGTGACTGAGTAAATCATTTCTATTGCTAAGTCCCCATTTATAGAGGAAGGATTGGGATTATTACAATGATATAACTTGATTAAGCAACTTATTTCCCTAGGCATTAACATGGAATCCTACAACTAATAAGATAGATAGATAGATACTTTATTAATCCCAAGGGGAAATTCACATACGCCAGCAGCAGCATACTGATAAAAAACAATATTAAAGAGTGATAAAAATGCAGGTAAAACAGACAATAACTTTGTATAATGTTAGCGTTTACCCCTTCTGGTGGAATTGAAGAGTCACATAGTATAGGGAGGAATGATCTCCTCAGTCTGTCAGTGGAGCAGGACAGTGACAGCAGTCTGTCGCTGAAGCTGCTCCTCTGTCTGGAGATGATACTGTTTAGTGGATGCAGTACTGTAGATTCACCATGATTGACAGGAGCCTGCTCAGCGCCTGTCGCTCTGCCACGGATGTCAAACTGTCCAGCTCCATGCCTACAATAGAGCCTGCTTTCCTCACCAGTTTGTTCAGGTGTGACGCGTCCCTCTTCTTTATGCTGTCTCCCCAGCACCCCACTGTGTAGAAGAGGGCGCTCGCCACAACCGTCTGATAGAACATCTGCAGCATCTTATTGCAGATGTTGAAGGACGCCCGCCTTCTAAGGAAGTATAGTTGGCTCTGTCCTCTCTTGCACAGAGCAACAGTGTTGGCAGTCCAGTCCAATTTATTATCCAGCTGCACTCCCAGGTATTTATAGGTCTCCACCCTCTGCACACAGTCACCTCTGATAATCACAGGGTCTAAGGAGGGGCCTGGGTCTCCTAAAATCCACCACCAACTCCTTGGTTTTGCTGGTGTTTAGGTGTAAGTGGTTTGAGTCGCACCATTTAACAAAGTCCTTGATTAGGTTTATATACTCCTCGTCCTGCCCACTCCTGATGCAGCCCACGATAGCAGTGTTGTCAGCGAACTTTTGCACGTGGCAGGACTCCGAGTTGTATTGGAAGTCTGATGTACTGTATATAGGCTGAACAGGCCCGGAGAAAGTACAGTCCCCTGAGGCGCTCTTGTGTTGCTGACTATAATGTCAGACCTGCAGTTCCTGAGACGCACATACTGAGGTTTGTCTGTATGATACTCCACAATCCATGCCACCAGGTGTGAATCTACTCCCATCTCTGTCAGCTTGTCCCTAAGGAGCAGAGGTTGGATGGTGTTGAAAGCGCTAGAGAAGTCCAGAAACATAATTCTTACAGTACCACTGCCTCTGTCCAAGTGGGAGAGGGATCGGTGTAAAATATAGATGATGGCATCCTCCACTCCCACCTTCTCCTGGTATGTGATCTGCAGAGGATTGCGGGCGTGGTGGACCTGTGGCCTCAGGTGGTGAAGCAACAGCCACTCCATGGTCTTCATCACATGCGATGTCAGAGCAACGGGCCAGAAGTCATTCAGCTCACCTTTGGGACTGGGGTGATGTAAGATGTTTTCCAAAGCCTCTGAACTCTCCCCTGTTCCAGGCTCAGGTTGAAGATGCGCTGGAGAGGACTCCCCAGCTCCAGCGCACAGGCCTTCAGCAATCGTGGCGATACTCCATCTGGACCCACTGCTTTGCTGGCACGAAGTCTCCTCAGCTCTCTGCTTACCTGGGCTGCTGTAATTGTGGGTGGGGGAAAACTCTCTCCTATGCTGGTATCAGCAGAAGAATGGGTGGAGGGTGCAGTAGTCCGAGGTGAGAGTGGTTCTTTGTGACGACTGGTTCTTTGTTTTACACTCCGACTCTAAACCGTGACCCCCACTCTGAACAGTGACTCGGTGAGAGACCTTATTTGGATAATAATTCACTGTGTAAATTTTAGTTTAACTGTAATATGCTCCTTTTTACACCATTCCAAATTCAAACAGATGACCGGTTCTTTGTTTTACACTACCACTGAACATATCAGATGAAATCCATCCTACATGAAAATAGTGCCAAAAACATGAATGCAACTATCTGTAATACATGAAATGTATTGGAATGACTCGGTGAGAGACCTGAAAGTTCATCCATCTTATTTGTAATTGATCGAACATTCCTCAATATAGCAGAGTCCTGAATCCATTCTGTTTTGCTTTTATCCTCGCTTTGGTTCTTTACTCTCTCCTTCTTTCAGCAAACAGCTCCTCTGATAAGGTGAAACTGAGCTTCTTAGGTGCTTGGGATAACACGGATGGAGCTGAATGCAATAATACTTACTATACTCCCCCTTTAACTTTCACAGTGCCCCTTCCATTTTCAGGTGTTGAAGATTTAAGGTAGCCTTTAGATCGTCTTCACTTCCCCGTGACTTTTCAAAAGTTCATCGCTTGTCTGAAAGGCAGTTGGATTGTGGGTTTGTGATGAAAGAAGTATTTGGACATTTATCACCCATTTATACAATTTCTAGTGGCTACTTTCAGTGCCAAGCAAGAAGCCATACCAAAAGACAGAGATTTTAATTTAACTCAGTTTGAGAGACCAAACTACAGCAGTCAAGAGCTCAGCCCCATCAAACATATAACTTTGAGCAAATAAATAAACATATCAATCATAAAACATATTTTATAATATTAGATAACACATACAGTGCATCCGGAAAGTATTCACAGCGTATCACTTTTTCCACATTTTGTTATGTTACAGCCTTATTCCAAAATGGATTAAATTCATTTTTTTCCTCAGAATTATACACACAACACCCCATAATGACAATGTGAAAAAAGTTTACTTGAGATTTTTTACTGTACAATCCTATGGGGGAAATTATTGTATTACTCTGTATTACTCCAAGGTCTAGATCTTTCTTTTGAGGCCAGTGAAGTGGGAAAGTGGCAGAAGCTGCCATTTTATATGCAGTTAGATACAATGAAGCTCACAGTGTTACACATTTGTCTAATCCTTTCTTCGCATGGCTCTGTGATGTCTTATTGAGGTATTGAATAGTGGAATAAGGCTGTAACATAACAAAATGTGGAAAAAGTGATGCGCTGTGAATACTTTCCGGATGCACTGAATTGCATACAAAAACCAGTCCAACAAGAGTTCAACAGGGTAGAATGAAAACTGTTAAGCCTGGGGATGTTTATAGGTAAGACATCTTTAGAAGATTAATTTCACTAAACAAAACCTAAAGAATCTCAAATATTTAGCCAGAAAGGCAGACAACCATATTAGTCCAAAGGTTGTAATAATGGGCATTCATTGTAGTACTTACAAAATATGGACTAAACAAGAGCATTATCTGTTTGCCAGATTAAAGGCCACTTTATGAATTCACCCAGGTTAGTTGGTTGCCTCCCAGCCTTTAGTGGGTATTGAAGCAGAAACAGTTATGACTGGTTGTCCTTACTGACACCAATTTCCTTGATTCACCTTTTTTGTTCACATATAAGAGGGACAATGACCTTATCCAAACCCCAGCTCAGAATTATTACTGTAACGATCCACACAGAGATTCTTTATTCTGCAGTATTGCAAAATATTACTGATATAAACATGAGACCCGGCATGGGCTGTAGTCTTCTTTCTGCAAGCCATCTGAAACGTTTTTTTAAACTTTGAGCATATTGTAAAAAGCATAGAGATGGAAAGACAGAGACACACACACTAAATAACAGGAGAGTTTCTTTAACAATGATTTTGATTCATGGCCAAGGGAAATGCCTCATATAAGGACAGTTACCTAAACTAACC
This sequence comes from Polypterus bichir lapradei, assembly GCA_026402145.1. Classification (NCBI taxonomy): domain Eukaryota; kingdom Metazoa; phylum Chordata; class Cladistia; order Polypteriformes; family Polypteridae; genus Polypterus; species Polypterus bichir. The sequence continues at coordinate 46,104,688 of JANRMT010028174.1, read as the reverse complement.
CTGGCTATTCCTGGGCTGTTTTGGGAGCTGCATTTACTCTTTCAGTGTCCTCAGTCATCCTCCATGAGCCTTGCCTCTCAATGTAATAAGCCTCCGCTTGCTTTATTGAATCTTCCTGGGCTGGCAAAGTCTAATGTGTTCTAGGGGTTCATGGAATGCAGAGCTCAGCGTACCTGTGGACTTTTCTCCGTAAATCACTCATCCAGCCCTGACTGACTTCAGAGTAATGTTCCGACTAAGTTAATATCATGGAGTTGCTGGGGTAGTTCTAATGAAATTTTAAAGTTGCTTTATTTTGTGGAGGCACATTTGAGCAATCAATGTTTTGTTTTTAATAATAATAATAATTCATTACATTTATATAGCGCTTTTCTCTGTACTCAAAGCGCTATCCACACAGGGAGGAACCGGGAAGCGAACCCAATATCTTCCACAGTCTCCTTACTGCAAAGCAGCAGCACTACCACTGCGCCACCTGTTTTTGCCAAGGTTAAATAAAAAGTCTGGTACAGAACTAAGTATTTGAGTTTCCTTAGAGTTACATTTTCTCAATTTGAAACTAAATATTTCATGCAAACTATTAAAGCTTAGACAACTGGATACAAAATCGCACTATTTTTGTGGAAGGAAGGATGATTACCAGTTTGACAAACAACATATGGCATAGCAAAAATTCACATACTGTATGTGGTTAATTATCTCCGAATGTCCAGTCCAAAACTAATTATTGATGGAAAATTGTATTTCCAAAAATGTATTTTCATTGACCATTTAACTGTGTATTTTTTGTACTTTTTAGCAACAACAACAACATTTATATATGGAATATTTAGTGAACAAAACTAAAAATGTATTGAAGAAGAGTTTGCTTAAATCTATGTTTAAATCTGTGATTTACCTCGTGTAACTACCCAGCCATCCATTTCCTGAACCCACATTTTCCAAGGCAGGAATAATCTCTACATGGAACAGCAGCTCATCACAGGCTATATTCATGCACACAGCTTGCTGATTTCAGGGCACTAATCCTAACCTGCAGGTCTTTGGGACATGAGAGGAAATTTAAGCTCCTGGATAAACTCATGGAAATAGGACACAATGGAAAAGTTCACTGCATACGTTGACAGGGTCTGAAACAGAATCAAGAGTCTTCAGCTCTAACCTTTTTCCCAGCCTATCACTCTATGCATAACTAGCTCACTGAATTCTTATTTGTATTTATTATCAATACAATAAGAAAAGGTAAATTGCATAAATGGAGATGAGTAAAAAGGGTGAATGTATTAATATCAATTCTGTTTTGTGTGGTAATGGTTTTTGTATACCCATTAATTACACTGGAACTATAGTTTTTCAAACAATTAATATTTCTTTTTTTTTTTTAATTTGTCATCAAAACAGCCAGAGCTCACTGGAGTATGGACTTAACAAGCTGTCAAAAATGGCATTTTCAATCTATTCCATATACTGTAAGCTCTACAGTTTGTTTTAGCTAGTGGGTGATTGGTCTGCACCCTGTATTGCTTATTTAATTCCACATTGTTAACCTCATAATTGTTATGTTTACCCCAGGAAAAACGAGTCAAAAACATTTTTTTTTCAACAAGAGAAAATATCATGTGTAAGAAACATGTGAAATACCAAAACATCAACATAAATACAGTAGGGAAAGGTATGTCTAGTGTTCAGTACTCTGCTGATTCAGATTTAGTGCATGTGCTTCATGTTGATGTTTTGAAAAAGTCACCAGCACACAACCCAACATCTCAATCAAAACAGTAGAAGTGTGTTTCTTTGTGCACTAATCTTATAATATTATTTCTTTGGGTGTAGAATGTCAGTGCCTGATCTACTGTTGTTATTGTAGGTAACATCAGCGCAACAATTAGTGACTTTGACATTTTCCCTGACATGAACATTTATAGCTGCTGCATTGTGAACAGTACTCAGGGGGAGAACATCTTTCTCGTCCTTCTACTTGATCACAGTCATTTTGTCTTTTAGCAACACACTTATTTGCACCACTGAATTCATCAGGCATATCCCAGCGGTTTGGTCATACAATGTTGTAAGCATTTACTATCCATGTCATTGTCTGATGACCACTTGACATTGTCATCATTATCGCTTGATTCAGCTAATGGTTCATCCTCAGCTGTTCTAGAATTTTCTTTACAGCTTCTCATTTATATGCGTTTGCATTTTGGTTGGTCTGTCCCACCCATTCATGAATATTGATGTGTTACCATAGAGTGACCAATTCATAGAAATATGTATATATATATTTTTGCAGCCTAATGTTATTTTATCAGCTAAATGACAATAGACTGCTGTCCTGTGCATTACTTTGGCTTAACTCCATACATTGGATTATAACAGCTAAATACTGAGAGTCATGTGAGGTTAACTATATTGAAATAGAATTCTGAGCCAGAGAAACTCTCAGAATTAATGGCAAGGAAGTTAATTCACGTTTGGAATAATATATGGTTACTGTTGCAGTCACATTCATTGTTGTTTAACTGGGTCCATTCCAAGACTTTCATAGTCTTGAGGCTTTGGTGCTGTGGTGAGTTGCACTATGAAGTTGCTTTTATTTTGTGTTTGGGTAACTTCTTTTAAACTTTTTCATTTTTGTTTAAATAGTTCCAAGGTGTGTTTAACTTGAGTGTTGTTGTGCTGATTAGAGATGCCACTGAAGGAAATGGCAGAGCAGCTGTGCAGGTGTGTACACATCTGAGGCAGTCCGGTGGAAGGTGTGAAAAAACGCTGCTGGGGCTCCTTTATACCAACAGCTTTACACCCATATAATGCCTAACAGCAAAGTCAGAAGTTTTCTTTTAATATTCTTGCTTTTTATTCATTCTGGTGTGTGTACAGACCACAGTGTGTGTATTTATTGTAGCAAAGATAGCCAAGAGACATCAAAGGTTTGGGGCAGCCACACTTATAACATACCCAGACTGAAAATGGGTATTTTTTGTGAGTTGTGTTCAAATTGAAGTCCAAAGCAGAACTGATTTTAGTTTGAAAACATGGCAGCTTTAAAGGCTGTGAAAGGAAGTGATGTTATCTGGACAGGAACCAGAAGTGATGTTATCGAGACCAGAAATGATGTCTTCTATAGCACCACTACTGGAAGTGATGTTTTCGGGAGCGGAAATGATGTAATCCATAGCCCAGACTGCCCCAGTAATGAAAGTGGCATTTTTGGGAGCTGAAGTGGCATCATCCATGGCGCCAATTTTCTGATGTCACCAGAAGTGACATCATCCAGTAGCGCTGGCACCTAGTGGGATTTCCCGTGGATAGTCTGCAAAGGACAGAGGGAGAAAATTAGTGCAGCTCACCACCCCCTGGTCTGGTGTGGTACTATTGTTATTTAAGCCCTCTAGCTGCCTCCTAATCACATGTGTGTGACATTATTTATTTTATCTGTATTTATTTATTTAAAGAGCTTCTGTGAAAAGCCAATATTACCCCTGGGCACAAATAAAGTTCTATCTATCTATCTATCTATCTATCTATCTATCTATCTATCTATCTATCTATCTATCTATCTAAATAGCAGTATGTCCTGAAGACAACTCAGCACTAAACTCCCACCCAAAAAGGAGAGTTATACAACTAGAAAGCTCCATCCAAAATGGGTATTTATATAGAGTAAAACAGGAAAGAAAATTAGAAATTCATCACTGTCCTGTTATGCTTAATTTACAGTTATATTAATGAGTCCTTTTTATAATGAGAATTTGATTTTTCCATAATATAGAAATAATATAGAACAGCACTTTCCCACTGAGTTACAGGAGGTGGATTGAGATTCTTCTAGTTGACTTAAAAAAGGCTACTTGTACACACCTTTTTTCATAATAGTTTCGTCACTCATCAGTCAAGATCAACAGGCTGAACCTTTTCCTACTGTATTGGCTAATTTTCTGTTGTCAATTACTTTTGCCAGTGTGAGGCCCGGGCATGTACAGCCACCCTGACCCCCAACACAGACAGGCAGAACACACGTTCAACACACAGTTTTGTGTACAATACACCAACACAACACAGTCCCTTCTCTGCCGCCAGTCCATCCGCCTACACTTCCTCCTCAGGCTTTGTCTTCTTCCTCCCAACTCTGGCCATTGAATGGAGTGAGGCGGCTCCTTTCATTCCAGTCCCGGGAGTGTTCCAGGTGGCTCATCAGTATTACCTGGAATCACTCCCAGGTACTAGAGGTCCTTTATAGAGCTCTGCAGCTCTCCCTGGCGGCTCCCCCAGAACCCAACAGGGCTGCAACAAACTTCAGCTCCCGGCATGCTTTGCAGAAATCCATGTGCTACAGCCACCCAGGAGAGCTGCGCTCTACTGTCCCAGGGGAGGTATTGCCTCACCAATGCCCTCTCCCGTGGTCCTTCCACTCCGTGGCTGCCATTCACACCAGACAAAGGTTACAACGCTGTAAATTTGAGCACCATATATATTAACCTAAAGGCATATTTTCTGTTCAAACCCTTCTCTTATGATCCGTTTTATCTTTGTCTGAATCTGGAGATGGAATTAATAGCAGTATTGGCCTGCCCATCATGAATTATCAGAAAATGTGATTCATCAGACCAGGTAATTCTCTTACGCACAGTACTTGTCCTCTTTAACCCAGTGCTACCACACAGCTGACAGGTGAGTAACTGGCCCATTAGCGGTATACCACACGTGAGACAAGGTACAATGATTTGTGCATTCTGTTGTGCCCCTTCTGGCACGGCTCTTGTATTCATCTGTTAGTTGTCTGATTGTACCCCATCTGTTACTCTGCACAAGTTATCTTAGTCTCCATTGACTCTTTTTATTGCATAAAATCCCTCTAAAAGAGTTCCTTCACTAACTAGATATTATAAAAAGTGGTTTCCCAGCCTAAGTACATCCATGATATTGTAATGCGTGAGTATCACTCAATGCCAGTATGATAGACTCATACTGACCTTTATGTCTCGCACTACCATGCTCTGAAATACACATACACGCAAATGAGAGGAGATATGTCACTACCACCAAAAGCAGATATGCCACTGATTAATTATGTGCCAAAATCTGGTTATACCATACAGCAAAACAAAAATGCTAATTCCTGAAAATACAAAATTACAGTTTGTATACAAGTAACAGTCTATTGGTTTCTCACCTGATCTGTAAATCACCTAGCGACTTTTAGCAACTCACATAGCATGCTCATGGCTCAGGAGATCAGTTGTAATTCATAAGTATTTTGACATGTGTGAAAAAGAGTGGCCCAGATGATGTAGGGGGCTGACGCTGCTGAAACATATTTCATCACACTGTACTGGACAAGTGGTCTCAGAAAATGTATCAGTTAGAGCTGCTTTACATTAAATTGCAAAACTGCATACAAGAACAGGTTTGACCTTACATTGTACATTTTGTTCTAGATTACTATTAAGAATTAGAAAATCGGTGTGATCTGGTTAGTATTTTTTTTTTTTTTTTTTTTTGCCTTAGATAAATCTGTCCTGGTCATGCGACTTTAATGTTACAATAGTCAAATTCACAAACTTCACCCTCACACGTGTGCTTTTATTTAGCATCTATGTTTCAGAATTTGTTTTTTTCTTTTATCCTTAAGTGTGTCACCCTGCCGTTTAACATTTCAGTGGATAGTCACTGTCAGTAATGTATGGTTGTTAAGGGCCACCTCCCAGTAGGCACCATGATTCACATCATGAAGACTTGCTTATAAATTCCAGCACAGTACCATTAATCCTCCATCTGAGATTGCAGACAAATGTTGGTTTGGTGCATTAGGTTCAGATTTTCTACTGACAACTCATTGCTATCCATTTCTCCATTAGATGCTCAGAATTAGCATTTTGCTCATGCAATTCTTATTTGACTACAATAATAGTTAAGCCATTCGATGTTTGATAACATTCCAGTCCATATGTCCTTGTGCCTGTCTTGAAGAGCAAGCAACATTCCTGATCTATTGCTGCTAACATCTAGCAGTCATTATTACTCATTTTGTCAGCAGGCTATTTGAAGACAGCTAGCTGGAAACTGAATGTCAGAATAAGATTGTCTGTGCTACAGTTCAGTTGGGCTGCTTCAAGTATTTGCATCTGGCATAACAATTATTGAGACCATGTTTAATTTTGCCATACAATATCACTGATATAAATAAGAGCCCAGTTATTTTCATACTCTTCATCAAAAAGAAAAGGAAGATTAAAGCACAAGAATATCCCTAACTTAAAGAGTTACTGTTTATTTAAGTTTTCCATCAACCTCCATCCAAGCCCAGCCACTGTCTCCACACATGAGTGCTTTCATGTGAGGTTGGATGGCTTCAGCAAACTACCTAAGCCTCCTCTCTCTTTGGTCATGAAGGCACCCCTTCATGTTAAGATGATTATATCTCAGTCTTTGTAATATATATATATACAATTGTTATATACTGTATGTACTCTTTTCATAAAGACTGGGTTAATGGGAATATCCAAAATGCAAATAATAACAGGCGATCACTCAGTATATAGAACAAAAAATACAGTTTATTATGACACAAAATCATCCATTCACCTCCTGAGTTTTCATAGGATAACAGAGAGCCTGCAGCATTATGGGTGGTCTGCCTGTCAATTAAAGAGTGCATCCACTCTTACTCACTTCAAAGATGCTAACTAATTTTTTAATTATGTATGTGGAATGTGGCAAGGAATTGGAGTACCTCAAGTATAGATGATTAAGATTTGACATCCCTGAGTTTTTTATAATTATGAAAGGAATTAATACTGCGGATCCAGGCTGATACTTTAAAATGAGTTCAATAATAACATGGAGACACAGTTGGAAATTTGTTGAGGTAAATTTCACATAAACGTTAGAACCGCAGATAATGTGGAAGAAATTACCAAGTAGTGTGGAGGCGAGTAGGATTTTAGTGCCCTTCAAAACTTGACTTCATGTAGTTTAGGAGAAAATAGATGGGTAGGATTGATACACTTTGTTGGACTGAATGGCCTGTTTTCATGAAAATGTTTCTAATATTCTAAAGTAAACTCAGTGAACATGTTGAGAAAATAAAATCTCAGCATGGAGTGAGTCCACAGTCTAGCTAAAATTCCAGGAATTGTGAGGGAATCAATACTCCGCCAATGTGACAGCTGCCACAAAATGGAATAAACAGAAAAGAATTCCTAAATTACACACATTATTTAAATCAGGTGCATCAACAAGAGAGAAATATGGCCACATTTAATTTAAAATAGAGAGACATACAAACATATTCATTCCTGATTTGGCATAAAAATCATTCCAAGACAAGAGACCATAATAAAGCAAATTAACTTACATGATTTGTGTACTTTAAATGTATTTGCTTATTTGTTTGCACTGTTTGTAAGGTTTTTAAGATGTCAGAGCCTCAAGACATCTGCTCAATGGTTAGCAGAATGGTTGAGGAGGAGTGACAATATTAGTGCCGCTTTTATTCCCAGCTCATCCTTCCATGTCATTTCAATAATTGTACAATTATTTTTTCTGTATTGTATGTTGCATTGAACAGCTTTCTGTGTCAATAAGCTGTTTATTTTAGCCTGGCACTGCATATGATCCCTGGCTCATATATTTATTTGAGCAGCACGATTTAACAATTCTCTTCATCACTGATCTTTTTTATTTTTTTTAAATTTAAATTAACTCTGCAGTTCATCTTCTTTGTGACACAGATAAAATTAAATATATTATATTAAAATTTTTAAAGTTTTGTTTATTTTCATAAAAGCAGTTTAGGATTTTGTAAGTTTATTTTGACAGCTTAATCCATGGGTTTAGGTTCTGCTTCACCACCAAGATCTCATAGAATATTCATAACTAAAAGAGCAACAGATTAAATTAACTACAATATGGTATTTTAATTATGACAAAGTGAACTCCTTGCTAGATTAGTAAGGAAGCCAGAAGTGTTGAGATGTGGCACCGGAGAGCGTGACATATTGCTTCTTGATTAGCTCACGCAAGTTAGAATTTCACTGTACTCTGTACATGTGACTGTTATTTACATTTACGTTTACTTATTTGGTTGACATCTTTATCCAAGCTGACTTAACAACATTTATGACACAATTGGTTCCATTTGTTTTGGTTTTCCAATTGGAGCACAGGCAGGTCATACATTACAGTTATGACCCTATAAATCTTCTGCCTCACAGATTTGTTGGTCATGATCTTAATTATACCTTCACTCAAGACCCCATTGAACTCCTCTACTTGTCTCAGCTGCTCGCAGCGCTTTTCTGATTTGGTAGTACTGTTCTTCTCCCAACTGCATCACCTGCACCATAGAACCATTACAGTATACGCTGGAGGTCACAGATAGATCATGTCAATGTCATCTATAGACATTAGAGATCATTAGAGATCACGGGATACCCTTCAAACTTCAGTCGAACCTTGATGTTCTTTTTATAAAAGATAGCAGGCTATAATTATCCCTAAAGTATCTGTGAAAGGTCAAAGAGTAGGTCTACTGTTTCACAGTCAGGTCAGAGCCTGACTGATCATATTGAATATGAATCTCCATTCCCTAGCAAAGACCTTTTTAGGGAGGCTGAGAATTATGATTCCTTCTTAATTAGAACAAATTGCTTTGCCTCCCCAGTCTTTGAGTCCTGAGGCACTGTCCCATCCTTCCACACAACACTCAGCATGTTGATTAGAATGTCCATGAAATATCCAGTACTTTCTAGTTCTCTACTGTTCTTTTTCTTGTTTTCTGTGGTAGCAATCTGCACCACCACCACCTGATCAAAGCATCGTGCAGTTCCTTCATTGATGGATTGAAGGCTAGAGGTTCACATGACCATCATCGTCTAATTCTTCCACGTGAACCTGAAAACCTTGAGGACTGATTGAGATCATTGATGTTAGGTAGAATGCCTAGTCAGGGCTGGGCAGTCTTGTGGCTTCGGGACCCCTGCAGATTTAGTTTTTTTCTCCAGCCCTCTGGAGTTTTTTTTCTTTTTTTCTTTGTCCTCCCTGGCCATCGGACCTTACTTTATTCTTTGTTAACTAGTATTGCCTAATTTTTATATTTTTTCTTCTTTCATCATCTTGTAAAGCACTTTGAGCTACATCATTTGTATGAAAGCATACTATATAAATAAATGTTGCTGTTGTCAAATCACATCTACTCTTGCTGCTTTGACACTATTGAGCTTTTTACCACTGTAGCCATCTTAGCCTCTTCGACAGCAACCATAGGTGTAACTTTTCAGTTAAATCTGAAGACCCTAATGCTAATATTGCATGGAAGGCCTCTTTTTTTACCTGAACCTCGCTTACTGCTGGTGTACACAAACACATCTTACAGTTGTCACCGTGACAGACCCCATCAAGCTTTTGGTCATGTCTCATAACAAACACATAACTCCAGTTCTCATATCCTTACACTGGCTCCCAGTTAAGCTTAGGGTTGATTTCAAAATCCTCCTTTTAACATATAAAGCCTTAAATGACCAAGGCTCTGCTTACTTGAGATTTCAAGATGCCTGCCTACTTAAGATTCTAGGGAATAATAAAATCATACCCCGAAGCTGTGGAATGAGCTTCCTGCTACTATAACAGATGCCCCTTCAGTCTGAGCTTTTAAATCCAGGCTGAAGAATTACTACTTTAGTCTAGCATATCTTGACTAGAGCTGCTGATTAGCTGTGCATACTCCATTTCTGTTTATAATTCATTTGTCCAGAAATATAAGTAATACAATATTTATAAACCGCTACAACTCCTCCCCTATTCTGTTTCTCTTCTTGGTATCTGGATATGGCACTTGTTGCCACTGCTATACTGCCAGGCTGCTCTCATATTTATGGAGAAGTCATCTAGTATAAAGGAGCATTGGAGTCATCAAATAGAATGATTCTTTCAACAGATCAGATGGCCTGCACAAACTCCAATATAGAAAAAAAGGAAGAGTTCGGCAGCCAGTTGGCCAAGGTCTCTAGGACTTTGGCTTTGCTTTTGTCTTTCTCTTTTACAATTTTGATCTCCTCCATTGTCATCTGACCATATTTCATAAATTAATTAATGGACAATGTTGGTTTTCATTTATATTTAAACAGTTGCTACCTTGTTCTCTATGTGTTTTTATAAATCTGTATTTATATGGATGCCCTTCCTTTATTTAGTAATTAGTATCATCTATACTTGTGTTTAAACTGAGAATTATTCACAGCATCCTGCAGCTGCACTTAGTGAAAGCGCTAAACAAAAAAAAAGTTATAAATTGTAATTGTCTCCATGCAAATGTCTTTAGTACAGAGGTATTGAACAGGGTCTATTTGAGCTAGGTGTGAAGCGGTGATCAGAAAACAGCTTTGCTCATCTCTTTACCCAGCTATCCAGAGCATATTATCTCTGGTCAGATGATATTATCACGAAATGTATCATTGAGCTTTGGTCCAGTTGTAATGATGTGGGGGAAATGGCAAATGGATTGCTGTTCATCATTTGATTAATTCATTATTAGTTTTGCTTTCAGCAATATTAATAATTCATTAGATACTTTGGTAAGGCTACTACTTTATTTTCCTAACCTTTTCTGTTAATGTGTCCCAGTCATTAGACTTACATCAGAGTAACTGAAGCACATTAATTTTTTTAATAATCAGAATATTAATAATGTATGGATAAATCAGTAATTACAGAAATAGGATAATCAACAATACATTGACACAAAAGACGAGCTTCAAGACAGATGAGCCGTACAAATATATAACTCAGTAGAAACTGACTATTCTTCTTCTGAATTTTCTTGATTTTACAAATTTTTAACTTTAGTGTTTCATTTTTGGAATTTTAGTATGGAGTAATATCAACTCACCTTTGCTTAATGTACAGAAGAGGGTGACAGGTTAAACTGATATTTTGTGACTCAAGGCTTTTTGTTTGTTTTAATTAACAAATAAGTTAAAATCTTGTAAAACCCAAAGGTTTACCCAACGAAGTAAATCATGAGCTTGTAACACAGCAACAATCAAGCAAGAGAAAACAGGTCGTTAACTGGCAGCGTACTAGCTGCTTAGAGTTCTCATTTATCTTGGCACTGATAAATAATTTTATCATACAAAGCCTTTAAGGAAGATGTGTAATGCTGTGTGAAGTTGTGTGTTGTTGCACTGTATGCAGTGGAGTGCACACATTGTCTGAGCCACTTGTTCCTTTGTGTCCTTGGTGTGATGTTCTTGTCTTCAGCAGTCTTTTATGCTCTTTGTTGTCTCCTCTTCAACTGCATAGAGAAGATATTACTCTTTCTGTGATATTGTTTTTATTTGTTGAGGTTCAATCTTAAAATGAGGATTCTTCCCAGTCTTCACAGGCTCAACCAATGGCACAGAACTTGGCTTGGCAGACTTGGAATTAGAGGTAAATGAGGGCATCCAGCTACAAGACTTTATGGAGGGTAGTTTCTGGGCAATAAAAAAATGCTTTCTTCCTCCAACAGTGTGTCTAAGCCTCCTGCTTCTAAGTGAAATATGAGTTGCATGCACAAAGTTTTAAAGTATGATGTTACCTCTGGTGATTAGATCAAGATCCCTGTTATTTATACTATTTGACCATTAAGGCCGATAAAGGTGAATTATAGTCTCCCTGAGCAAAATGCATTTTTATCTTTTGGAGTCTCTGCAGACATGTCAACTCATCTTTGATTAATACCTTTTCTTTTCAGATGACTGGTACACAAATCTAGTAATATTTCACAGCTCACATTCAGATCAGACAGGTCTTCACTCACAACATACGCCCCTCCAGGTATTTTGTTCATTCTCTAGATGAGAACTAGAGAGTCAGAAAATTGTACTCTTTTGAGCACAAAAATCTAATGTCTCCAAAACTGAACAGTTATTCAGTGCATACATTATATTTAAACAACAAAAATGTTTCTCTCTGCAACTTGAAGTTTCATTCTTAAAGTCTTATCCAAATAATCAAGCTCCAGCTGTAAGGTGCCCACCCAGGGGCCCATTTTTGAATGGAGCCTCTCCAGAATGGGTCAGTGGGGGAGAGAGATAGAGACAACCCTTAATGACGATTTCAAAAGCAATGCTGTGTGTAGAGGTGAGTCTGACTATATGTAGCTAGTAATTTCCATCCTCCTACAAAACTTGTGTCTCCTTCCATGACAACAAAAAGAAAACAAAAACACATCCCAAAAGACAGCATCCATTGCCAAGGCTTAGTATGCCCGGGTCCTAATCTTGCCAGTCACCTGACTACAATTGTACATGAGCCCCACCCTGAACTCACATGGCAGCTCGACACAGGTCTTTTAGGCTGACCTGGACTGGGCTACATGGGTCTTCAGTGGGTCAGATACCACAACCTGGCTGGCTTCAGGAGAGTGGGACCTTGTATCTATGTTCAAGTGAGGTTCTCTTTGCTGTTGCAAACCCTATAAGCAGCAAATATCTTCAGACAACATACCTCTAACGATCATTGAGGCACACAAGCCCCCAAGGCCACAATTGTAGGGGGTGTTAGGTTAATTGACGAGTCTAGATAGGCCCTGAATAAGTGAATGCGTATGTGTACATGAGTGTGCCTGGTATCCTATATGTGCACATATTAATGCCATTCGTGAAAATAAATTACTTTTGGGAATAAAGACCTAAATTAACATGATAAAATAATTTTAGAATACATATAAATGCATAAGAAATTTTAAAATTTAAATTTAATTTCATTTTTCAACTATTCAGTTCCTGTTTATTTAAGGATTACTTGCTGCACATCTAGAATAATTTTCTCTCATGCTTACCCATACAGACATGCTGACTTCCCAAAAATATTAAAGTCATTTACTCAGTAAGTCCTGAACTGGATGGACTAACATCCAAACTGGGGTCAGGTATGATTAACTGTTTGGCCCTGAGGCCGTAATGGATGGAGCACAAGAATCAAGACACAACCCAGTTGGGATGGTCGTCACTGTCTGCTCCAGTCGGAATGATCAAATAATGGACAAAGGACGAGTGGACATTTTGAACAATTTGTCCACTAGCACAAGAGGTGGTGGTGCTCCTCTGGATGCAGCCCAGTATGGACACTCACAGGGTTGCCTGGGTATTATAGTACACAAAGGTGACACCTGTCTCGGTCCTTGGGCGCTGTGAAGAATGGACCTCCATATTTTGAAGAGCTTATGACCCGGAAGTGCTCCCGGCATGCAATGCTATGACATCTGCTGGTCCACCATAAAAGGAGCCGTTCTGTCTAACGACTCTGGCTACTCATTTAACTTTTAAATTAAGTATTAATGTTCAAATTTAGATGCAAGTTCCTCCTTTTCTGCCTTTCTTTTAATACAGACTTTTTTTATGTGAAACAGTTTTCAACTTTTTGTCATGGTTTTCTCATGAGCCATTTTCCTATTGCTTTTTTTTTTTTACCATGAGCTTATATTGCAGTTTACACTGGATGCAGTGCCATTTTCTATATCTTGTAGCACAATCCTCTTTTTCTAAGATGAATTTTCGATGGCTGTTTCTAACAAAGATTACAGTAAACAAAGCTGGATGAAAGTTTTAATGATCTTTTAGTACATTTTTAATTATTCATTTTCTTCAGTGACATTTTTGCCCTCAGTGTTCTTCTAGTAAAATAAAGTTGATATAAACACTTTTTACTCATAAAATATTCAATTTCTAATAAAAAAACAAGTACAGTTGTGCTTGAAAGTTTGTGAACCCTTTAGAATTTTCTATATTTCTGCATAAATATGATCTAAAACTTCATCAGATTTTCACTCAAGTCCTAAAAGTAGACAAAGAGAAACCAGTTAAACAAATGAGACAAAAATATTATACTTGGTCATTTATTTATTGAGGAACATGATTGAATGTTCAATATTTGTGAGTGGCAAAAGTATGTGAACCTTTGCTTTCAGTATCTGGTGTGATCCCCCCAACCCCTCCCTTTGCAGCAATAACTGCACCTAAACATTTCCAGTAACCATACATAACAGCTTCAACCATGGGATGCTGGTGGGTTTCCTCATATTAACTGCTCGCTTCAGGTCCTGTGAACCTCTAGGATTAGCAGTTAGTTTGAAGGTGAAATTCGAGTCAGGTGTTTTCAATCAATGGGATGACAATCAGGTGTGAGTGGGCACCCTGTGTTATTTAAAGAACAGGGATCTATCAAAGTCTGCTCTTCACAACACATGTTTGTGGAAGTGTATCATGACACAAACAAAGGAGATTTCTGAGGACCTCAGAAAAAGAGTTGTGGATGCTCATCAGGCTGGAAAAAGTTACAAAACCATCTCTAAAGAGTTTGGACTCCACCAATCCACAGTCAGACAGATTGTGTACAAATGGAGGAAATTCAAGACCATTGTTACCCTCCCCAGTAGTGCTCGACCAACAAAGATCACTCCCAGAGCAAGGTGTGTAACAGTCGGTGAGGCCACAAAGGACCCCAGGGTAACTTCTAAGCAACTGAAGGCCTCTCTCACATTGGCTAATGTTCATGTTCATGCATCCACCATCAGGAGAACACTGAACAACAATTGTGTGTATGGCAGGGTTGCAAGGAGAAAGCCACTGCTCTCCAAAAAAAACATTGCTGCTCATCTACAGTTTGCTAAAGATCACATGGACAAACCAGAAGGCTATTGGAAGAATGTGTTGTGGACGGATGAGACCAAAATAGATCTTTTTGGTTTAAATGAAAAGTGTTATGTTTGGAGAAAGGAAAACACTGCATCCCATCTGTGAAATGTGGTGGTGGTAGTATCATGGTTTGGGCTTGTTTTGCTGCATATGGGCCAGGATGGCTTGTCTTCATTGATGGAACAATGAATTCTGAATTATATCAGAGAATTCTAAAGGAAAATGTCAGGACATCTGTCCATGAACTGAATCTCAAGAGAAGGTGGGTCATGCAGCAAGACAACAACCCTAAGCACACAAGTCGTTCTACCAAAGAATGGTTAAAGAAGAATAAAGTTAATGTTTTAGAATGGCCAAGTCAAAGTCCTGACCTTAATCCAATCGAAATGTTGTGGAAGGACCTGAAGCGAGCAGTTAATATGAGGAAACCCACCAACATCCCAGAGTTGAAGCTGTTCTGTATGGAGGAATGGGCTAAAAGTCCTCCAAGCCGGTGTGCAGGAATGATCAAAAGTTACCGGAAACGTTTAGGTGCAGTTATTGCTGCAAAGGGGGGTCACACCAGATACTGAAAGCAAAGGTTCACATACTTTTGCCACTGACAAATATGTATTATTCTATCACTTTCCTCAATAAATAAATGACCAAGTATAATATTTCTGTCTCATTTGTTTAACTGGTTTCTTTTTATCTACTTTTAGGACTTGAGTGAAAATCTGATGATGTTTTAGGTCATATTTATGCAGAAATATAGAAAATTCTAAAGGGTTCACAAACTTTTAAGCACAACTGTACATCATTTTTAGATCATGCTACTGAACGGTAATGGCTTTTCAACACATATAACATTAGAAATAAAAGAAAACAATGTAATCATGATTGCAGGGAAAAAAAGCTTCCCTTCCAGCTATATTGTCAAGACAGCTTGTGAGCTAATTAGCCTTAACCTATGACCAGTGATGTTTGAACAGTAATTTCATGGCTGATGAAGTGTGTCCTGCTGCTGATTGGTTACATAGGAAGCAGCCGTTTTCCCTCCAACAGTACAGATTCTGTACATTTATTTAAATGAGGATGTGTAATATATCATTGAATGCATTTCATTAGGTACACTACCAGCATATAAACAGCTGATTATGATTAAAAGCATGAATGAAAAATACAAATTAATATTAATAAACCAATGAACAAATTTAATAATTTATATTTTTATTTATAATAAAAGTAGTGGAATAATGGTTAGTGTTGCTACTGTACAGTGCTGGTGATCTCGGTGTCATTCTCTGTTTAAAGTTTAAGTATTTTCCTGGTTTTCCCAAATCCTGAAAGTGTTCATGTAATGTTAATTGAGCCTTTATCATAAATACAGTAAATGTGTGCGTGTGGTTGTGTTTGAGAATGTTCTAAAGTGAAGTGCCACATCATCAAGTGATGGCTCCTACCTTGAATCCATTGTTGCCAAGATATGCTCTTGTTCCCTGCAGTCGAGGCTTATTTAAATATATTGATTGATTAAGTATTAATTACCTTTGTGATTTGCACAGTAATTGTGATTTTTTTAAGCTGCCAATGCAATCTATAGGCCCAATTACAAAGGTGTTAATCCTTTATAGACCACTAATAAGACCAGACTTCCTGGAAATGTTGATACAATCAGAGATCAATGAAAAGAACATTTTGAGAACCTCTTAAATCAAGGCTCAGCAAAAAACTGGGAAATCTACCACACCATACTTCAGATGCTGTATGGGATGACCTCGGCCTGACCCCAAGTTTGGAGAATTTAAGAAAAGCAATCAAGCAAATGAAATGCTACAAGGCAACTGGTATTGACAGAATTCCTGCTGAGATGTTCTAAGATGGTGACAGAAAATTGATTATATAGCTTCATGGCCTTATTCTCAGAATCTGGGATAATGAAACCATTCCATCAGATTTTAGAAATTTCCTTATAGTGACAATTTCCAGGAAAGGAGATAAAGCAGTAAACTGTGGCAATTATCAAGGATTCTTTCTGCAGCAGGACAAATCATGCCTTGCATACTGTATTACCTCACGCTGAAGGGAGTTTACTGGAAACCCAGTGTGGCTTCTGATTAGCATGTGGAACAACTGATATGATATTTTCACTCTTTATGACTTTTACAAATCTTCTCAAAACTCTTAATTCAGTCAGTCACAATTCACTTTGGAGGATATTAGGCTTTTGTCAATGTCCACCAAAGTTCTCTTCAATGGTATGACCACAGTCATGGACTTACTCAGTTAAAAAAGTAAGAAGTTTCTTACTAACAATGGTATTAAGCAAAGATGTATTATTGTTCCAGTTCTGTTTTCTATCTACAATGTAAATCAACAATAATTCATCTTGATAGAGGAGACCTGATAAACTAATGTTTAAGTTAGCTACAAAATCGACAGCAAACTCTTTCATCTGTGGTGTCTGGAAGCAAGAATAAAAATAACAACAACATCACTTGTGGAACTGCAGCATGCTGATGACCATGTAGTAATATCTCATTCTGAAGAGAAGCTCTAACCCATTCTTAATGTATTTGCTTACAAAATGCTTGAACTAAAAATAACCATGCAGAAAATAGTGGCCTTCCATTAGCCTCCTCCTGCTGAAAATTGCAGTGATATTACTATATCAGCTAATGAAATGGCACTGCAAAGTGTTGAAAGCTTTTGCTACCTCAGAAGCAATGTTTGCACACAGGCAGACATCGACAAGGAAATACAGTACCAAATAAAATGTGCTGGAGCATCCATTGTACCAGCAATATCTGAGTGTATGAATCTATGATCATTCCAGGATTACTATATGGATGTGAAACGTGGCCTACATATTGTCAACACATTAAAGTCTTAGAAAAGTACCATCAGAGGAATATAAGAAAAAAACTAAGAATAAAATGGCAAGACAAGCTTACCAACAACAGTGTGATGGAGAAAGAATGCTACCAGTATAGAAATAATAATAGTTAAACATCAGATAAGATGAATGGATCTCATGGTGTGCATGCCCAACCATCGGCTTCCAAAACAAGTCTTTTATTGACTGCTGGCTGACATATTTTGTTGCAAATGTGAATAGAGAAAACATTACAAGGATGTCCTCAAGACTAACTTGAAGAACTGCAGCATTGCCGTTAATAGCTGGATAGATTATGCCATTCACCTCCAACTTGGAGACAAGATTTCCACCAAGGTGCTGAGTGCATCAAAAACAATACAGGTCAGATGAAGGATGGAAGAAGGAGAGTAAACTACAGCATAGAAAGGACAACACTCCTTTGCTTCATCAAGGAAATGCAAGACAACACTGAGGTTGTATCCTTGAGTCCTGAATTGGATTCTGTGACCATTCTTTTGAGAGGAGGACAATCATAATCCTGCATAAGAGACACCAATATAATCTACCTTAATAAACGGTCAAGTGTCGAAGTGTGTGTCTGTGTATCTGTGTGTCTGTCTGGTTTAAAAATAGGTAAAACGTAGAGGAAGAGGTTGGAAGCATGCGGTGATTACAGCGCATTGCCGCACCCACAACATGACGAACTACCTGGATTGAGATCCGAGTGTAGCCGTGCAACAGGTGACAACTCAGCACCACACTGAAGAGTGTGAGGTTCTTTACAGTGGCTGGAGTGCCAATCCATCTACCAGCCCCCAGGTTTTCCCTGCAAATTGGAGGACCTGCTTACAGGCCTGGATGCAGATTAACATCATATGCAGGATGGAGCAATTACAGGTTAAGGGCCTTGCTCAAGGGCACAATGGAGTAGAGTCACTTCTGGCGTTTTATGGGATTCGATTGCTGGTGCAAACCCCTAGCCTCAGAGCCACTCCAATTGTAGATAAAAAATGATAATAAAATTACCAAATAATGTCCAAAAAAAAAAGTAAATTGATTTTATTGGCCTAGTCTGTTATCCAAAATTATGCTCTGGTAATGACTTTCTTACACCTGCTCGGGCCTCGTGAATTAGGTTTATAGCTATAGTGCTAATGAATAGTAACTTTGCATGGTGGTCAATGGGTGAGTGAAAATAACGATAAATCGATGTGCATGTCATAAAATGAATGCCTTGAAACGACTAGGCTAAAACTACTAAACTACCGTATATACTCACGTATAAGTCAGGTCTTGAAACCCGAAAAAGCAATCATAAAATCATACCCTGACTTATATGTCCATTCAAAAATGCGACACTTAATTTTTTTTCTTTTTTTTACATCTTGCCTCCTCCATGCAGTTAGGACCTTTGGCAGCAATGATTCATAATGATGTCAGAAACCTAGGTATCATCTTTGAGTCATCACTAAGTTTTGAAAATCAAATCTCCATGGTAGTAAAGTCCAGTTTTTAACAGCTGAGGCAAATTTCTAAACTAAAATCCTTTCTATTACAGAAGGACTTGGAAACAGTCATTCATGCCTTTATTATATCTCACCTTGATTATTGTAATTCCTTATATGTGGGTCTGCCAAAATCTGCTCTGTCGCACCTTCAGCTGGTTCAGAATGCTGCAGCGAGATTTTTGATTGGGTCGAGAAAACGGGATCACATCTTCGCTATTTTAGCCTCTCTCCACTGGCTACTGGTGAGGTGTCACATTCATTTTAAAATCTTGTTGTTTGTTTGTAAAGCCTTGCATGGCCTCACTGCAAAATATATCTGTGACCTTCTTCACCCCTATGTGCCACCAAGAGTACTGAGGTCATCTGGACGACTGCTCCTTGTAGTGCCAAGATCTCGGCTGAAGTCGAGAGGAGACTGAGCGTTTTCATTTGTTGCTACTAGGCTTTGGAATGACTTACCTGTGCACATCAGGTCTTCATCCTCGATCGAGGTTTTTAAAAGTTGGCTTAAGACCTACTTGTTTTCTTCTGTCTTTGTGTATGATGGGATTGGGGTGGATGTTACAATTGGTTGTTTTATTAATCTGCTTTTGCATGATTGTTGTATTGTGTTTATTTTAATGCTTTTTTGTACAGCACTTTGGCGCAACTTCTGTTGTTTTAAATGTGCTTTTATAAATAAATAATCTAATCTAATCTCCAATCTCACATCAGTTTCTCAGATGCATTGAATTCTGTTGCAGCAGTGGAGTTACCAATTTCTTTTGTTACTTCAAGGACGTTTAATTTAAAGCCAGCTTCATATTTTCTTCTGATCGAGCACTTATCCGCGAGTATATACAGTAGGCCAATGCAGAAGCAACCACTGCTGCATTATCCTAGCGAAAGTAATCAATATGACGAACAACACTGAGAGTAACTGACTAAAACAGGCAGCTCTGTCCAAAGAGGAAGAGGCTCTCTTCCTGGATCGGGTGCATATTATTATACCAAACCAAACAGAAAACCCACGTATAAAAAAAAAAAAAAATGAGGTCTGTGCTGATTACTTCTATTTCAGCCTGTCTTGGATGGGGAGCACAGCTAGTTACTAGTGTAAAAGGTGTTATATTGCAGCTAATATTACATGTAAAATTTCTGTTTTATTTTTAATATTTTATTTAGGTAAATTGTTACAGGATATTAGAATATTAGAAACATTTTGAATCCAACAAGTTCATCCATCCTATTCAGATTGTCTAAAATGACATCAAGTTAAAGTTAAAGGTCCCTAAAGTCCTACTTCCATAGTCCTGCTCCATATGACTATGGTTCTCAGTGCGGAGAAAAACTTTCTAATATTTGACTGAAATTTACCCTTAACCATTTTCCAGCTGTTTCCCTCTATTCTTGTTGAACTCAATTGAAAGTAAAGGCCTTGATCCACTATACCAATTCCTTTCATAATTTTAAAAACTTTCTAGCATTTGTGGGAAATCTACCCTTAACCATTTTCAGGCTGTGTTCCTGAGTAACAAATGGGATCCCCTGCTAATGTCCCTCATAATTTTAAACACTTCAGTTATGTTCCCTCTAAATCACTGTTTACTTAACTGAAAACATTCAGATGTTTCAGTCTCTCCTCATAGCTCATGCCCCTATGTCCTGGAATCAGCCTAGCTGCTTTTCTCTGGGCATTCTGTAGTGCTGCATACTGGGAGTTATACAGTTCCTTAAATATTAACTTAACAGACATGAACACAAATACAGACATGAATTCTTTGATGAAGTCTGAATATGCCTGTGATGTCTGTATGAAATAAGAAGGCCTTGGTTATTTTTTCTAGCTACTTTTATTTTATGTTGCTTCATTTGCATAAGGAATGTATGAAGGTCTATGTTGAGACCTCCACGGGAAGAGACAGCATAATTTTGTGCATGTCTCTTCGTGCTCAATGTAATAAAAAAAAAAAAAAACTAATTCCTGAATCAGCTTACAATGCTTGTAAAGCTTATTTCTTTGAGACTGAATCCCTGCAACAAATACCAGGTATACTGTTTAAATATCATCATGGTAGCAAAGTAACAACTCTAGGCACCAGGGTTTAAATCACTGTTTCTGTGGAGGTTTCCTGTCCTTCTTTGTCCACATAAGACCTCTGAGTTCTCTGGTTCCATTTTAAAACCCAAAGACCTGCATGACTGTAGACTCTAAACTGCCGTGTAGTGTGTATAAAAAACATCTGTGCCCTGAAATAGTGCTGGCGTCCCATTCTCAGCTGGATCATGTTGCTGTTCCTGATGAAGTAAATGGTATAACTAAAGCATGACGACATACAGGGTAAATAAACATGAACCTGAAGAAACCATTCACAGAGGGTTGGATTTCTTTCTTCTCTTTATTATCTTGATCAAATCTTTCTAACAATCATTTTCCATTAATATTATTTATTATGCAAAATATGGTGATCCAACCCTTGCCTTAGAACTTTCTACGTAGACCTAAGTATCAAAATTATTTCCTGTTTCTATATTAAATCACATTTATCAGCCTGACACAGTAATCATTCTGCAATAAGTCTGTAGCTGCAATTCTTGTCACCATCAGGATGAACCAGGCTTGACAATGTTGTAAAGACAGCACAAAGAGAGAATAAAGATTTGGGGTTTCCGTCCCCGTATACTGTAGAAACTATTTTGCAATTGGGTCAGTTCGTACATCAAATACAGATAGTGAAACAAATGACAGGCGGACAATTTATAGGGTGGGAACAGAAGTACGGTGGTAGATGGGTGGTAGTAACGTTATCAGGTCGGGACCAGAGGGAAGGAGGGAACCCAGAAGTGTCTTGAATTTATCGAATTCACGTTGGTGTTGCTTTGTTTTTCCTGAGGGAACAAAGAGAGAAAGGTTAGTACCCTGCCATTGTCTCTTGACACAAGATTTTGCAGTGCTCGTCGGGTCCCTAAGCTGCTCCCTATGCGCTTGTGCGTGACAATGTCTATGGTTAAAATACTTCCTAACCTCTCTGTCTCTAGATCAGAGTTCTCTGCTTTCTACCTGGGGAATTTAATTAAGAGATAACCCCCCCCCAGTGGTATTTGCCCAATAGGACATGTCTGGAACAGTTCTAAGGGGAGCTGAGCAAGGACCATCCTTACCACATGCTTAGACCTGGCTTCTCTCAATTTGGAGAAACGGTGACTCCATTCTGAGGTTCTCACAAATTGCTAAGCTTCTCACCCTATCACAGAGTGTCAACCCTGCCGCCATGCCAAGAATCATCATTTCTGTTATATTTCTTAATGTGCCAAAAGCAAAACAATTGTAACAATACATCCTTAATGGACAGTAGTTGCTCTTCCAAAAAAGTCTAGATCCCAGCATGCTCAGATATCAGGTGGCTCTGTGATTCTTGTGTTGTTTATCTGAGATGACACTTCTTTGATCCAGCGTGGTTCCTGGATTGATGTTAATGGAAGGGCAGAGACAAGCAATTAGTGGCATACCCCCACATATAAACCAGCCTTGCTGTACGCCTTGCCCAAATGTAGCATTGTACAGTAGTTTAAGGGCCAGCTCCCTTCATGTTCCCTCATGCCTCCATACCAATCCTGGCTAGGCACAACCTATGTTCTTGAACCTTCTAGTAATCAGCATTCCACCTGTGGCTCTGGGCTATGGTAACAAATTAAATTTTGTTTTGCAGCCCCCTAACCTGTTTAATGTGCTAATTCAGACAGCCCCAAGGTCCTCTTCTAATTGCTTCTGACTTGTTATGTGGTGAACAGAGCAAACTGGTAAGTTCTCACTATATATTGACCAAAAGGTTACAGAACAGTCAATCGGTCAGTTAGTCAGTCATTGTCCAACCCGCTATATCCTAACACAGGGTCATGGGAGTCTGCTGGAGCCAGTCCCAGCCAACACACGGCACTAGGCAGGAACAAACCCTGGACAGGGCGCCAGCCCACCGCAGGACAAAACAAACACACACACACACACACCCACCCACCAAGCACACACTAGGGGCAGTTAAGGATCGCCAATGCACCTAACCTACATGTCCTTGGACTGTGGGAGCAAACCCACGCAGACACGGGGAGAACATGCAAACTCGGGGAAGCGAACCCAGGGTTACAAAGCAGTTTTCTTTTAAACCTTACAGTATGTATTTTGTCATTATAAGGATACAAGCTGAAAAAGTCTACTAAAATGTGAAAGTAGATATGCCAAACAATTATTCATAGGTCAATTCACATATCATGTACAAATTTAGAAATTCTAAGAATGTCACGTCATGTCATTTTTTAACCCACTTAATCCACACCAGGGTCACATGTGCCTAACCCATCTAACCCAGAATAAACTCTGGGCAGAGTGCCAGTCAATCACAGGGCAATCACACACACACGCACACACCATACAAATGCTAAGGCCAATTTAATGTCACCAATTCACCTAACCTGCATGTTTTTGGACAGTGGGAGCAAACTGGAGAGCCCTGAGGAAACCCATGCAGAAACGGGGAGAACATGCAAACTCCACGCATGGAGTACCCAGGATGCAAACCCTGGTCTCTTTACTATAAGAGAGCAGTTCTACCACTGGGCCTCTGTGCCAACCTTTCTGAGAATTTGCAGTTCTAAAATTAATCTAGACTAATAAACCAATGTGATTACACAGTAATGCAGTGCTTGAATCCGTTGCCTCACTTTTCCAGGAGCCAAGGTTAAAAATACAGCTCAGCCACTGTCTGTGAGGAATTTACATCTGGTCCCCCTGTCTGTGTGGGGATGTTCTCTGACTACTCTAGTTTCCTCACATATTTATGCACGCTGGGTTAATTGTCATCTATAAATTGTGTGCATGTGTGTTTCTAGTGGCAAAGTGGTGCCCAATCCCAGGATGATTATTTATAGGTTCAGACCCCCACAATCTTAAAATGAGATTAAACGGGATCAAAATGAATAACATGCAGTAGATATAGTTTCTTAACGTTCGGCATTTATGATGTTAGTATCAACATATATGTAACATTAAAATTCCCTTCAGAAATAAGATGCAAAGTCATTTTTATAGTGACTTAATTTAGATCACAGCTGGTCTTCCTGTTATTAGAATTTGCAACAATATCATTAGTACATGAAATAAAACGGTACTTTGCTTTTAACTGTGCAGCTACCGCTCTGGTTTGAACAGCAACACACGCTAATGCCTTACATAAATGGAATTCATCTCAAGGTTTGTCCCAAGGTCATCAGGGAAAAGAAGAGACTAAGCAGGTAAATTTCTCTTTATCAGGAGATCCCCTCATCATGCTGTAGGGTATAACCTTGTTGTGTCTATAAACTGCAAAGATTTTCACTAATTGAATGCTTGAGCTGGCTACGCCGCACACTGAATAATAAATACATATGCCTTCAATTAGCCACCCTTTTCCACTGAAGAGAAGCCAGTTAATAATTTAGCAGAATTAATGGTGGGTACATGAGAGCAGTTGATTTTTTTTTTTGTTGTTGTTGTTGTATGACACTCGAAAAATTTTTGGTCAGTTGATTGCAGAAAAATCTTTATACTTTATTTAAGCAATTAGGCACTTAGGAAACATGCATATGAAACCCAATAACGGTGGCAGTGTCAGATGGCTCAACTCTTGCTTGCTTAGCGTACTAATTTTTCTGTTATGATTTTCTTGCAGAGCATTCCTTTGTTCTCATTAATTGGAAAGCAGGAGTAATTTCCATGTGTTGTTTGTTTTCTTTTCACATTCCCTAGCGACAGGGGTGCCAATTACACTGACCAGACGCTGGATTTACATTCTCCAGCAGACATCACTTTTATACAGTACTGTATATGGATTACAAACACTTTCCAATTAAAGGCAGAGCAGTACCCTGCTTTGTCGTTTTTGACCTTGTTGGATATGCCAGTTTCTGGGCCTGCTCTCCAACCTCCCTGCTGCTAAGCCCATTGTCTGCACTTCTTCGAAAACAACACCCCTGCTGATGATTAAAAATAATGACTGTCTGTTTAAAAGTGAGGGAAAAGAAACATAACATTAACTTGAATATATATATTAATTCAAATAAAACCAATACTTTTTTTTTGATTCAGTAACTACAATTCAGTAATTTTATTTCTGGGTAAATAGTAAGAGCAACCGTCACTGATATCCTTCATCTATTTTCAAAATTCAACTTTTACATTTCAGAGTTTTAGGGAGCCTAAGTATATTCTACTAGAACTGGGCTCTGTCGAGCCCCAGGGTCCTCAACCTGTTAAAGTATTGGAGTCTGCCCGATTAATAGAGAGACGGAGACCAGTGGAGCAGTAATGGAGGTGGACCCAGAGGTGCAGTTTGAAAAAGGTGAAATGTATTGTACAATAAATACTTTAATAAATGAATAAAAACAGCTCAAAAGTGCACGTTCAAAATGTGAAAATAATAAATAGTAATGTAAGTGCTATAAATGCACAATAAATCTACTCTATATATATAAAATCCTAAGCCTAAAAGTGCAACGATTTTATGCAACAATTTTATGTGACATTTTTTGTCACGCTTTAAATTGGGCTTATTTTAAAACCTACATATATATGTTTGGTATCATTCTTTTCAGGATTTATCAAACTTTAATGTGATGTTGTTCGATTTTCAGATTCTTATTCTGTTTTTAAATTATAAACAAATAAATATAAAGAACTCATGTCCTGTGAGACAAGACTTAACCAAGAGTGCCAAGAGATTTGACCACGCCCGGTGCCGGAAATAAAAGACAAAGAGTAGAACAGCTGCTGTACAGGTTTTTAAATGTTTGAAGTGCCGTGCAAGATGCAGATCATGTGACATGGCAGCAAGAGCAGCAAGCCAGCAGCTGAAGGAGCAAAGAGGAGGTAAAAAAAAACTGTATTTGTTTCCCATTGTATAACCATTTAAGAGGGAGTTTCGGAGGAGTGACCGTGTCTCCTTGGGTACATTCAGCCAGTCTCTTCACAACACGAGCGGCAGACTGGCCGCAACTGGGGGTTGGGTGCAAAAGGCACCAGGGGGGCTTGCCCCCTAGTATCTCAAATAAGAATCTTGAAAATTGCACACACTCAAATATTCTTCCTCTATGGGCAATTCACATATGAACACGTGCAGTCCCAACAAGATTTCTCGTAGCTGTACATTTAGTTTTGTTTTCTCATCCCTTTCACTTAATCTCAGAGGGTCACTAAAAACCTCCATTACAAAGGAAACCCATTCCACCTCATACAGCAAAACATGATTACAACTATAAGCAACTACCTGAACTATTTCAGATTCCCTCAGCTTCAACGGCACTTGTATTGAATTCTCAGCAGGCTTTTAGAAGATTCTCCTGCCATCAGCAGAAAAGGGACGTGGTTAGCCGTTCCCTGTCACACATGCACTCACTCTTTTAAACGAGTGAGCTCACCACGTGAGTCTGTGTGTGCTAACTTGACCACAAGGCGGTGCTGATGCGCACTCACGAACGCCTACTTACTTCTGCATCTCCCTTTTCAATTTCCAACCAGCAAACTACAATAAAGGCTGTCACAGGTGGCTGGGGGGTCAACCCGGCCAGGACACCACGGAGGACCGGAGGAGGACTTAAGCCTCCCCCAGACCACGTGGGGGCGACCGCCCTGGTGGCTATGGGGACCACGGGTACAGAGCAGGGGCCCGTGGTCACCGGCAGGGGGCGCCCCAATGCCTTGGGAGCCCTGGACCTCAGCACTTCCGCCACACCCGGAAGTGCTGGGGGGAAGAGGATCGGAGACATCCGGAGTGCTTCCGGGTGTGCAGCCGGCACTTCCGTCACACTGGGGAGTGCCGGTGGAAGATTGTCGGGAGGCACCTGGAGCACAACCGGGTGATTATAAAAGGGACTGCCTCCCTCCATTCAATGGCTGGAGTCAGATGAGGAGAAAGACAAGGTCTTGGAGAGGCAAGGAGGCGGCCTGAAGAGAGTGAGGCATTTGATAGTTGGCCTGGACTTTGGGGGACTTTGGGGTGTGCATGCACTGGTTGTAAATGTGGAGAATAAACGTGTTTGTGGGTGATTTAAATGTGTCCGCCTGTCTATGTCCGAGTCAGTTTCCACAAGGCGCAAAACTGCATTTTTCAAAACTTTGCCATTTTTAAACTTAATGACAGCAAGTGGACGACTGCAAAAGAAGAAGACAGGAGGGAACAAATTCACAAATTCCCTTTGAGGAGAGAAAGCCAAACTGCCATCCATCTCCCTCCAAAAACTCATCATCCCTCTGCCGCTGACATTGCCCTACACCTCTTCATATGCACCTGAGACGATGATGGTCTGTGCCATTTCTCTGATCTTTATTCCAAAGGCAGAAAACTAACCAAGGTACATTTAATTATTCAGTGTGTGAAACTGACCCAAGCCCAACTTACCCATCTAGAGTATCTCGACTACTTCTGACACAAAAATGCAGCCAAACCCACAAAATGTTTTTAGCTCTGGCTCACCTGTAAAGAGCATGTCCACTTTTTGGATTTAAAAGTGAGGAGTGGGACGCTCTAATTAACCCTTTGGACGTTTAAAAGCCAGAAAATTTAAATTGTGAAAATTCACTTTCACAAAGCATGTAAAGATATTTTAGATCACTCTGTGCCCATTATTTGTTTTACAAGAATGCAGCAGGCAGGATGAGGCTTGATGCTTGAGTAGCAATAGTCTGTCTGGCAGGAAGGTGAAGGGCACTTTTTGATAAGTCTTGAGGGGATTTGTGTAACAGGACAGACATTTTAGTGGGAAACTAATTGTAGAATCCAGGCAAATTAGGGATTTTCACATTATTTAAAGGAAAAGATTATGAAGCTTTGACCAAGTTTCTATTTTTGGCAGAATATTTTGGGAACGGGCACCACAGTGTCCTGCTGAACCTGTTCAGCCTTACTCAAAAGAGAATTTTTATAACCCAGAATGGGACACTTTGAATAATCAATGACATCTCCTAATAGATGGTTTCATCACATCAACAGGTTGAATTAGCAGGCAGTGTGGTGTAGTGGTTAAGGATTTTTGCATTGGCCTGCCTGTGTAATGTAAAATATATTACTATCTTACCAGAAGCTTAAATTACAGTGTTTTATTGTTCGGGATTGCTGATCCAGCATTACCATTCACGTCCCAGTGGGCTTGCAGGAGGATAGCTAAGCTTTTTTTCCCATTTGCTCCTTTGAATGTGTTTTTACATGGCTAACAATAGCAGAAATGTGAAGTAATCAGCCTTGTTAATGCTCTTAGAGTACTCGTAGTGTTGCTTTCCATTATTGTTCAATAAATAAGTCCATTACTTGGCCTGAAGCAAGATTCAGTGTGTTCCTTAGTCCATTTGTCTTGGTACTCACCATAATATGTTCAAGTAGAAATATGGAAAAGATCATTTTTAGGGACTTTATTTTTTAGTCTGCTTTACCCTCTAAATTGTCACTTTTAAATTTTTTACCCGTAAATAGTACTCATTGTGAAATGATTCAACTTTTTTCATATAAAAAATATGGATAAAGAACTCACATCAACACATTGGTTAGGAGGCAGGCTGGCCGCCATATTTGTTCTTGGGATTTTAACTTTTGATTAAGTATCTATAAATATAGGTGCTTAGCTCAGGCACAGGACTTACAAGATGTTCTTCATCTTGGTGGAGGATAGAGGTGGCGAGGTTTATGAGACATCGGGACTCATTTTTGAAAAGATTGGAGCTGTTTCATCATGAGGGGTGTGGCTTGAAGGGGGCTCTCCAGTTTCCCAAACCCGACACAGACAGGTGCAGACATGACTTCCAGCACAACACAGGCTATTATTCTGCTGGGGAAAAAGCCCAGTACAACAAAAAAAAAATAATTAAAGCACACAGCACTTTCTTTTCTTCTTCTTCCTTTATATCTTTTCTCTCCTCCACTTCCACTCCTCCCAGCAAGCTTCGCTCTCTTCCTTCCGTTTCTGGCTCCTTAAGCAGTGGAAGTGGACTTCTTTTATCCTGCACCCAGGAGTACTTCCGGTGGTCCATTAACGTGGTCCGGAAGCACTTCTGGTTGAGGTGGAAGCCCAACAAAGTAGGGCTGTGCAATCCCTGGTGGCACACACAGAACCCAACAGGGCTGTACCGAACTACAACTCCCATGAAGCCCTGTGGGAATTCAAGGCACTGCAGCAACCTGGGGTGTTTGCCATCTAGCACTACAGGGGAGATAATGCCCTGTGCCTATTCTCTTATTCTCTCCCCGGTCCTTCCTTAAGGAAGACGCCCCAGCCAGGTAAAGACTCTGGCCATCCACCACAGGGGTTATATTTGAACAGAAGGGGCATCAGTGTATGGGAAGTCTGTGAGAAGGGTAGATGAGGATTGTTTAAACAAGGGAATACATGGAGTTTAGGACATTCCAGGTTTATAACCTCAATAAATGCGCAGGCAGTAGTATAAACACAAATATACAAGATAACTTTCAAAGTCCTAGTCCACTGTTAAAAACCAAAATAAAGTTAGTGATGTATTAATTTAAATTGCTTGCTTTATTGCTTGGAGTATCCATCTATCCATCCATTATCTAATCCGCTATATTCTAACTACAGGGTCACAGGGGTCTTCGGGAGCCAATCCCAGCCAACACAGGGTGCAAGTCAGGAAACAAACCCCGGGCAGGGTGCCAGCGCACCACAGGGCACACACACACTCACCAAGCACACACTAGGGACAATTTAGGATTGCCAGTCCACCTAACCTGCATGTTTTTGGACTATGGGATAAAACCCACGCAGACACGGGGAAAACATGCAAACTCCACGCAGGGAGGACCCGGAAGTGAACCCTGGTGTCATAACTGCGAGGTAGCAGCGCTACCCACTGCACCACTGCCGCCCTGCTTGGAGTATTAACAATAAAATAAGTGAGTTAGATTTATATGTAGCTGCACATAATCTACCTTATTAAAAGTGTGTGTGTGTTATGTGTGTTTCTGTTTGTCTGTCCAGTTATATATCTTTCATATATGCCCTTTGGTATCCTTCTATATAAAAGCGGTCGGGATTGTCCTTCCGTCCCGTGATTGCTACGCAGGCGCGGAGTTTCACACACGCCCTGTCCATTTTGCAATGCACGATGGGATT
>JANRMT010028174.1:46053945-46074511 GCA_026402145.1 Polypterus bichir lapradei | reverse complement strand
ACACACGCCCTGTCCATTTTGCAATGCACGATGGGATTTGTAGTTTCATTTTTCCAGGTAAAAGATGGTTTTCTACTCCAGACTGTGCGATATCTTCTTCTTCTTTCTTACTATATAAAAGCGGTCGGGATTGTCATTCCGTCCCATGAGTGGAAAGCGTAGCGGTATTCCGCTTATCACAGACTTACTACTTGCAGCTTGCGGTACGAAGTGACATGATGTGAGCAGAGTTCTGGTGTTCCCATCGTTCTCTTGCTTTTGTGCGTGATGTGCTGGAAAAATAGACAAAATTATGTCTCTGGAAATAATTAATGTTGATGGAGTACAAATGCCTCACCGCGTAGTAAATATCAGGGGGATTCAAAAGGACGACCTCAATATAGAAAAAAAGTTTAAATTTCATCACAAAAATAACAGAAACTACGAGTATTAAAGTAATACCGCTCAAATGCAATATAACCAAATTAATCAGTTTGTATAAAATATCAAATTGATCTACATATTGAATTGCCTTAACAAGTGGTCAACTTAAAAGTCGGTCGCCTTAAAAGGCGGGTCAGCCTAGTGTTATTCATAAAAGCAGTGTTAAGTGTTAAGGTTTGTGATCAGCTAATTGTTGGAATGAAAAATGCTATGCATTTTAATAGTACATTACAAATTAGATTCTAATAATTGGTGTACTGCAAAAGTTAATGCTGAATATGCTGAGGTCTACATTGATTAGTTAGATTTCATCCCAACTTAGACAAAAAGCACAGCTAATTATGTTAAAATAGGAATAAGAGAAACCTGGCAAATTGATAAAGACTGGGATGAGTTTAACATAGAATGGTACAGTACATGGTAGTTTGGAAAGACAGGCGCAACTGAAAAGGTGGGTGAGTTGCCATTCATGCATGTGTTCTTCAATTAGGTGGTGAGCTACCTCTTAGTGAAGATGTCTGGATGTGACTACAAAGCATTAGGATCAAGACTTTACATTCAGAATATATTGGCTTCCAAGTTTCAGTTCACATTTTTAAATAACATTAAAAAGCCAAGTTACAATGGAATATTGTAATTAAAGGATACTTTAATTACTTAAATATTAACTGGGATAGCCACCCTAATCAGTGCAGCACAAGAACAGGAGTTTTTAGATTACCTTATAAGTCAAATTTATGGCGTTTTATCATTCAATTTCAGTAGACCAGCTATGAAGAGAGTACAAACTGTCAGTCGTATCCTAGCTTTTTTGCATTATATGTAAAACATCACCCTTTTTTCTTTGTCTTATTCCGAGCGTATAAAAATGAACACATTCCATTGACGCTATATTGCTTGGTTAACCTGCCTCAATTTATTTTCCTAACATTATATCTGGATTAGCTGTTTCTTCTGTTGTCTGGGGATGCTTAAAGGGGGGACTCTCTACCTATTTGCGTGTGTTTGATTTAAAGTATGAGTTTATGCCTTGGATTTCTGCTTCCTCTTAGTTAATGCTAGCTGGAATAGATATCAACTCCTACTAACACAAACTTTCTTATGTGTCAAAATCTTTTAGAAGATGAGAAAAAAATCAAATAACCATAGTGGAGAAAACATTTTACCATGCACATACCTGTAGAGAATTAGTATTGGGTTATGGTGCAGTAGTTAATCGGGCAACACAAATTTTGTTATCATGCTGTCAGGTTACCTATGACTTGCATCTAACACATAATATACTAATATAACCTCTAAGAGCTGGTTTATACTTCACGCTCAGAACACATCTTGGCTGCCACACATTCCCAGCATTCATTTGACACGTTCTCTGAACACATCCTCCGAAATTAACGTAACGTGTGCTTGAGTTGCAGTACCAGCAAAAAGTTGGGGGGTACAGTGTAATTAAGTGACGTCAGAGTCACTTTTTACTACCTACATGTGATAGAGAGATGCTTTACGGATCCTATTGGATCGATGTGCATGCTTTGATCTATACTAATAAAAGGCAAAGCCCTTACTCACTCACTCACTCACTCACTCACTCACTCACTCACTCACTCACTCACTCACTCACTCACTCACTCACTGACTCATCACTAATTCTCCAACTTCCAGTGTAGGTAGAAGGCTGAAATTTGGCAGGCTTATTCCTTACAGCTCACTTACAAAAGTTAAGCAGGTTTCATTTTAAAATTCTACACGTATCGCTCATAACGGTCGATAACGGTCGACAACGTCCGCCATGTTGAACTTTCTTATTTATGGCACCATCTTCACGAAATTTGGTAGGCGGCTTCCCTGCGCTAACCAAAATCGATGTACGTACTTATTTCGGTGGTATGACGCCACTGTCGGCCGCCATATTGAATTTTCCAAACATCACTAATTCTCCAACTTCCCGTGTAGGTAGAAGGCTGATATTTGGCAGGCTCATTCCTTACACCTTACTTACAAAAGTTAAGCAGGTTTCATTTCGAAATTCTACGCGTAACGGTCATAACGGTCAACAATGTCCGTCATGTTGAACTTTCTTATTCATGGCCCCATCTTCACGAAATTTGGTAGGCGGCTTCCCTGCGCTAACCGAAACCAATGTACATACTTATTTCGGTGGTATGACACCACTGTCAGCCGCCATATTGAACTTTCCAACGTCACTAATTCTCCAACTTCCCGTGTAGGTAGAAGGCTGAAATTTGGCAGGCTCATTCCTTACAGCTTACTTACAAAAGTTAAGCAGGTTTCATTTCGAAATTCTACACATAACGGTCATAACGGTCGATAACGGTCGACAACGTCCGCCATGTTGAATTTTCTTATTTATGGCCCCATCTTCACGAAATTTGGTAGACGGATTCCCTGCGCTAACCGAAACTGATGTATGTACTTTTTTCGATGGTATGACGCCACTGTCGGCCGCCATATTGAACTTTCCAATGTCACTAATTTTCACAATGTCCGCCATGTTGAACTTTCTTATTTATGGCCCCATCGTCACGAAATTTGGTAGGCGGATTCCCTGCGCTAACCGAAACTGATGTATGTACTTATTTCGATGGTATGACGCCACTGTCGGCCGCCATATTGAACTTTCCAATGTCACTAATTTTCCAACTTCCCGTGTAGGTAGATGGCTGACCCCATCTTCACGAAATTTGGTAGGTGGCTTCCCTACGCTAACCAAAACCGATGTATGTACTTATTTTGGTGGTATGACGCCACTGTCGGCCGCCATATTGAATTTTCCAAACATCACTAATTCTCCAACTTCCCGGGTAGGTAGAAGGCTGAAATTTGGCAGGCTCATTCCTTACCGCTTACTTACAAAAGTTAAGCAGGTTTCATTTTGAAATTCTACGCGTAACGGTCATAACGGTCAACAATGTCCGCCATCTTGAACTTTCTTATTCATGGCCCCATCTTCACGAAATTTGGTAGGCGGCTTCCCTGCGCTAACCGAAACCAATGTACATACTTATTTTGGTGGTATGACGCCACTGTCAGCCGCCATATTGAACTTTCCAACGTCACTAATTCTCCAACTTCCCGTGTAGGTAGAAGGCTGAAATTTGGCAGGCTCATTCCTTACAGCTTACTTACAAAAGTTAAGCAGGTTTCATTTCAAAATTCTACGCGTAACGGTCATAACGGTCAACAACGTCTGCCATGTTGAACTCTCTTATTCATAGGTAGAAGGCTGAAATTTGGTACTTATTTCGGTGATATGATGCCACTGTCGGCTGCCATATTGAACTTTTCAACGGTCTTTGTTACTTATGGGCCCATCTTCAAGAAATTTGGTACGCGGGTTCCCAACGCTAACTGAATCCTACTTACGTACATATATACGTCCATAGCCTGCAGCTCGGTCACCGTGTGAGACGGCGTTGGGTCCCCCATCCCAACGCCTCCCACGTTGTTGGCTGCCTGCCTATATAAGGCCGTCTGTCGCTCCAGTCTCTACATTCCCTTCCTTGCTTCACCACGGTATTCACGTCTCCCTGTTGATAACTACAGCCTTTTGTATTTAATCCACGGCTTCTCCGCTGTTTTATTGTTCATTTATTACGATTATATTTATTGTATAGGTATTTTAGACTTACTTTACATTGTTCAGGTACCCATTTCCTTTATCATTCCAACCGTACCCCCATTAACATGTCTATCGAGGTAATCACTATCGATCAAAGAACTGTCACTTACCAAGTGGTTTCCATGCCCGGAGATGGCACCTGCCTTTTCCATTCTCTTTGTTACATATTGCACAGCCATATCAGGCTCACTCTTGATATCCGGAGGAACATTGTGTCTTATGTATTGAATGACTGGGACAGGTTCAAGGTGTGGACTGATGACGGTACAGGAGATAATTATACTACACAGGAGCACTAGAAGAGTGAAATGCTTAAGTGTACCGAAATGGCCAAATATTTTACACCTTTGGACAACCGCCAATGCCTCTTAAACATCTTAGCTTCACAGGTGACGATTTCAGTAGTGGACACTTTGATGTTTAGAAATGTTTAAACTCTCAAAAGCTGGATGTGAAGTTATCAATGAAACTGGTTGTATACTTACAACGCTTGACAGATGCCGAATGTCTCTTCAACACAAGTCCTACAAATACTGTCGTAACTGAAACAAACCATGAAACTCAAACCGATTATGACAGCAGCAATCCAAGCTGTGAGATTTGAAACAAGATTACTGTTCACATGGCCAACTGTACGTTGCATGCTCAAGAGTAAGCTCAGCGCACAGCTACAGCTTGGTCATATTGCAACTGGAGGGCCGAACTGACAACGTGGCATACAAAAAGATCCTTAACAAATAATTATTGGTATATTTTCCCTCAGTTTAAAAAGGTTTAATTTTCTTCTTAATAAAAATTTTAAGGCAGTACTTCACCGCTGCGAAGCGCGGGTATTTTGCTAGTATTTAATAAATGGTTCGAAGTGGTGAAGCAAAATGTCGACATACAAATGCATTCGTGGTGTTTTTATATTCAAGAGTCGCATATTCCCCAACGTAATGACTCAATACATTTTAAAAGTCTCACATGTCTTCTGTGCCAGCTTTTTTTTTTCTTTGCATCTTCACAACAGCATTAGAAGGTACGACAGCATATTTGAGCCACAGAGAAAAAAGTTAGGGATGTAGTGAAAAGGTCTATTTTGTGATTAAAGTAGAAATTTCAGCTTAAATCTCGAAATGTCCGCTTTGACCCTGTAGTATATTTTATCATTGCAGTAGACCGTCGTAATCATCATCTTAAAACCGAGCCAGTTTTTAATTGCTACGTGCTTCTGGGGCTTCCTACTGAACTGCCAAAAGTGGCAAGCAGCACTTGCCACACAGAATACATTACATTTATGATATTCCAGCTCTCTGCACATTTAGAATCTGTAGATGTATACGTGATATCACTTTCATGATGAAATGCATTAAAGTATGTATATTACATTTTACAGATGTAGTCCATGGCCGGCTTTTCATCCCGGCCGATACCTCCAGGCCGCCAGATCGAGCTCTCCCTGCAGCATGGAGGTGCCCCGGATACCAGGAGGGAATCATGGACAATGGTGTTTACCTCTACAGCCCTGCTGGATACCACAGGGGCCAACAGAGGACGCTGCAGGGAGGCCCAGAGAGTCGTTTGTGCCCTATAACCCGGAAGTGTGTCTTAGGCACAGCGACAGGAGAGATGACGTACTTCCAGGGTGAAGAAAAGGACTTTTTTATCTGACCCAGAAGTGATAGGAGATCACATGGACTGGGGATTGGAAACACTTCCGGGTCAGGGACTATAAAAGGACGATAGAAAATCCCAGATGTCGAGCTGGGCTGGGTGGAAGGGTGGCAACGCGTCTGGGAGTGGAGGATTGGTTTATTGTGATTATTGTAGTGTATTTAATGAGTATTGTGAAGAGGAGGGTGCTTTGTGCACTATGTAATAATAATAAAGTCAACTTTTGGACTTTTATCTGGTGTCTGACGTATTGTGTGAGGGTTCAAGGGAGCGATAGCGCCCCTATCTGTCACTCAGATAAATCGTTAACTTCATTTAAATTATGAACACTGTTAATAATTACACATGTCGGGGCAGCATGGTGGCGGAGGGGTAGCTCTGCTGCCTCGGAGTAGGGAGTCACCTGCCTGGTGTTCCCTGCCTAGCGTTTGTACGTTTTCTAGGTGGGATTCCAAAGTGTGCTCCGGTTTCCTTCCAAAGACATGAAGGTTTGGAGATTTGGTGATGTTAAAATGATGCTAATGTATGTGAGTGTTTGTATTCATCTTGCTATGAGCTGATGCCCCATCCAGGGATTGTTTCTGCTTCATGCCCAATGCTAGCTGGAATGGGTGCATCCCTGGACTGATGGATGTAATCATTAAACCTTCATCCTACTCACACATATTGTGGCAAGGTGTCCTCGGAATTTAATGAATGTTTCAGGCAATTCACAACACAGTGAAGCTGAACATTTTCTCACGTTATGATATCTTGCACTGCCACCTGTTGGAATCTTTCAGATTTACGTAAAGTAAGCACGCAAGTATAAATAGTACAATGCTTGCGTAGCAGTAGCGTCCACAGGCACACGCGTCACATCATGTGAAGTATAAACCCAGCCTTAGACTCTTTTCTTAATCTGAGATAGGAACAAATGGCAAAACCAGTTATATGCCTGTTACCTGCAAACCCTTACTGTTCATATTGTACTCCATGTATCCAACCATGAGGACCTCTAGGGCAGGCTACTTCACTGACTGGGACAGTCTTTTACTTTCACTCCTTTATGTAAACCCAATTCACTACCAATGAAGAATTTCTCAAAGCATCCTTTGTGCACTTAAGAGACAGCAGCTAGACAAGAAATTATCAATTTTAGAATTCAGCTCACTAGTCATCAATTAGACAGGGACTTCAATCTTTTACTTAAAATCATATTTATTAGCATAATAAGCAATAGTAGCAAACATAATCAATAAAAAGAATTATACCACTTGGTTGGGTTCATGCTGTCTTCGATCAGCCCAAGATAACATGTCCCATTTGGCCCAGTTCCTTAGTATACTATTATATATCATTATTATATATCCTCAATTGAAAAATGAAAGGAAAGATTTTTGCCAGAGTCAGTTCTCCTTGAAAACTGTCCAGCAGCTTAGCAAAAGAAAGCTCCACTTATATGTTCATATTCAGCTTAGCTGAGCTCTTTACAAAAGTGTTCAAAGCAGTAGAATTAAATGCTCCATTTTCACAACAAAGCACTATCTGAACTAAGCTAATCTAAACTCACAGAACTCTTTTTGAAACAACAATCTAACAAAAAGGCAGTTACTCTCTCGTCTCTTCTTCAAGCTCAAACAAACATACACACACCTGGCTTCCTTTCCGCTAACAGAGGAGACAGTTGCTAAATCATTATAATGCAATGATCCCCTTGAAATATTAAGACTGCACTTTCTAACTAAGCAAAATACTCCAAATCCTGTTTTGCCTTTCAACTTTCCCAGAATACACTGCAATCCTGTTCAGCATGAGCTTTTTATATAGACTTTCAGTAACATTTGTAACTTCAAAAATCCTTTTGATTTTCCATTTTTTTCATTCATTTTGTCTGTTTTTAAAATAACAAAATTAATTTCCATCTTTTTGTTTATTTTAATTTTGTACACTGTTTCATCCATTATATTTCAAAGTTCTGCCACAGTATTGCAATTTTTTTGGTAGTGACAGGCATATCTAGAAAGATGAATTTGTGTTCAATCAGAGGACACAAACTACTTTATGATAGTGTAACCTGTCCTTGCTTCACAGGCAAATGCAAGAAAATCCAAAACTGCCAAGGGTAGGGAGCTGCGAAATGCGCACCTACACTTTGTGGTCCCCGGCCTGGGCTGGAGCCCGGCCGGGACACCCAGGAGGACGTGAGGAGGGCTTGTGCCTCCTCCAGACCGCGAGGGGGCGTCCGTCCTGGTTCTGTTGGGGGCCGCGGGTGAAGGGCTTGGAAGCCCAGCCCTGTAGGGACCCGTGGCCACCGCCAGGCGGCGCCCCGATGCCGGTTTATCCCGTGTGGTCCCCGGCCGGGGCTGGAGCCTGGCCGGGACGCCTAGGAGGACCAGAGGAGGGCGTGTGGTTATGCAGGAGGCCTCGGGTAGGGGGCTTAGAAGCCCAGCCCTGTAGGGACCCGTGGCCACCGCCAGGCGGCGCCCCAGTGCCCATTTATCCCGGGAGCCCGGCACTTCCGCCACACCAGGAAGTGCCGGGGGGAAGACGACAGGGGCTACACGGATGGCTTCCGGGTGCGCAGCCGGCACTTCTGCCACACAGGGGTGTGGCTAACATTAATTGCCGGGGAGCAGCTGGAGCTCATCCGGGTTCCCATAAGAGGGGCCGCCTCCCTCCAGTCAGCAGTGGAAGTCGGGTGAAAGTGGACGGAGCTGGAGTAAGGACTGGAGGCGGCCAGGAGAAAGAGAGGCACAGGACTGTGTGGCCTGGACATTGGGGGAATCGGTGCTGGAGGCACTGGGGTTTGTGAGTGCACGTAATTTGTAAATATAACTGTAAATAAACAGTGTGTGGTGAAACTATGTTGTCCGTCTGCCTGTGTCCGGGTTCAAGTTCACAACTTGTAAACAAGACAATAGGGACATAATTGATCACTCCACTCAAAAGTTATATTTTTTATATGTTACTTACCCCATATGTTTTGTAGTGATGACAAGTTAATGTTTAACCTCATGTTTTCATGGGGAACATAAATAATACAGTTTATTATAGAATGGGGGTGAGGGTCTAAATAGATCTAGCAAAGGGCATAAACCAGAAACACAAGTCACATGGGATTGAGCTCTTGAACTGAATTCATTCATTGGTCACGAATCCTTCAATTTATTAGTAGCTTTGTTATCCCATTCAACTTGCATTACCTGTTAATGCCATGTGCCGATTATTCCAGAAAGAAATATTTAAGGCTTGAAAAATGTTCCCATCTCTAGATTTATCAGGAATGTAAATCTTACACTGCTGAACATTTCCAAATGCAGAGTTAAGAAAAGAAAAAAAGACCAGCTAATTTATTAAACAATGAGCTGAATTAAAGAAACTTTTTGGAATAAAAATCTGCAGCCAAAGGGATCCAAATGGAAACCACTGTCCTAAACTTCAAATCAATTTAAGTAACAACTTGACATTTGACATTAGTTCTTAACGATTACTCCCTCTAAAGCTATAGGCACTAAAAAGCATTCACTTGTTTCAGGTCTTTTAGGAAATGTCACTCAGATAAATCCGTTTGTACTTGACACTGAGTACTGGTATTTTCACAGTTCGATTCTCAGAACCAG
Organism: Polypterus bichir lapradei; assembly: GCA_026402145.1. Taxonomy (NCBI): domain Eukaryota; kingdom Metazoa; phylum Chordata; class Cladistia; order Polypteriformes; family Polypteridae; genus Polypterus; species Polypterus bichir. The sequence goes on along the minus strand of JANRMT010028174.1, from coordinate 46,065,190 downwards.
ATTGGATTAGACAGTTTTAACATTCTTTTTTCATTGAAAAGGTAGTATGGAAAACCAGCCCCTTGACACAGATGGGCATAATGACACAAGTCCCAAAGCACATAGGATTTATTTTCTTCTTCCCTTACACAACACAGTACACAAATTACCCTCAACAATGGCTCACTCTCTTCCTCTTCTCTTTTGCCAACTCCTCTCCTCTCCTGCAAGCTTTGTCCTCCATCTCCTGACTCTGGCTTCCCTAATGGAGTGAGGTGGTCTCTTTTATATTGCATCTGGGCGTGCTCCAAATGCTCTTTAATTAACTTCCAGCAGCACTCGTAGATGTGGTGGAAGTGCTGCATGGTTACCTTGAAGTACTCCAGGTGTACCCGGATCCTCTTCTGGCAACACTTGCGAGTGTGGCGGAAGTGCTGTATTCCAGAACTCAGATACTGGCCAGGCGCCCCCTGGCAGTGGCCCTAATGTAATCCAGAGGGGCTGCCCTCTCATGTTCCGAGGGAGGTATTGCTTCTCTTCCGGTCCTTCTATAATAAAGGTGTTCCAGCTGGGTAAGAGCCCTAGCCTTCCACCACAGTAGCCTATTCAACTGAATTGAATTGAGTTTATTATTTTATTACTCTCTTCATTAAATGCAAGTGCAGAGTGTTGTGACATCAGTTAAAATGCAAAAATACATTTTATAAATGTCTAAATACACATAAAGACACAGTTTTGAGAGAATTTTGTTATACACTACAGGAGCGAACAAGCTATTAAAGTGTTTTTGTTTAGTTACATCAGTCCTTTTCCTCTTCTATTTTCAAACAATGGGAGGCAGCAAGAAATGTGAACTTGACATCTCCAACAAAAGCACACACTGTGTCTCACTACTCCATGTCATTAGTAGTACAATAATCTGAGTGGCCTAGAATATGCACCTAGGATTACTGATGAGGCCTTTTGTGATCAAACGTAGAAAAAATCTATTCTGAAGTGACTAGGTCTAGAATTGTGTCACCGTGTACAATATGAGAATGAAGTGGTTTCTGAAACCCAAAGTCACAACTCAAACAATGCCTGTATTCAGCATATCTGACGGAACAAAGAGCTCTGCTCAGTTTTGATCCTAGTCATCTTAAATAAGCCTATGAAATATATCTCAGACAAATTAATGGGAATCTCTCCATCAAGAAAGTTAAGAAGTAAAACTCTCTGGGGTATGCAATTCTTCAGCTACCCACACAAACGGTGTAGTCCAGAGTTCCTGTGTCAGGTTCCTTTGCATACATTCTTAAAAAATAAAGTGGTGTGTTACATGCTGATTTGCACATGCAAATATAAATCAGAGCTGTAGTGTGGCAAAACGACGCCTGGTGCCAAAAGGGAAAATAAGCTCCCTTCTTCAATCAAAATGGGTAAAACAAATTCATTGTATCCTCATACATTAGGAATATTTACATCATTTTCATGGCTTTCTTCACTTAAGTTTTTACTTCCGGTTGAAATCCATTGTTTTAAAGTATTTGAGTACTCGCGTTGCCTTTTGGTATGTATTTTTTTTTTCTTTCAGATTTTGTGCTCCCAACTTCTTTTTTGGACCCATTTTCTGTCATGAATTGAATAGAAATACGTAAGTATGATAGTTCCAAAATAAAACTAATTTGATTTGCTATTTTATTAAACGTCAGTTCAACATTAATTAGTAGAATAAATAAAAACATTCAATCATATTTCCTTTGTTTTTTCAATTTTTTTAGCCAAATCTTTAAAACGATATAAACTAATATACTACACAAAATTAACTTACCTTAAATAACAGCAGAAACACACTGAGAGATTAGAGATATGAGTAGATAGATGATCACTATGAGAGCGTAAAAACTGGTTGTGCATCACGGTTTCGACAATAAAGGCGCGCACCACTCAGTTGTGCGTTTACATATTAGTGGCGTGATGCTTTTCAAGCAGTGCATCATTCTCATTGTTATTTTACTTAGAACTGCACTTTTTTTCCAATAATTCGGCTGTGATTGTAAAAGACAATATAAACACATTTCAATGTGCAAGTTGTTTACAAAATTATAAAGAGTAAAGGGAAATAGCTATAAAAGTTTTACTAATTTTCAGTGATATTAATGTTTTCATTGATTTTTTTTTTCTTCATTTTAACCCAAAAAAACCACATTGTTGATTTGCACCTTTCGAAGATCGGTGCCTGGTGTGGGTGCACAGTTCACACCACCCACGCTACATCTCTCATATGAATTTCACTTTACTCTGTGCATGTGACAGTAATGGCACCATACGCCTAGTAAGACCTAAACTACAAGTCAATAGATGTAGTGAGTTGGTACAGTAACACAGTGCTTTGGACTGCTGCTTCGCAGCTCCAGAAAAACAGGCTTTATTCCCAGGATACTTATTGTGGATGTAAAGATTGCATCTTCTTTCTGTGTCTTTGCAGATTTTTCCCTTCTGTGTTAGCAGTTGATTAGCAGTTGATTGAACACAGCACCAAAATACAAAGCCCAGTCCTTTTCTTCTCTTCTTCTCTCTCTCTCTCTCTCTCTCTCAATCCTTCCTTCTGCCTTCACTCCTCCTGGCAAGCTTTGTCCACCTCCTCCTGTCACAGGCTCCTCGAATGGAGTGAGGTGGCCCCCTTCATTCAGCTCCTGGGAGTGCTCCAGGTGGTTCATCAGTGTTACCTTTGACTTACTCCTAGGTGTGATGGAAATCCACTATAGGGATCTGCAGCTTAGATTGGTGGTATCTTGGATCTGTGGTATCCGGGGTGAACTTCTCCAGGCTGGTGGTAAGGCTGTCCTCCTGGCATTGCAAGCAATCTTTACTTCCATTTGGGAGACTGGCATCATCCCAATTGACTGGAAAAAGGGACTTGTCGTCCCTATCTGGAAAGGGAAGGGTGATCGTCTGGATTGCAGCAACTACAGGGGGATAACACTGTTCTCAGTGCCAGGTAAGGTCCTTGCTAGGGTCGTCCTCAATAGGATCCGTGATCACTTGCTCACCTACCAGCGACTGGAACAGATTGGTTTTATGCCTAAGACGTCTACCATCGACTGCATCCTGGCACTGAGGGTTCTCATGGAGCGCAAACGCGAATATCGGCAGGTTTTCTTTGCAGCCTTTGTCAATTTTCGCAAAGCATTCGCGGGATCCCCTCGAGGTTGCTGGATATCATGGCCAGCCTGTACACTAGTACTGTGAGTGCTGTGCAGAGTGGAGGCAGGACCTCTGTGTTTTTACCAGTTGATTCTGGGGTTTGTCAGGGGTGTGTTCTTTCTCCTAGTCTGTTCAATGCTTGTATGGACTGGGAGTTGGGTAAGGTCATGGAGTCCAGCAGCTGTGGGGCATCTGTTCTTGAAGAAAGATTCACGGATCTTGATTTTGCTGATGATGCTGTGATCTTCGTGGAGTCAATGGAGACTCTGATTGGGGCACTCGAGAGACTGAGTGAGAAGTCTGAGTGTCTGAGCTTGTGAATGTCCTGGATAAAAACCAAGATCCAGGCCTTTAATGACCTCTTGGGTACAGCCATCAGCAGTGTATCTGTTTGCGGAGAGAGTGTTGACCTCCTTGTTGAGAGGTTTACTTACCTTGGCAGTGACATTAATGTCTCTTGTGACTCTTCCCATGAAGTCAGTAGATTGATTGGGAGAGCATGGGGGGTCATGAGGTCGCTGGAAAGGGCTGTGTGGCACTCCCAATATATATGCAAAAGGACGAAGGTCCAAGTCTTTAGAGTCCTGGTGCTTCCTGTCTTGCTATATGGTTGCAAGACATGGATGCTATCCAGTGACCTGAGACAAATACTGGACTCTTTTGGTACTGTGTCTCTCTGGAAAATCCTTGGGTACCATTGGTTTGACTTAATGTTGAATGAGCGGTTGCTCATGGAGTCCCGAATGCAGGCACCTTACCTGCATTGTAAGAGAGTATCAGTTACAGTACTACGGCCTTTTGGCGCATTTCCCTGAGGGTGATCCGGCTCGTAAGATCCTCATTGTTGGGGACCTGAGTGACTGGACCAGACCAAGGGGTTGCCCACGTAACACCTGGCTGCGGCAGATAGGGGGTCATTTCCGGAGGATGGGACTGGACCGTGGGGGTTGCAAACCGGGATCCCGAGTTGTTTCGTCATGTAGTGGGTGCGGCAACACACTGTACCAGCGCATGCTCCCCAACTTGACTTGATCTGCAGCTTCCCCTGGCAGCCCCCATGGAACCCAACAGTGCTGTACCAAACTCCATCTCCCAGCGTGCCATGCAGGAATCCATGGTGCCACAGCCACCAAGGAGGGTTGCCCTCTGGCGTCCCAGGACAGGTAATGCATCACCAATGCTTTCTCCCCCTGTCCTTCCATTCTATCGGTGTCCTGGCTGGGTAATGGCCGTGGCAGCTCGTCACAGGATAAATGGCACAGTGGAAACATGCAAAGCAGACAGAGTGAGACCTGTGCACACTGAAGTCTATCATGGCTGCCAAAGATCCATCTACTAAATAATGACTTGAACATTTATGCAATCAAATATTTTGTGTTTTAGACTGTAAATTAATTTAGAGCACTTTGCAAAGATCTGTTTTCACTTTAACATTATAGAGTCGTTTTTCATTGTTCAGTGTCAAAAAAGCCAAATTAAATCCACTTTGATAAAATGTTGCATAATAATAATGTGAAAACATCCAAGGGGGAATACTTCTTATAGAAACTACTGTATATTTGCACATTCATTATTCATAGGGCACCAGTAGAAAAAAAACATTTCCTCCCTTAATCCAAATTTTAAATTTCACCACCTGTGTAAATGTATGATTGAGCTCTGTGGTAGACAGCCATCAGATCTATGCTTGACTCTTTGCTATTTATGCAGCCAAGATAGGTTCTGGGTCTGGTGTACAGTAAGTAAATAGGGAGAACATGTTAAGAAAATGAAAGAATGGATTAAAAGAATTAATTAGATAATACAGTAGGTGTATTGTGTTAAATGCATGTATTTATATTCCTTCACAAAATGTCTGTGCTTTCATGTTATAAAGATGGTCAATTATGTTTTATGCTGAGACAGACCTTAAAACTTTTAAACCGTTCAAATAATTTGAGTAATACATAAAAATGTCAAATAAGGATATTCTACAATACATTTAAAATATGATTTATCTGCTAAAATTGACATGATCAAGACAAAAAAGAGTTAGTAAGAATTTTGACTTTTTGTTGATAACAAGTATAAAAGAACACATTTGGCGCACTTTTAGATAAAAGGTAGACCTTACAGCAGTATCTCGCCTAAAACAGATTTTTATTTTAATTCTGTTGTATCCTCAGCAACAGAACCAATGACTTTTAAATGTCATGAGTTTCTCATAAATGAAGACTACTGAACCTTCTTAGAAGAAAATGTAATTTTGTGGTTATCTTCAGGGCCTGAGTTTTTTTAAATTATTAAAGTTTTGAGTGATCCAAACTACTCTGAATTTTACATACAATATGTCATTGATTTATTTAATTCTACATGGATTCAACGCCCAAACATGTTTTTTCATTGTGCTGAATATACACCATTAATGTTCAGGAGCCTCATATGATTTAACCAGTCAGTAGGCACATCCTGAGCCTATTGGTACAGTTATTTATTATTATTAGTGATTTAACAAATAGTAACAACACTCTTACTCTTCAATATCACTTATGTGAACACACAGAACTACTCCGTGGCATAAATGGGAATATTTTTTTTTTATAATAAAAGTAATTAAACATACAAAACATAGAATGCCATGTATCTTTTTTGCAACAAGCCGATGACAATCTCTATATATATAAAATCCAACGCCTGTTTGTCTGTATGTCTATCCGCTTTTCACAAGAGAACTACTTTACGGATTTAGATCAGGTTTTTTTCTATAATTTGCTTGAGCATGCTGGTTGATTTTGCGACTTCTCTCATTGTGCTAAGTATCATAGTTCGCTTGCGGCACTGATTTATGTGCGCTAATCCTAGACAGAGGCTGTGGGCCGAAGCGTGATGTCAGGAGTAGGGAGTCGAGCAGAAGCCAGCGTCCATTCGAGTCAGTCTGCCTCTTGCCACGTTTTGGAGCGCACCTTGCCTCCACTTAGCTAGCGATACCTGTTTGTTTATTGATTTTTAAAATTTGTCCTGTTTCCCTACTATGCGTCAAAGCAAACTTTATTGTCATCTCAACCATATACAAGTATAAAGATAGACAAAATTGCGCAGATATAAGTTAGATTGCGAAGTTCAGTATATAAGTAAGTAAAAAGTGCTCTTTTTCTCTCTATATCAGTAGTACTATATAGCAATAAGTAATGTGTAATGCTCCAACATGATCTATTTATATAGCACCTGAAAGTACATGAAAGTAGCTTAACATGTTTAACAATAATACTAAATAAAAATAATTACATAAAGAGAATGAAAAACTAGATAACAATTATTTATAAAAGGTTATTTCAGACAAAAATGAGAAAGAAAATGCCCAGTTTAATAAGAAAATTCTATGGTCATTTGGCCAGGGTGGAGACAAAAACAAAAACTCTTCTGGGCTTGTTGCTGTACAAAATGAGCATCTAGGGGTTTAAAATTCAAAAAGATCGAACACTCACTTCTGAGTATTGTGCAGTACATACATGTGCCACTGTTATGTGGATGTCATGTGGAGATTTTTGCATTTTCCCGGCATCACAGGTGGCTGTAAGAAATTTTCAGTAGGTCTCAGTAGTTAATACCAGAAAAAAAAGAAAACACAAAAAAGTAGAGATCATTGACCAGGGCATACTACAACAAATAAAACTACATTTTTTAATAAGAGCCAATCAACACTTCCTCCAATGGGAGGTAAAAAAATAAATGAACAGTTTTAATATTTATTGAAAGTGGTCAAATGTCTTGCATATCTCTAATGGTAAGGCATTCCAGATTTTTGATGTGTAGAAACAGAATGTCGCTTCATCAGTTCTTTTATGTTTTATTCACTAATTACTCAACAAACAAGTGTATCAAAGATTATGATTAGGAATATAGGGGGATGACCACTACAAAATATAAGAAGGTGCTAAATTGCTTAGTGCCTTACATACAATTAAAAGTATTTTAAATTCAATCCTAAAGGATGCCGACTGGTGACATATGCCAAGATTTTCTCTTCTTAGTTATAATTCTTGTTGCTGCTTTTTGGACTAATTGCAGCCAAGTTATTTCTTTTTAGGTAATCCTGATTTGGAGCTCACTGCAAAAATCTAGATGGCTAAAAACAAAAGCATGTATTAAATTTTATATGATTTTGCAGTGTACCATATATATGTTTAAAAAATAAAATCAATTCAAAAGGACACAGCCAGAATAAAACTAGTGAGATCTGTTATTATGATTCCTGCTGCTGCATTTTGAGCAAACTAAAATTTAGTTAGTCCAAATTAAGTGTTTTTAAGATAATCCTGATAGGACAGCACTGCAATGATCCACAACACTCAGTACTCTAGAATGAAAAAGCGAAATGTTTTAGGAATGTTTTGCAAGTTTATTAAATACAAAAATCTGGCTCCAGTGCATCCTATTCTATTGATCATTAAGGTTTATCTGCCCATTGTTTGGTAAATTCAGTTGATAGGACATGATTAGGAAAGGCACACACCTGTATATAGAAGGGCCATGGATGAGCAAAAATCAAGCCATGAGGTAGAAGGAACTGTCTGAAGTGTCTAGAGATCGGATAATGAGAGACACAAACATCTAGGGAAGGATACAAAAATAAAAAAAAAAACTCCATCCAGCACTGAGGGTTCTCTGGAGCACAGTTACCTTCATAATTCTTAAATGGAGGAGGTGTAGGACAAAAACAGCTCTTCCTAGAGCTGGCCAGTTCACCAAAGTGAACAATTGTGGCAGAAGGGCTTTGGTAACAGAGGTGACCAAGAACCCTGTGGTCACTAAGGCTAAGTTTCAGATAACGAGATTGGCAGAAATCTTCAGAAGGAGAACAATTACTGTAACACTCCACCAATCTTGTTTTATGGGAAAGTGGCCAGACAGAAGCCTCTTCTCTGTAAAAGAGACATGGACGCCAGGTAGGAGTATGCAAAAAGGCACATAAAGGATTCTATGACTGTGAGAAACTAGATTCTCTGGTCTCTTGAAACCAAGATTAGTCTCGTGTCTGGAGAAAGCCATTCATCCTTCATTACCTGCACAAAACCATTCCAATGGTGATGCATTGTGTTTGCAACATCATTCTGTGGGTTGTTTTACAGTAGCAAGAATTGGAAGACTGGGCAGGGTTGAAAGAAAACTTATAGAAACAAAGTAGAGAGATATCCTTAATGAAAATGTGCTTGTCTGGATCAAAGGTTCAACTTCCCACAGCACAGTGACCCTACGTACAAAGCAGAGACAACCCAGAAATGGCTTAGGGACAACTCTAGGAATGGTTTTGAGTTGTTTAGCTTGAGCCCAGGCTTGAAAATTGAACACCTCTGGAGTGACCTGAAAACAGCTGTCTATTGGTGGTCTCCTTCCAACCTGACTGACCTTGAGAAGATCTGAATAGAAGAATGGCAGATAATCCCCAAATCTTGGTGTGCAAAGCTTGACTCCTATCTAAGAAAACTCCAAGGTGGAAATGCTGCTTAAGGGGCTTCAATTAAGTACAGAAAAAGGGGTCTGAATACTTGAGTCAATGGAACATTTCAGTTTTTTTAAATGTAATAAATGTGCAAAAACTCCTAAAGTTCTGCTTTCGTTTTCTCATTCTGGGGTATTGAGTGTTGGTTGATGTGGAGAAAAAATTAATTCAAATGATTTTAGCACAATGCTGCAATCAAACAAAAAGTGAAGGGGTCTGAATAATTCCTGAATACACTGTATATCAGGAATACACATTGTGAGGAGCTGCAATTCAAAACATAACCTTCAAAAGCATGCATTTTATTTTTATTAAGTTTCAGTTATTCTGCCTCCTTATTTAATATAGTTTTTGAAACTCAAAAGGTAGATCTTTATATTATGTCAATTCTTTAAATATATATTTAGTAAGTAATTATAACAGTAATATTTTATTCCATGCTTGAAATGCTTGAATGACCTCCAAGAATATGTGAAATAAAGCAAAGTCACGGTGACTATAATAACTCTGTGCATGTCGAAAAGCTCAGCATTGCCACTGTACTATTATTATTATTATTATTTAATATCCCACAAGTTCTCTTTCTGCATTGTCATGTTAATTACTATGTGTCTATTCTTCTTGGCCTCATTCCTGAGTTTGACATTATTGACCACTGTGTTCTTTCATAGAGACCTTGAAGAATTGTCTGAATTAAATCTGCAGATTCTCAGTGTGCTTCTGACTCATGCCACGTGCATTTTTCTGAAAAGTAGGTGGATGGTGCAATAAAGAGAAAGTTACTCTTACTGCCTAAATTAAAAATAAATGTATAAAACTATATGACATATATAGCACACATGAGAGGGCTAAATGCAGTAAGAACACAAACAAAGTAAGAATTCACCTCTGATCTGAGCATACCGTAATGTCTTATACCACTAGAGTTATTTTAAATAAAAAAGCCATTCAGATCTCTCACTATATCTATTGCACTCTCTTTCTGTCTTTCTTACTTTGTCTCCCATTCTTTGCAATACCATTTATCCTTCTTGGCCTTTCTTCTTTCTACTATTGAGTATTTTCCCCAAATTTGGTTCCAGCTTTACCCTCAGGTGGTTAGAGGCCTAAATCAGCCTTTTGCTCCTCTAGGGCTGCCAGTGCATTCATAAATCATACAGCAGTACTTTTGCAATGCCATTACGACAAGTATCTCCCCTGTTGTTGTATGCTTTCCTCTGCCATGTTGGGCCATGTCTAATTCCCTACTATCCCTTTTTACCTAGGAAACCCTGACACCTGGACAGTCAACGACAGGTAAATTTATCTGGAAATGAAACTGTTCTCTATAGCCTCTCTTCTGTTGTTGTGTTACTTTTATTTATGGATAGGAATTGCTGCCCTTGGTGTCTATTTGTGGTACCTACATCAACATGAAAGTTATTCATGGTTGAACATCATCTGTGAAATGTCTAATACATCTTGCTCCAATACATCTTTTTGTGACAAAGTTGATCCAGCACATTTATTGTGAGCAGCTGTACAATCATGTTTGACATGTAGTGTACAACATATATACCAAGTAATTAGAATCTCACTGTGATGCTTTAAATAGCTAACAAATTGTTATGGTTGTGGATGGGTGTGAGGCCTTCTAAAGGTCTCACAAAGCAGGTCAGGACTTTCATGAACCTGCCTAGATGTAGCCTCACTACTAGGCAGCCAGCCACTAGTGTCACAGGTAGACTGTGGCCTGTACAAGGCCAAAAATAGGAGGCTAGTTTTAAAAGTTCAAAATTACTATACATTTTCCAGAAATATATAAAAATGCACTGCAAGAGACAGGAAGCATCAAACCTTTAGCTTGGTAAGTATACACAAGATTTTTTACTAAAATGAAAAAAGGCAAAATGGACTTGCCCAAAAAGACAATCCCAAGCAAACAATTCCCAATTCCCAAAAAAAAAAAACAAAAACAAAGAAAGCAATATTTACAAGACTCAGCTCCTACAACAGTCAACGACCATCTCCTCAGCCTCATATATAATGGTCCTTCAGCATTGGCATCATGGTGGCCCTGCCTCGTGGGGAACCACCCACAAAACATAAAGAATGAAAGAACAATAAAAAGTAAACAAACCTAACAGAAATTACACAAAAACATAAAAAATAACAAAAACAACAATTAAAAGTAAGTTAAACATAAGACAGAGAGTAAACCCTGGCTGTAACATAAGACGTTGTGCAGCCATATATGTACTTTTACTGCTAATCTGTTTACATATTAGCATAAAGATTTAACTAGTAAGTAACTAAGTATTTGCACAGATTAAAGTATTTTAGCTTTTATTATGCTGTGAAAAAAGCTAAAAAACAAAATTAGAGTTAGGGCTAGGCATAATATCTTTTACTTTACGATGACATTGTTGGAATGGAGTTATACACTGATTGAGAGGAAACAAGGGACATTTAGGGAATTGTACCATAAATTGGACAAATTTTGTGAATATTATTTAAATAAAATGACAGCTTACTTTCTCACTTCCAGTGTTACAGTAGTATCACAGTGGTTAAACATGTAATTGCGATATGTTGAAACTCATTAAGCTAACCAGCCTTTAG
>JANRMT010028174.1:46036732-46048945 GCA_026402145.1 Polypterus bichir lapradei | reverse complement strand
TTTTTTTTTTTTTTTTTTATTAGTCAGTTTTATTATCTTGGCCGTGTTCACGAGCCCAAACACACTCCACCCCCGCATCTGATACTCCTGTTTTCACATAGTAATTCTAGTGTTAAGTTTATGAGCTAATCCTTGTTTACATAGGACAAACCTGCTCTGAGTAGGTTTGAGGATTTGGATGTGCTACTATGACAACACATCCAGCAAGAGTTTCGAAAAACCGACAGGTCCAGGATCATGCCAAATCGTCAACAATTACAACTGGCTAAACGAGTAATCCATGTACAAAAAATACCCCCCTGGAATCAGCCTGATCACTCTCCTTTGGACTTTCACTAGTGCTGCTGCATCTTTTTTGTAGCCCAGAGTCCAAAACCTTGCACATTACAAACAGTGAGGCCTAACTAGTGTATCATAAATTTTGAGCATAACCTCCTTTGATTTGTATTCTGCACATCATGTTATATAAACAAACATTCTGTTAACCTTCCTAAGGGCCGAATACTTGAATGAGATTTTCCTTCAAGACAAAAACATACCCTGACTAGAGCTGCTGATAGTTAGCTCAGGGAAGGGTTTAGGTGGCTAGTTGGCCGAGGATTCCAGGACTTTCACCATATCTGACTTTGTTTATAACTTTTTCCATCACGTTTTAATCTCCTCAATTGTCAACTGGCCACAGTTCATCAGTTAATTAATGGATAGATATTGTTGGTTTCCATTTATGTTTAATCACTTTCTACCTTGATTTCAGTGTGTTTCATCAAATCTAGATTTTTTGTGTACTAGTTCTGTACTTAATATTTAGTATTTTCTTTGCTTGTATTTTAACTGAGAATTGTTCACAGTGTTCTGTGCCTGCACTTAGTGAAAGATGCTATAGAAAAATAGGTTGTTTTGTAAGTTTTATTTAGTACTCATGTATCACAAGGTAGGAGCCAAAAATTTTTGGAAAATGTCAGTAACATAGGAGTAGACATGATGGTAATCTTGGTTTCTGCAGAACTAGAAAAGTAGACTAAAAGTACTAAACTAAAAGTTTTTTAATTTTGAGTGTCCTTTAGGTAGCCTACCTTTTTGCTAGCTCCAAACAGACTTCCAGGAGAGACTTCAGTCTGGCCTCTCTTCAAGAGTATTGCAGTGATGGTTGTCCTCTAACCAGTGTCCAAACAGGTTATCTGGAGCTCAGCTGGAATGAGGATTGGATTTTTGGTCACCTCTTTTACCATGGCCCTTGTCCCACAATTGCTCGGTTTGTACAGGTGACCATCTCTAGAAAAAGATGGGGATGTTCCAGACTTCTTCTATTTAAGAATTGTAAAGGCAACTGTGTTCTTAAGAACCTTAAGGGCTGCAGGATTTTTTTTGTAGACTTCCCTAGAGCTCAGCCTGAACACAATCCAATCTATATGCTCTACAGGCAATTCCTTCAACCTCATTGTTAACTGTGGACCCTTCTATAGACAGGTCTCTGCCCTTCCAAATTATGCCCAATCAATTGAATTGACCACAGGTGGACTCCAAACAAAGTGTAGAAGCCAATGGAATGGGATGCCCCTGAGGTGTGATTTCAAGTGTTACAGTAAAGTGTCTGAATACTTGTGTTAATGTGATATTTAACTTTTCTATTTTCAATAAATTTGCAAAAAAATTCTATTATTCCATTTTTGATTTGTATTCTGAGATATTGATTGTTATTTAATGATGAAAAATGTAACTCAAATGATTTAACTCAAACCAGAAACATAGCAGAATGTGAAGGAGTCTGAATACTTTCTGACTATACTGTAGCTGTGCAGTTGTAAAGCACCTTGGAATGGTGTTGCTCATAATATCTGCACTTTTTATCAACAAAATTACCACATACAGAGGCAATCTATCCCAGCACTTTCTTGGAAGCACTTTAAATGAAGACAGAAGGAATCAATTCAATACTTGCACTGCTATCTCCGGATTAGTCTTTCCTACTTACTGTTAAAACCAGCCTATTTCAATCACTGCGGCTGTATAAAAATGAAAAGCAATGACAGCAATTTGGATAATGTGAAAAAGAATTTCAATTTCAGATATATACCACGAGTTATTTATCAATGCAGATTAATTCTGGGGAAATTTAATGATGGTGGTTTAGTAAAACATGAAATACCCAATATCAGTAAGATGGGCTACTCATTGGATATTTACATATGCTGATAACTCTGAATGATAACTTCTTCACTTTAGCAGTTCCATCTGCAACCTTCTTTAAAATGTGAAATTAAATTTTTTCCTTCACAGCATGGTAAAAAAGAGAAAATCTTTTATTGGTTTAATTGACTTCTCCCCGTGTCCACTTATTAGATTTGCCAGCCCCACTTATTTATCAGCAAACCACAGGAAATGTGACACGGCAGTTAAAGTATGTTTTAAATCATCTGCCATTACTGAAAGTTTTTATGTGTTTAGCATTATTTATGAGCAATGTTGATATCAGAATTAAAATGTAATACCTATTTTTGGTGAAGTTAAAAAAAAATAAGCTATGAAAATTTTGTGAATTCCTAACTCAGAGCAGCATGATATAGAGTAAGGCCTACGGAGATGAACTGAAATTAAGATTCAAATCTCAAATTTGCCTCATTATAAAATCAGGAACAACTTCAGTTCAGTTCAGGTTAATTTATCTTTAAATAGCAGATGCCACTGAGTACAGGCTCAGAGCACTTGCATAAGTGTTTGAGTATAATGCTATAAACCATACATTTATATACATATTGTAAATGTTGCTTAGCCCACCTCCTCTCCAAGTGATTTGGTTTAAATGATTTTGCTCTATTCAATGGAAGCAATGCTCCAAAATGTATACCTTTGGGAATACTATACAACCAAAGACGAGTAAGATTATAGTAAAGCATAATTAAAAATTACATGACAATAAGGTAACATTAGAAGATTCCTTTAACTGTACAAAATATGGAATTTTGTAAAAGCTAGCTTAGTTTTTAACTTTATATACATTACACTGTTTAGCATTTCTTCCATGTACTGGTATTCATTTATTCTCTATAACCAGCAGCAATTTGACTGTTATAACTGCCAGCAGTGATACTTTCTGATTAGAGTTTCAATGTGTTCCCATCTGTTTCCCTCAAGGACTCCTTTCATGGTCCATATGCAGTTTGTTTGCTGGTCTGAATTTGACCAGAGGAGTATTCCACAAAGCCTGCACAGCAAGGAAGCTTCACTTAAATTGGGACACCACACTTATCTTGGCCAGTTTTGTATGTTTCACCAAAGAGGACCAGAGCAAGTCACGCTTGGTAACCAAGACATCTGTCATGTCTTTGCCTGGTCCGTACCAAGCTAAATGTGAAGCTTAGCTGAGAGCTGTGGGTGAAACTCACATCCAATGAGGAAAGGTTCTGTTCCTTGGGGAAAGGTTCTGGTTTTTTTTTTAAATATCATATTTATGTGTGGCATGGTGGCGCAGTGGGTAGCGCTGCTGCCTTGCAGTTAGGAGACCCGGGTTCGCTTCCCAGGTCCTCCCTGCGTGGAGTGTGCATGTTCTCCCCGTGTCTATGTGAGTTTCCACCGGGTACTCCAGTTTCCTCCCACAGTCCAAAGACATGCAGGTTAGGTGCACTGGTGATTCGAAATTGTCCCTAGTGTGTGCTTAGTGTGTGGGTGTGTGTGTGCGCCCTGCTCAGGGTTTGTTTCCTGCCTTGCAACCTGTGTTGGCTGGGATTGGCTCCAGCAGACCCCCGTGACCCTGTAGTTAGGATAAAATTGGTTGCATGATGTATGGATATTTAAATGAATCTTACATGTTCATTACAAAATGGTAAAACATTCAAACCTAAACTATCCATTGAATGAACAATATTTAATTGATGTCATTCATAGTTACACTATCATTTAAATTATTTATGATGTTTGTTGCAAAGTGGTTAAATATTAAAAGTTATATTGTTTATGAAAAAATGCTAAGAATTAGCAATATATCACATTTAAATTATTACACCATTCATCCCCATTGCCTTTTTGTTTAGCATGAGACAAAAGGAAAAGATATAGTAAAAAAAATAAATAAGCTTAAAAAGGCAAGGTCTATAATGTTCATCAGTTCAGTTATAAAAAGTCAGTCAGTCAGTCATTGTCCAACCCACTATATCATAACACATGGTCACGAGGGTCTGCTGGAGCCAATCCCAGCCAACATAGGACACAAGGCAGGAACAGCGCACTAGCCCACCGCAGGGCACACACACACACAAGGGGCAATTTAGGATCGCCAATGCACCTAACCTGCATGTCTTTGGACTGTGGGAGGAAACCGGAGCACCTGAAGGAAACCAACACAGACACGGGGAGAACACGCAAACTCCACGAGAGAGAGAACCCAGGTCTCCTAACTGCGAGGCAGCAGTGCTACCACTGTGCCACTGTGCTACCGTGCCACCCGTTATAAAAAGTACCAATACTAAGTCAGTAAACCAGTAACACTAAAGAAGTACAGAGAGGTGTAATGTGCAAGAAAAAATGATGCACTTAAATACTTGATGTGCTTCTGTGCTGAGTACTAGAGCTTTTAAACCACCAGCACAAATAAGGGTTAGAAAGAAAGGTTCTTGTCATCAATATATATAAAACAGAATGTCTGTCTGTCTGAATGTATGTATTGTAGCGTCCTGGCCGGGGTGAAGCCCAGAGGAAAAGTGACTGTTGGGTCAAATGGGAAGGGTGGAGAACGTGATGTTTGGGATATGATTGACAGGGAAGGGGAAGTAAAGGGGCAGCATCATGAATAGAGGGGTGAGGAATGGCGGTAGGGATTACTGAGTGGTTTGAGGAACAGCTAAGAAGGTGTAGGTATGTAGTTGAACTGGGCTGGGTATGTCAGGCGTAAGTGAAACCGTACTTTTTTTTTTTTTTTTTGCTCCACTGACTGTGTCTCTCGCCATGACAATTCATAGACAATTGTAAATAGGCCAATAGTTTAAGTTCAAAGTTGTTTGTTATGCTTTTACATTTGTGTATTTTTTTTTGACTGTTCAGCAATCTCCTCTTTGTCCTGCTGTTGTTTTCCTTTTCGAACGTGTCACGGTGGGGTCACTAAAGTACGTTCCTTTTACAATCGTACACCCATTGACTGATCTGAAAAAAAATTGGCATAGTTGATCTGTAGGACAATACAGACAATAGACTACTTTGGAATCCAAAATTTTGACCCTGGGGTCCCAGTGGGGTTTTTATTTTACTGTGTGCTACAGTTTGCACACCAGTGCTACCTGCTGGGTCAGAGCAAGTATTACAATCCTACATCCTTTGACTTATCTGGGCTAAATGTTGCATAGTTGCTCTCTAGGACCATACCGACAAGATAGACTGCTTTAGTACTCACAATTTTAATGGTGGGAGTCCCAGTGTTTTTTTTTTCCCCATGTGCTGCTTCTATTTACTAGTTAGTTAGTTAGAAGCCATAATTACATTGTCTTTGATGCTGCGTCTCCATCTCTTATAAAGCTTCCTTCACTTCTGTCTATCCTGTGTCACTTCCTCCAGGTTTCTTCGTCTAGCTCCTCTGTCTCTTGCTTCCTCTATCATCATATCTTTCCATCTTTCCACTATCTTTCTTGGTCTTCCTGCTCTTCTCCTTACTACCAAAATCTAACTTTCTGCTCTTCTTGCTGTTCCTGAATTGTCCTTGCACCATGCATGTCCTGCCCATCTCGTCATTTTTTTGTACACCTGTTTCACTTGGCTACATCTGACCAGTCTTTTCTCTCAAATACTCTTTACTAATTTCTCACAGCCATTTTATTTCCATAATCCATCTCAAGCAATGTGACCAATCTTCTCTTAATATCTTGACTAAATGCCCAGCTTTTAGCTCCTTACAAGGCTACCAGCACTATTAGTGCATTATAGGCTCTTAATTTTGTCCACAGTTTAATGTCTCTGCCCCTCTAAAGTCCCCTTTCTAACTTAACAAATAATGCTCCTGCCAAACCTAATTTTTTCACCATTGTCCATCTCACAGCCACCTTTCACCTTTATCTTGCCTTTCAAATATGTGAATCTCTCTACTCTTTCCAGCTCTTGAATTTTATGTTCCAACCTGTTTGATTCTTCTTGCTCCACAATCTTCATCCATTTTGTTTTGGTTATGCTTATATTTAATCCTAGCTGATCTAATCAAAATGCTTTCAACAGCTCTGCTAATGCTGTTATACTCACTGCCAGAAGTGCTCTATCGTCCATGTATTCAGGATCTCTCATCGGTGTTCTGCTGGTAGCTAGTCTACCACTATTATCTATTTCATTAACCCTCTCAGTACATGGTCCAATGCCAAGTTGAACAAAGAATACATCATTGTCTTACTCCTGTCATGGCTCCAAACCCCTGAGACCTTTCTTCTTCAATTCTCATGCTTTCTTCTTTGTTCTCATACATTTTGATTAACATCTTAATGATCTTCTCTAGTAAACCATTTCTTCTCATTATCACCCATAGTCCCTCTCTCTCTATGCCAAATCCTCTTTAAAATCTATGCACCAATATTTGATGCAATATCACTCTGAAAAATATCTACTGTAATATAAAAAATATAAAAAGGAGTATCTTGGGCTTTTGCAGTGGAGTGCTGGGTGAGGCTTGATCAAGAGTGGAAGTTCAGTGCAACACAAAGAAAAATCGAAGGGCTGTTGTCAACTTCTCTTCATATTTTAAGACCTATTGTCAAACATGTGCGCTTAGGAGGCAGTCAACAAGCCCTGAGGTGAGTGAAACATCGCAAGATGAAGGGTTGATTTATGGTATTAACACCTCTCTCTCTTGTTCATCAGACCAAAAGAAAACAAATAATCCAATTTACTCACCACACCAACTTCCGGATTCCCAAGATGGCCGCCCAACGTCACTTCCACAATCAGTGTGAGATGAAAACGTTATTTCTGGTTTCCTGATGATGATGTCACTTCCATCACACCAATAACAACATCACTTCCAGTCTCCCGATGATGATATCACTTCCGTCTACCCATTATGACATCATCTCCTGCCACATCATTTCCTCCAGCCATATTTTATTTGTATAATAACGCCATTCTTTTTGTTTCCATTTGTCAATTGCTTTTCTGAAGTATTTAGATAATTTTTTCATCTATTTTCTTTGCTTTGTCCGCTGAATAATATACGGGGTCATTCCCCAACTCTTTTTTGTTGTGGAAAGTCTCTTAATTCACGACACTATGAACATTCTACCTTGACCTAAACAGATGAGTCAGACATGGTTGTGTTCATGGTTAAAACCCAGAAATGAGTTACCTCAATTGTAATATCCAAAAAGAACAAATTCTCAACAGTGTGGATGACGAATGGGACAGCTAGCAATAACAACAGGGTCACCATTTAAAAAACACATAAACCTTTGCTATCTTTCCTTAACCCATTCTACAAATATACCTGTGCAACAGTGGGTACTTTGGCTAGTTTATGATTTATGTTATGGCACTACTTGTATGTACATTGTAAAATAATTAAGAGTAACATATTTTAATAAAATCAATTGCATACATTAATAATTAAATGCATACAATCTCTTTATTATTTTATTATTGCCTATTTTGTGTTTTTCCCACCAGTAAATTATTGAAAATACAAAATGTTCTGTAATTGGAATAAGGAATCGCGCAAGTAAGTATTTCACTGCATATTGTAATATATGTATAATTTGTATGTGATAAATCAAATTTGATTTGATTTAATTGAGGATATGCAAGTAAAACAGAAACATTCATTATAAAATTAGTGAAGTCTGGTCAGGTACTCGTGATGATGATTTTCATTCAGATATTTGTGGTTACATTCAATGACTGAAAAGGATGATTACTTTCAACAACCCTGTGGGATCATCCATGGTACATTAAAATTAATTCTTTGAAAATCCAATAAATGATTATCTGTAACAAATAGTTAAAGCAAAGCCCAGCCACCTTGACATTTTCTGACTTGTACAGCATTGCAACAACCAACTTTACACATAATTAATTGAAGCTAGACATTGCTGAGACAATTTGCCACAGCAAATGCCTGACCACTGTGCAAACCATTTGCATTGATTTGACTTTTTTCTTTTGTTGGGGTGATTCTATAAAAAATGTATTTTTCCAAAGTCATATCAGTCACAGTAGATAAAATTATTTAGGCTTCCCAAATGTCATCGGCGCAATAGACCTCACCAGTGTGCAAATAACAGCACCGCTAAGATAATTAAAGAGTGGATAGCATCAATTGTCTTTTTAAATTACATTAATGGGAATGTCCAGTGGAATCTGACATTCTGATGAGGGCAAACTAATTGGCAGGAGAGACATTGGGGCATCACAATAACAACAGAAGCTACAGCTTTCTTTGATTTCTAAATGTGCAATATATATATGCACATAAATGTGTATACACAGAATTCTGAAGTACATTCTGGTGTATAATTTTCTTTTGCTGCCAAATGCACTTCATTTTCAGTCAGAAACTGAAAAGATACTGTTGGACAGAAGATACGATTATTGTTGTCTACTTCAGAGAGCAGTCTTTCAGCCAAGTGGCAACGGCCGTACACCGTATTGGCTCAAAAAGGTCCTGTCTCTTACGAGATTGACATTCCTGATCACCCTAGAAAATCAAGGCAGACTTTTAATATTAATATGCTGAAGCCATGGCAGGAGTATACTAACCCTTCCAGTCGGCTTTTGATTCTGGAGGAGGAGGAATCAGAAGAGCAGTACTCGCCATCATGCAGAGAGGTCCAAGTGGGACCATCACTGGAACATCTGAAAGAGACTAAAAGAGCAGAAGTACAACAGTTGATTCCAGAGGGTCTGTTTGGATCTTTGCCTGGTAAGACTCCTGCGAGGACAGCATACTATAGGATCCCCGTACATCTACGAGAGGTTTTCCATGAGGAGCAGGAACAGATGAAAGATTTAGGAATCATCAAATGGCATTGTCTGTCTCTCATGTGCGTGCCTCCTGCGACCTCGTAGCACTGGAAGAGTAAGAGAAAGTGTGAAGCGTCTTAGTATCAGCATGCTGAGGCATATTAAGGGATCCCATGATGACAGTTGTCTGGGCGGTAGCCCAGGTGAGGAAAAAAGGGCTTATTTTCAGTTTTGGGAGGAGAGCAGTTTGTGTCTCAAGTGCCAGCAGAGCTACACATGTGAGTGCAAGCTGCTCACCTTTTTATAGGAATTTTGCGGGGTAGGAGACACCACTCTTCGTGGACACATCCACATCATTGCATGCTTGTGGAAGGATGATGTTCAGCACCGAGTACAACAGAGAATTTCCGGCCTCTAGAGGGGTTGTTCTCACTAGATCGTACTGACTGAGGTACTTCTCGTGAGTGTAAATATGTTTTCTTCTTGTATATATTTTGATAAAAATCTCTCGATTAGCTTTGGTGGAGGAGTTTACTGGGTTGTGGTTAATGGTACAATGTTTATTTTTGTATATACACATTTTTTTTCTTTTTCTGTATTTTGAAAATTTTTGTTTCTGAACTCTGTACAATAATCTGTTTGGAGGAGCCGCTTCCTGACTTGGATTACTGTACAGGAAGACAGCTTTATTTGTGGTTTTTGTGTATATATGGGTTTCACTAGTTTGTGTGCATTTTTCTTTTTCATTTGGGACTTTCATTCAGCATTGTAAATACTGTATATACATTATTGTTTTGGGCTCCATTTTATAAATGTTTTCGTGTGTCCTTTGCAGTGTTGGACTGTGTACTGATATCTATATTTTTTTTTATTTTATTTGCACCTGTAATTAAAACCTTACTTTATTTTTGCAAAACCCAACCCTTTTGTGTTTGTGTCTCCCTTTCTTACACCACCATCCTGGTCACACTCTGTCCCGCATACTAGACACCTAGAGTGTAGTCTGGCATCCCCCATTTCCCACAAGTAATCAGTCTAACATTTTAGTGTAAATGCTGAGGATGATAGTGTTGCAAACACTTGGAAATGATTAAATGTGTACAGATTTTATGAGGAGTGATGAAGGGAGCATACACGTCCACCAAAGGAATGATGGGGCTGTATGGTGTGTGATAGTGTAAACAACAGAAACAAAAAATCAATACTGCCTGGTAAGGTTTAGGATTAAAGCAAGGCTCTGTAGAGTGGTCACAACATCAGGTTGGAGTTCCATCCAGCAGTCTGCCCTTCCTAGAATAAGGCGACCCCTGCTATGAGCATCTCTGTTTTCTAGTAGCTGAATCAGAAGAAGCAAATTTAGTTGCCCTCACTGGGCTGTCTCTCTGAAGTGTAGGCAAAAAAGAAACACTTTTGTCAAGGAAAGCACCCCCTTGTGTCCTGGTGAGGTAGTGCTAACTTTTAATGAGTCCAGAAGGTGACCATCTATATACTAGGTGACTATATATACACAACATATATATATATATATATATATATATATATATATATAGTGACAGATAGGGGGTGCTGTCGTCCCCTTTAACCCTCTGATCAGACACCAGACACCACATAAAAGTCCAATTCTTGACTTTATTATAATAATAATGTGCACAAAGCACCCTCCACTCCACTACACTCATAAATCAATGCAATAATCCAATCAATACAATAATCCTCCTCTCCCAGACGCGTTGTTCCCTTCCTCCCAACTCAGCTCGCCCGTCTGGGATCTCCCATAGTCCTTTATAGTCCTTGACCCGGAAGTGCTTCTGATCCCTCAGTCCATGTGCTTATCCAGCACTTCCGGGTCAGGTGAAAACTCCTTTTCTTCAACCCAGATGTATGTCGTTTCTTCTGTCCCCGTGACTGTGACGTACTTATTGAGCTGTACTGAAAATATAAGTTTCTGGGCCTCCCTTCAGCGTCCCCTGGTGGCCCCGACGTTATCCAGCAGAATTCTGGGAATCTCCGCATCACAGGGAGGGCTCCATCTGGCGGCTTGAGGGTATTAGCCGGGATGGACTGCCGGCCATATATCATAATATATATATATATATATATATATATATATATATATATATATATATATGTGTGTGTGTAGGAACCCCAGGAAGCACTATCCAATGAGAAAAAAAAAAAGGGGAAGTTCGTGCGATATGGGGTGACTGATGCGGGCCAATCGCTGTTGAACTTGAGGTGGCCTGATTTTAGTCACGAGATGGGGCGGGATTGAGTCTAGCTGGTTAAGAGGGTGTGTAACCAGCGATGGGGGTTCTTTTTGTCGTGACAAGGGAAAGAAAAGAAGGGGGGGGTCATCTGATTTTGGAGACTAGGGTATTGACTGTGATATCTGGCCCAAGTGAAGAGTGACGACACTTCCCGATATTAAGTCCTCACTTCGTTACGCTGCGAGGTGTGTGTTACTCACATGCCTAGAAACGGGAGAGACATTTGTGTGAAACGAGCGAGAACGGCTGATAAAACAATTATCACCGCCGAAGTCTTCAGAAGTGCAGCAAACAGGACAGAGCGGGCATTTCTTCTTTCGACGTGGATCGACTGAATCCATTTGGGATTTCAAGACGGCTCGTGAACGATGCTGAGTCTTCGTGTTGTACGGTGAATACACGATTGCTTAATTAACTCATCGGAGAAAGTAAGTGGACACATTTTTTTTTTTTTGGAAGGATTGACATTGAAATTCATCTTCTGTTTAGTGCACCAACGAATGGGCCCCAACGTTAACGATCGATTCAACTTTTGAATTATTTGACGGACTCACGTACTTTTGTGAATTGTATTTTTTTCTCGAGTGTTGAACTCACCTGGGAGGGATGAGGTATTGTTAGTTTGTTTTTGGGTTTTCTGGTATTAGATAGTCCTGAGGGGAAATAAGGTCTTTGACCAGGGTTTTAACTGAGTTGCTATTTATTCCAATAGACAAAGTTAAAAGGAGAATGGAGAAGAGGTTTATGTTTTTTTCATTTGACCATTATTATATTATTGTCATACAATAAATCATTATTTTGTTTTCTTGTTACAAATTTGTAGTCTGGGTTTCATTAAGACTAGAGAGGCAAGTTACCGCTAAAGTTTAAAACTGAAAGTAAAGACGTTACCGGCCTAATTCACCATTCAACTGCCGGGGATCCAGGATTCTTGTTGAATATACAATTAAATTAACCCCTAAGGGTTAAGAATAGGGTTACATATGTATATATATATATATATATATATATATATATATATATATATATA
>JANRMT010028174.1:46020046-46036722 GCA_026402145.1 Polypterus bichir lapradei | reverse complement strand
TATATATATATATATATATATATATATATATATATATATATATAATGTGTGTGTACACATACACATCCAAACTCACTGAAAGACAGTATAGATTTGCTAATTTATCTAATGGTGCATTTTTGGGGTGTAGGAGGAAAAGTAAAGTGCATGGAGAAAAAATCATAGACATGAGGGAAACAGACAAATTCCACACATATAGTGACTGGTGTAGGACTTAAACTGATTGAGCTTTGTGCCAATAGCACTAACTACTGCACCACTATGCCATCCATAAATTAAATAGGTACTTGACAGCAATTAACATCAAACTTCTGACTAAACCTTATTGGTGGTTATAAATTGTATTTTCTGTGATTCTATATTTAATACACATATGAGCAAATATGATACTCAAAGTAGACAAAAGACGTGCTCTATGAGAACTTGAACTGAATACAGAAGCAACCTGGAAAGACAGCTTTGCTTTTCAGTACCCATATTAATAACTACATTTATTGCCTATGCACAAAAAATCTGCAGCCAGGTGTAACAAACATATTAATTAATATGTGTGCTGAAAAATGATATGTCATATTTACTTTGAGCATAATCTAGGCCGTGGAAACGGTGCTTTATCTTAGCATGTATAAGTGAATACAGTTATTAATAAGAGTGCTGAGGAATAATGATAAGTAGAAACCACACTCGCACTCCTGCTCTAAAACCATATTTTTTCCATCGTAAATGCTCATGCTCATATCTAGCCACATTTTTACAAGGTTGGTTAAGACTGTATATCAGGCGGCAGTGCAATTTTTCTTTTTTTTTTTCAAACACATTCTGATAAAGATGAAGTCAAATATCTGTGTTTGGAAGTAAGCTCTGTTTGCTTGAATGCATAATTTTAAGGGTTTGTCAGTGGGAAGCACATTTATAAAGATAATATTACATAATTATAATTACTGTATGTGTGTAAGAGAGATTTATTTTGTCTTCTATGTGTGGTGTGTATTTTTTTTTTTTCATTATCTCAACACAGTATCAATGGTTCGGCCCTCCCTTGCACCCACTACTGATGGCATAGTCCCTAATTCATGGTGAGCCAATAATTGTATTAAATAGGTTTGGATGAATGTACCCATTTAGGAGGGTGGATGAATGTACTTTTAATTTTCATTACCAGTGACAAATGGTAATATTCCTGCTACTGGCTGTAGTGATGCAGTCTAGCTTTAGCATCTCCTGTATCTTTTCTTTCCTATGGTGTGGATTGTTCTGCTCATTTCCAAACATGTTTTCCATTTGTCATTTTCTACTGCAATGAAAAGAAGAGGTTATGAATCCTTACTTCTTTATACCTGGCCACTAAAAGAGTTTTATATTTATTGGCAATTCCATCATTCAAAACTAAGTTTAATTCATTCTCCAAGCATCTGAAGTATTCACAACTGGGATATGAAATTGTAAAAGGTTTTGATAAAAAATTAGAAGTCAGTATTCACTATTGTTAGAGATCTTTATGAAAGATTTCATGATGCTTCATACACAAATAAAAAGAAAATATCCTTCTCGGGAGCACCAGATCATCTCATTTGATAACAGGAGATTGCTCTCGATAGAGTACACCTGTATCATCCTAATGTTTTCAAAACATTAGCAAACCATTAAGCAAATTACAACTGTGTGAAAGTTGGGTTGTCCCGACATTAATCTCTCCTCTTGTTGTTTGCTATAATGAGATGCTTTTTAAAAAGTATAATAGAATTTTTGGGCAAGTGCATCATATTACATCAATTCCTTTTAACACTAGAATTCCTGAAGCCTACAAAAAATGTGTAATCCCGGCCCACGTTAAATCCCTTCACACCTCTACCCTCAACATCTTTTGTTTTGTAAATGCGTCGATAAGCACAAGCAGCAGGCAGCCTGCTGTCCCATTCCCCACCTTGACGGAGCTCAGTTTGCAGGCAAAAAGGTCTCCCAGCTCAAGCCAGGGCTCCTTATCTGCGTGTGGGGTGCCTGGAGTTGTATAGGGTAGATAATACAGTATATCGTTATTTGGAATACATGCATTTCATGTGTTTTCCGTGTCTGCAAAGATCTGGGTAAGTGTAGGATGAAAGGAAATGCGAGAAATACAAGAAATGTTGAACACATACCTAAAGCAGAAACTTTTTCCATGTTATACTAATTATGAGAAGTGTGTAATGTATGAAGACTTTAGTCCAAATATCAAATAAACATGTGAGTTTTTATTCAAGAATATAACCAAAGGAAAAAAAATTGAATGCAAGGGGCCTGTCCCTGTCCCAACACCTTAAAAGCCCAGCTGCCCAGAAGGAGAAGTCACTTGTTGACTGGAGAGCAAACAGGAAGCGTCTCTATTTGATCAAATGCCAGAGGGCAATATTTTTGTTTGTACTCATGCCATTGATAGCTGTTTAATTTTTGTTTCTCAAGTAAACGTGGAAAGCTGACACCCCAACCCATCATTTCAACTCATTCACACATTTTCCTGGATAAAGCATATAATACTTACAGAATGGTACCAAAAGGTTATGTGTATGAGTATTCCTTATAAGCTTCTCTTATGTTTTGATGAAAATGTCAATAAATGCTTTTACGTTAGTTAACACTAGAATTACCAAAGCCTAAGAAAAAACTCGTAATTCAAACCATCTTAAACCCCTTTCGCACCTGTCCATCAGCATCTTCTGTCTTGTAAATGTGCCGATCAACACAAGCAGCAGGCTATCACATCCCCCCACTGCTGCAGAAAGGGCAAAAAGTTCTCCTAGCTCAAGCCTTGATTGTCTGGGAGTGAGATACCTTGAGCTGTATAGAGTAAATAATATATCGTTATTTGGAACACATGCATTTCATGTGTGTTCCATGTCTACAACAATCTATGTAAACACATCTTTAAAACATAAATGTTTTTCATGTCTTGTAAATGTGTCGATCAACACAAGCAGAAAGCAGCCTAAAAGGGCAAAAAGTTTTCCAACTCAAGCCTTGATTATCTAGGAGTGAGATACCTCGAGCTGTATAGGGTAAATAATATATTGTTATTTGGAACATATGCATTTCCTGTGTGTTCTGTGTCTACAACAATCTATGTAAACACATAATTGTTAAAACAGAAATGTTTTCCATGTTTTAGTAACAAATGACAAAATGCAGACATGAATTGTATAATTTGTGGTTGCTGAAGTCCAAATATCAAATAAACACTTTCACAAAAGGTGTAAGGTTAATACGGCAGCTTCCGTGGTGCAGTGGTAAGAACTGCTGACTTGTAATCAAGAGGCCACCAGTTTGATTCTTTACTGCCTCTCAAATTTACCGTTTTGAGTAGTGAGCTGCTCTTATTGTTAATATTATACAATAAAAACATACATTTCATTTATGTCTGTAACAACCGGTGTAAATTTATAGTACTTCCATCCATCCATCCATTATCCTACTTGTAAAAGTTAACATTTCTTTTCACTTTTATTCTCTCAGTCATGATCACGATACAAATACCCCCCACCCCTGATCTGACGCTGTTAGTTTTTATTTGAAACTGGGAATAACTGTAGATTCTCTGATGTGGAGGGATAAAAGATGACACATAAATGCTGGTGAATCATGCCTTCTTGGTGTGTCATTGTCACTTGAATTTTTTTATTCAGATTTATTGAGTGTTCCTGCTTATGCTGAATTAGTATTCACCTTATGTTCCATAATGTCAAAGCCGCACAGAGAAAAAAAACAGACACATAGGTACTGTATATAATCACTTATAAGTCAGGTCTTGAAACCTGAAAAGTCAATCATTAAATCAGACCCCGACTTATACGCCCGTTCAAAAATGAGACTCTTAAATTTTTTCTTTTTACATCTTCTTGCCTTCTCCAATCTCGCATCAGTTTCTTAGACACATCGAATTTTGTTGCAGCAGCGCAGTTACCAATTTCTTTCGGTACTTCAACAACATTTAATTTAAAACCAGCTTCATATTTTCTTCTGATCGAATGCTCCATCGTAGATAAGGGATGCTCTTATGATAAAGGTGTATGAGGGTGTGAGATACAAAAAACACAAATCAGTGCAAACGTTGCTTCAGAATAATTTCGGTACTATCATGTGGTCTTGTAGGTACAATAGAGAGACAGAGAGAAAGAGGTTAGGAGCACATGCTGATACAGAGCATTGCCGCACCAACATAGAAAAAAAAGGCAGTGTGCTCCATGGTTACTCTCTCAGGTAGGCATTAGCATATCATAATCTCTTGGACCAATAGCGTGAGTTTTCAGCATTTAAGTTATACGACCAAAATTATTAAATACCAGAAATTATATGATAAAATCAAGTCTCGACTTATCCGCGTGAGTAAATTTATGGTACTTGTAAAAGTTAGCTTTTTTTTTCAATTTTATTCTCTCAGTCACGTTCATGATCTCCCTCCCCAATCCTGATCTGACCCTAAGTAACAGTGTCAGCATTAATTTACACTCGATCTGACGCTGTTCGTTTTAAAATATTATTGCATTAATGCAATGATGTTTCCTATTTGGTACTATTCAGGTCATAAAATGATTTCTTCAAAATGTCTCATATATTTGTCTCTTTTTTTTCTCAGTGTTGCGTTGACATCATGTACCAGAAGGCGTGAGCTTATTCAGTGCAAGCAGGAGCATGCGGGTGGCCGGTTCCTTATTCTACAACAAGCTTGACCTGGCAGCAATCAACGCACACTGCGCCCCCCCCCCACAACTTTTTGCTGGTACTGCAACTTGCGCACACATCACGTTAATTTCTGAGGACCTGGGGCCTCATGCATAACGCCGTGCGTAGAATTCACACTATAACATGACGTAAGCACAAAAGCTGAAATGTGCTTAAGCACAGAAATATCTAGATGCAGGAATCTATGCGTACTCCAACTTCCACATTCTTCCGCTCCATAAATCCCGGTCAGCATGAAAAGTAACACTCGTGCACGTGCGTTCTGTCCCGCCCCCAACTCCTCCCAGAAATATGCCTCTATGAATATGCAAATCAATATAAATTGCCCTTAAGTTCAACCTTCTGTGAAAAGACAATGGAAAAAGCAAGAGGGAAAATGGAAAAATTTCAGCGAATACCAAGTGGAGGCAAGGAAAAACGTACTATTTGTTGGTTTAAAAAGTGGTATAAACAACAAAATGAAGGTGATCGCCTGACATAGTCGCACAGTGCCCAAAATAAAAAAGAAGTTGTCACATATCAAAGTCGCAGTGAAAAGGCGAGTTGTAGCCCACCGTCTGAGTGTCATATGAAAGCTTATTAGGGTACAGAGAAAAGAAAAGGCACACAGTAGGAAAAAAGCACGAAATGTCAACTTCACTCTTGAAATTTCTTTAATTGCGTAGTTTATTTTGTCATTAAAGTAGAACATCATAAACTTCATCTTAAAATTGTTTAATTAACCAGTTTCTCAAATCACATCGTAATTAAAGTAGCACGTTAAATGATTTGTTTTGTATTTGAGCTTTTGCTCTATGTGTGTGAATCACTACATGCTTCTGCTTTCTCTTTCTCCGACAGGGCACAGAATCCATTACATTCATGATATTACAGCTCTCTGAATAATTTAGATACTGAGATATCATGATGATAGGAGTTAAAGTATGTTATTAAACGAGAATACAGTGTGTGATTGTGCGCGACCTTCGATGAAATTATTGTAGCAGTACTGTCTCTTTCAAACGTACTAACCTCCAATTCCTGTGCTTACTTTTCTTTCTCCACATACCCAATCGCCACACATTCAGCTCTGTAATAGACGTTAAGCCATCTGTAAGCTTACAACGACGATTCTTGAAAACTATTAAGGAACATTGAAATATCTTCGTAGTACAAGTTTAATTATTCTATCCATCTATCCTTCTAGTGTCGCGTCAGCCCCAGAAAGAATACAGCACAAGGTAGGATCAATCCATGAACTAACTAGCGCTGCGGAACCGTGTCCTCACATGTTTAATTATTAACAGTACAGATTATTTAAATGAAGTTAAAGTTTTATCTATATAATATAATCAACATATTTTGATGTATTTCATCTTAAAAATGATATCGTCATCATATGTAAATACACGCTTTATAAAGTGGAGCAGGTTGTGCAATATTATAACTGTAGTGCAAGTTTACAGTGAGGTGATTGTACTTATAAGTACAAACAGTTCTACAAGGAGCATGTGATGGACTGATTGACTGTTTAAAGTTCTTGGGATGAAACTGTTTCTGAACTGTGAGGTCCGTACAGGAAAGGCTTTGAAACGTTTTGCCGTGGCTGAGGCAGGATGTTCTTGATGCTGCATACTGATAGTTCTCTTTCCGATCAGCTGCTGCTGTGATTCCCCACTCAGATACAGTGATATAAATACTCTGAGTGGTGCAGTGAGAGTAATATGGAAAAAGATGATCCGCTGTGGCAACCCTTAACGGGAGCAGCTGAAAAAAGAAAAAAAGGTGCAGTGAGAGTAACAATGCTAAAGCAATTATGGTATTTGAAATACTATGGCTATTCCCTGGGCAATTATATTGTTACAGGTAATCTACAATCAGATGCATTACACTAATAAACAATATGCGGTTAGTTTCAGTGAATTTATAAAGCCACGTCAGAAATGTGGTTCTAAGAAATAAAGGGTAACCACACAGGAACAGTAGCACTGCATTGATGCTGGGTGCCGCCAGTCTGCAAAACCGAGCAGAGAACTTGCGTACGACAAGGTATGAGGTACCATGGAAAAGTGCGTGGCTTTACGCCAAGTGTAGGTTTTGTACATCGCGATTTGAACGTGGAAACGTTCTTACGCAACATTTCTGTGCATACGCACCGTTTATGCATGAGGCCCCTGCTCAAAGGATGCGTAAAATGAATGCTGGGAATGCGAGGCAGCCATGATGCATCCGCGTTCTGAGCATGAAGTATAAATGAGCCCTAACAGGAACCATAGCATAGAGAGAAGTGCGTACATTGCAACAGGTACGCATGTTGTAAATGTTGGAAGGGCAGTCCTTGGGTGTGTGGGAACTGTTAACATTTCAATTTGATGATTTCATATAGTGGGGAACTGACATCTCTGTACTATTCTTTCCTCAGCATGTCCTGGAGTACAAAAGAAACACCACCATGCACCAAAATGTGGAGACTGGACTGATTATAACCACAAGTAGGTATGCAAATGAATATGAATAATATGAATAATGTTGCATCAGTGTCACAATGTTTTCCAAAATGTATTATACAGGTCATAAAATGAATAATTCCAAATATCATATATACCTATGTCTCTGTTTTGTCAGTGTGGCATTGACATCATGGACCATAAGGTGCATGCTAATTCAGTGTGAGCAGGAAAAATCAATAAAACTTAATAAAAAAACTCGAGTGACAATGAGATATCAAGAAGGCAGATTCACCAGCGTTTGTGTATCAGCTTTTATCCCTCCAGATCCAGTTTTCAGTTCCATTGTCTCAAAACACCACTCACATTTTCAGTTATTCCCAGTTACAAATAAAAACTAATAGTGTTAGATCTGGGGTGGTTGTATCGTGATCGTGACCGAGAGAATAAAAGTGAAACAAAAAACTTTTACAAGTATTATACATTTACATTGGCTGTTACAGACACAAATGAAATTTATGTTTTTATTGTATAATATTAACAATAAGTGCAGCTCACTACTCAAAACGGTAAATTGGCAAGGCAGCCAATATCGAACTGAAGACCTCTTGATTACAAATAAGCAGTTCTTACCACTGCACCACGGAACCTGCCGTATTAACCTTGTACCTTTTGAGAAAGTGTTTATTTGATATTTGGACTTTAGCCTTCACACATTATACAGTTCATGTCTGCATTTTGTCATTTGTTACTAAAACATGAAAAACTGTTTCAATTATGTGTTTACATAGATTGTTGTAGACACGTAACACACAGGAAATGCATGTGTTCCAACTATATTATTTACCCTATACAGCTCAAGGTATCTCACTCCCAGATAATGAAGGCTTGAGTTGGGAGAACTTTTTGCCCTTTTAGGCTGCTTTCTGCTTGTGTTGATTGACACATTTACAAGACAAAGGATGCTGACAGAGAGGGGCGAAGGGATTTATGGTGGGCCGGGATTACGGTATTTTTTTTGTAGGCTTTGGTAATTCAAGTGTTAATGGTCCGCCAAAATTCATATTCCAGAGCTTTCTGAATTCCATTCACAAATAGAATATATATATATACATATATACACATAGATGATGTATTCGATAGTATGTTTGTGTGGCTGTGTGCCAGTATAGTCATAATACCTACCTAGTTTTAACCTTTGGTGTAAATAAAAATGATCTTATTTTAAAAACATAGGAATTTTTAAATAATATGCTTAAAATAAAATTAAAAAGTTATTGAATAAATTCACATATAATTTGGTGGGGAAAAATTATATAGTTAATCCAGCATTAAAAACAGTCAGCTTTTATTAATTCAGAATGAGTGTTAGGAGTGGCAATTATCACATCCAGGGTATATGATGATCATAAGGTCAAAGCTCTTAAAAGTATTTAATGCTGTTATGAAAAACCTATAAACTTTTTCTATAGATATATTGTTAGTAATATTGTAAATATCACTTTAATACCTTTGATTGAGTGCTATGCCTATGCAAAAATAAAATTATTGAGTCTTTAATCAAAGTGGAAGCACAAGAGCATCTAATGAGTAAAGAAGTGACTGTTCACAAGTATTTAGCGACTACTTATATAAATTCCTGGAGCAGAAATTTGTGCCAAGCTGAGTGAGCAGCCATTGGATAAAAAGGCCAAGCTAAACTGACAGCCAAGTAGTTGAAAGTAACAACTAGAGAGCATTCAGTCCGACAGCCTGAAGTAAAATCCGAGCCTGAATATGTGAGCATCTTGCAACAATAAAATCCAGCAAGTGATACTCCACTGCGACTCATTGAAAAGACCTGATATCCATGAAATTTGTTTAATATGTGGCATGGCCTTGAACTTCTGTGTCATTTACATTATGGCAATTCTCTGTAAAATGAATTTGGAACCTGATAGCTATTAGACAAACTGAAAATTGAAGTGGTTGGATTTATTGAAATAATTTGGCCAATTCTTGTTTTACTTCAGCCTTTCTAAACTGAAAAAAATACATATGCAAAAACTAGAAAAAAAAGCTTGCAACAGAAGTTGTTTTGCTTTTATTGAGCAAAAACATTTACTAATGGAGTGAGTAACTTCATAAAATAAGCTAAATAATCTTAAATAGGAATTTCTTTGAAAGGCAATATATCTTACAATAAGGAAAATAAAATTTAATGGCGCGATATAAAGCCTTTACACTTGCTTAGATTTCATTTTATGTAGTGCATTTTCCTTATTTTATCCTTATGTCGTTTACAAACCTGCTTAATCCAGTTCAGGGTCGGTGTGGGGGGATGGAGCTCACCTCAGCTGGCATATGGTGCAAATTCAGGTACAAACTGGGCACCAGTCCATTGCAGGGTGCATACACACACCGAACACACACTAGGGCCAATTTTCTTTTACCAATTCACCCAACCTGCACGTCTTTGAGCTGTGAGAGGAAATCCATGCACACACAGAGAGTCCATGCGAACTCCACAAAGTGAGGAACCGAGACATGAACCCTGGTCTTCTTACTGTAAAGCAGCAGAGCTAACTGCACTAACTGTGCCACTATTATATCTGTAGTAAATGCAAAGTCAAAAACAACACGGTGATTGGGTAACATTGAAACAGAAATTCAAAGAAAGCAAAGTTAAGTTCCTTGTCATGTAGGTCACCACTTTATATTCAGAACTAGTACTTATTACTCCGCATTAGAACTGTTGATTCAGATAATAATAAGGTGTTCATCAAGGGTGCCTCCATAATGCAAAATGCTAGAATTCAAAACTATGTAAACATAGCAGTTAAAGTGAGATACTAGTCAGATGACATGACTTTTCATATTAAAGCTAAATTGTTCCTAGCTACTGCCAAAGTACCCACCTTATTCGTCCATGTTGTAGGAAATGTGAGGGATCTCTGTTTCACCTTCTGGCCCAGATGCCAGAAATCGGTGAACGTCTGCATTAATACTTTCCTTTTTTCCATTGTGGTTTGAACTTACGATAGACTTATTTTCACAAATGACCCATGAACACTTATTGAAATAAATAAAAAAATGCAATTTATTTATAACATAAGGACAACAGAAGATGGATATATGCAAGTATACATATATGTACAGTACAGGCCAAAAGTTTGGACACACCTCCTCATTCAATGTGTTTTCTTTATTTTCATGACTGAAGGCATCAAAACTATGAATAAACACATGTGGAGTTATGTACTTAACAAAAAAAGGTGAAATCACTGAAAACATGTTTTATATTCTAGTTTCTTCAAAATAGCCACCCTTTGCTCTGATTACTGCTTTGCACACTCTTGGCATTCTCTCGATGAGCTTCAACAGGTAGTCACCTGAAATGGTTTTCACTTTACAGGTGTGCCTTATCAGGGTTATTTGGTGGAATTTCTTGCTTTATCAATGGGGTTGGGACCAGCAGTTGTGTTGTGCAGAAGTCAGGTTAGTTGGACGATCATTTATTTTTCAACAGGACAATGACCCCAAACACACCTCCAGACTGTGTAAGGGCTATTTGACCAAGAAGGAGAGTGATGGAGTGCTGTAAATGGTCATGAAAATAAAGAAACACATTGAATGAGGAGGTGTGTCCAAACTTTTGGCCTGTACTGTATATACAATACAATACAATTTATTTTTGTATAGCCCAAAATCACACAAGAAGTTCCGCAATGGGCTTTAAGAGGCCCCTGCCTCTTGCCAGCCCCCCAGCCTTGACTCTCTAAGAAGACAAGAAAAAACTCCCAAAAAAACCCTTGTAAGGAAAAAATTGAAGAAACCTTTGGAAAGGCAGTTCAAAGAGAGACCCCTTTTCAGGTAGGTTGGGCGTGTAGTGGGTGTAAAAAAAAAAAAAGGGGGTCAATACAATGCAATACACAGAACAGAACAAATCCTCAATACAGTATAAAAATTAAAATTTACAAGTATGGAGCAGAATTTAACAGTAGATGATATCACATAATATGAGTCCTAGAGACCTCAGCCATCAAACTGCCTCCCCCATTTGGCCATTCCACAGCGGAAACAGTGCTGGGCCAGCCAATCGGAGGAAAGGACCTCTCTACCCCACGATTCCTACGATCCTCCATCAGGGATGACTTTACCTTAGGCAGGCAAAACAACTTGGCAGGTGGGCCGTGACACCAAGTGCCATGTTTGAGTACAGAGAAGAGAAACAGAATAGGTGAGGGTTAGTAACAAATTATAACAATCATGTTACTTATGTTTTAGTGCTCTTGACTAACAACAAAGATGCAGTCTGTATAGTTAATCAGCAGCTCTAGTCATGGTATGCTAAACTGAAGTAGTGAGTCTTCAGCCGGGATTTAAAAGCCAAGGCCAAAGGGGCATTTCTTATGGTAGCAGGCAGACCATTCCACAGTTTAGGGGCCCTCTAACTAAAAGCTCGACCTCCCACTGTTATTTTAGTAATCCTTGGCATCATAAGCAGACCAGCATCTTGAGATCTTAATGTGCACTCTGGTTTGTAAGTCATGATAAGTTCAGACAAGTAAGCCGGACCTTGGCCATTTAATACTTTATATATTAAAAGGAGGATTTTGAAATCTGCCCTAAACTTAACCGGGAGCCAGTGTAAGGATTTAAGAACTGGAGTTATGTGTTCGTATTTTCTTGTTCTTGTAATAATTCTGGCAGCAGTATTTTGGATTAACTGGAGGCTGTATAAAGAACAGTTTGAACATCCAATGAACACCACATTGCAGTAGTCAATCCGACTAGCAATATATACTAACTGTACTACCCATTGTAATAAGAGACAAAAAAAGATGAAGATTTGGGGATTCCACCCCGTATAGTGTAGGTTTCTCCAACAAATCAAACAAAGACTAACAAAGACTGCTAAAGAAGAGGAATGCTCAGGTTTTATAGTTGAAGGGGAGGAAGTGGTGGGTCTTCAGGCAGAAGTGAAGCCAGTTGGGGTGTGAAATGCTGCCGGAAGTGGGAGGATTTTTAGGTGGACAATCCTTCTGGAAGTCTGTGGAAGAGGGAGAAAAGGCGTAAGTGCAAAGAATCAACCCCAGACTCTGTACTTTACTTCCACCTACGCCCTTAAACTGCTTCCTATGCGCATGTGTGACACCATCTAAGATGAGTTAAAATCTAAGTAATCAACATAGACCTAATAATTAACATTTGTAGTGCGCCATGTGATATGGCAGTTCATATAGGATTTGTAAGAGAAGCGTTAATGTTATTGTTAGTGTTAATGTTCAGAATATGCTATATATTGGAATGACAAATAAAATGCATTTTATTACTAAAAATGTTTGTGATGCACCATCTTTTTGGATTGACAGAGAAATGGCAACCAGACAGACACACAGACACTTATCCTTTTATTAAGGTGGATATATATATATATCTGACCTCACTATAAATCACTATCATGTACTACTAATGGGTAATTTTAATATTCACATAAACATGTAAGCATTTAGAAAATATTTTAAACACCTACTGAAATTAGCAGATTATTAAAGCTTCAGCTCTCACTAACACTGGTACAGTATATCTAATTATTACTTACAGTGTGGAAATTCAAAATGCTATTACTACTCCAAGAAATTATATTATCTCTGATTACTATTTATTACATTTAACTTGTTCTCATCCTTAAAAGTACAATTCCAGATTAATGCAGGAACAATGTGACCTGAAAACACTTTATAAAAATCAATACATATAAATGATAAACACAAACTTACTTCTGGAGAAAAACAGAAACAAGGTGACATATAACTATAATGCGTCTCTGAAAGAGGCCTCATATACGGTAGTTTCTCTCAAGACAAAAATGATTAGAGTACAGGGAAATAAATGCGCTCACACTCTTCAATAGGATTGCTGAAAAGTAAACCATAAATAAAGAGCAACAAAATTACAGGTCTGACAAAAGGCTGGGACCATGTTAAAAGATGTAAAAAGGCTAAAATCCTGACTGGTTCTGAAATAACTTCGATATCAACAGATACAAACAGAAATAATGTAGTGTTTTATATACAACAGTTGTTAATTAGACACATGGGATTTTTTTAAGAGAAAATGCTTAATATAGGATGCCATATTTTAGAGCCATCTTACAATAACAGATTTTAATAACTGAACAGCACATCATAACTAGAATTCCTAAAACAAAAATGATAACTTTTCCTTAGACCCAGTCCCAACCAATTTAAGTTCAAGTTTATTGTTATGTTTTACATGGTTAAGTGAAATTACTCCTTGCTTGTCTCCCACAGACTAGTCACAGTAACATAATACCATCATCAGACTGAATCTACTGGTGTGAATAAAAGTGGTCCTGTTCCTTTTGGAGGTACCAGTTCTTGACATTGTAAATAGATTCTTATTTAATAGCATAGTCCTTAGAGTATCGATTGTCAGGCTTTTATTTAAAAAAGTAGAGCTAAACCAAATATACTAATTTCAAATTGGATGTTTTCTTTTTAAAGTTCTTGAAAAGGTTGCAGTCTTAAATTTCCAGTCCTACTTCATAACCTACCTGAAAAATGTTTTATTCACATTGATGACAGTACAGAAATAGCATTAATGACAAGGTCTTTAGATGAAGGAAGTTCTACAATTACTGTATTTTACATCACTTCATTCAGTGACACAGGGTTGAAAATTATTTTAAGCTGTCAGGTACTACTTGCATGGTTACGTTTATACTTATCCAATCGACATCAGTATGTGCAGAAATTGTTGTCATTATACCTTAATTACAGCTTTATGTGTGTCGCTATTGTGTTGTTTGATGCATGCCACACCGTTTTGGTTGCCAGTTGTCTAGACACCAGAGGGTTGTCAGGGGAGTGCCTTCATAACATGACATATAATGTCCTCAGAGCAACACGTTATATACCGGCGCAATGGATAAACAAAGAAACAAGCTTAGATTCATATCACGCTTCATTACTCTGTTTTTCTGATAATAGTTTTTCTGACATGTCCTTTTGACTTCGAGCTTGTTTTACATTTCAGCTTAGTCACCTTCAATTTCTCTTTTCTCCTTGTAAAGAATTTTATTTCCTGGTTTCAATATCTGTTACCTTCTTACTAGTGTGGCTTAACCATTACAGAAATGTGATAATTGTTCATTCTGAAGTTACATACAGTGTCTCCTAGGGCTCAGTATTTGAATCTTTACTGTTTTCACTTCATGTGCTTCTTCTGGGAGGTTTAATTAAAAAGCTTAATATTCACTTTCACTTGTAAGTATATTGTAGTCACTTTCCTTCAGACCCCATAATATTTGTACTATTCTGTCCTTAATTCTGTCATTGAGTTAAAAGACTGGATTAATTAAAACTACTTGTCTTTGACTATAGAAGAAAGAGAAAAGTTATTCATGGGAATAATAAAGACAGAAACAAGAAACAGTCACATTTCATCCCTCGTAGGTATAAGCATTAATATTACAGAATTTGCAAGAAATCTATCTTTATCACACATATTATAGTACTATCTGACTCTACTTTTTCTTGCTAAAAACTTAGGAAACATGAATATTTTTTCTTACTCTGCAGGATCCAGAGGAGATAATGCATGGGTTCATTTGTAGTAGAATTGACTACTTCAATGAGTTATTCACAGGCTGCTTACATTATTCTCTTTGCACCCTTCAGTTAATTCAAAATGCTGCAGCAAGGATCGTTACTAGAACAAGGAAATATGACTACATAATTCTTCTTGTTAAGTGTTTACCACTGCATCTGTGGTGAAACAGATGATGAGGAAAAAAGGGACCAGAAGATGAAAATGGTAATTTCGATAATGAAAAGTCCATCCTATCTTTTAACAAAGCCAAGAATTGCAATCAAAAATCAAAGTCGGAAAAAAGCAAGAATTCTTGGACCCAGAAATTAAAATGTGAAAGCACACACCAAAGAAAGATCTTTTGTTTTTATCCATTTTTGGAAGTGAGAAGTACTGATCTTGACCTGATGACGTGGCAAACCACACTAGCAACAGTATACAAAGGACTTGGAAAATGGCAGCACCATTGAAAAACAAGATGGAGTTGGAAAATACACAAACAAGAATCAACCAAATATTATTCTCATGTGAAATTAAAGGGCAAACATGAAATTCTACGATGTTCAAAACACCTAATGGGTAAAAGAAAAATTTAAAAAGAGTAAAAACAAAAATAGGAAAAATACATATGAAACTCACTCATAACCTAGTTGGGGTTTAGATAGATAGATAGATACTTTATTAATCCCAAGGGGAAATTCACATACTCCAGCAGCAGCATACTGATAATGAACAATATTAAATTAAAGAGTGATAACAATGAAGGTATAACAGACAGACAATAACTTTGTATAATGTTAACGTTTACCCCCCCCACTGGTGGAATTGAAGAGTCGCATAGTGTGGGAGAGGAACGATCTCCTCTGTCGCTGAAGCTGCTCCTCTGTCTGGAGATGATCCTGTTCAGTGGATGCAGTGGATTCTCCATGATTGACAGGAGCCTGCTCAGTGCCTGTTGCTCTGCCATGGATATCAAACTGTCCAGCTCCGTGCCTACAATAAAGCCTGCCTTCCTCACCAGTTTGTCCAGGCGTGAGGCATCCCTCTTCTTTATGCTGCCTCCCCAGCACACCACCGCGTAGAAGAGGGCGCTCACCACAACCGTCTGATAGAACATCTACAGCATCTTATTGCAGGTGTTGAAGGACGCCATCCTTCTAAGGAAGTATAGTCGGCTCTGTCGTTTCTTACACAGAGCATCAGTATTTGCAGTCCAGTCCAATTTATCATCCAGTTGCACTCCCAGGTATTTATAGGTCTGCACCCTCTGCACACAGTCACCTCTGATGATCACGGGAGCCATGAACGGCCTGGTCTTCCTAAAATCCACCACCAGCTCCTTGGTTTTGCTGGTGTTCAGTTGTAGGTGGTTTGAGTCGCACCATTTAAGAAAGTCCTTGAATAGGTTCCTATACTCCTCCTCCTGCCCACTCCTGATGCAGCCCACAATAGCGGTGTCGTCAGCAAACTTTTGCATGTGGCAGGACTCTGAGTTGTATTGGAAGTCCTATGTATATAGGCTGAACAGGATCGGCGCTCCTGTGTTGCTGACCAGAATGTCAGACCTGCAGTTCCCGAGACGCACATACTAAAGTCTGTCTTTAAGATAGTCCACGATCCATGCTACCAGGTATGAATCT
The DNA here is from genome assembly GCA_026402145.1 of Polypterus bichir lapradei. Lineage (NCBI taxonomy): Eukaryota > Metazoa > Chordata > Cladistia > Polypteriformes > Polypteridae > Polypterus > Polypterus bichir. The sequence continues at coordinate 46,020,347 of JANRMT010028174.1, read as the reverse complement.
ACTCCCATCTCTGTCAGCTTGTTTCTAAGGAGCAGAGGTTGGATGGTGTTGAAGGCACTAGAGAAGTCCAGAAACATAATTCTTACAGCACCACTGCCTCTGTCCAAGTGGGAGAGGGATCAGTGTAGCATATAGATGATGGCATCCTCCGCTCCCACCTTCTCCTGGTATGCAAACTGCAGAGGGTTGAGGGCGTGGTGGACCTGTGGCCTCAGGTGGTGAAGCAGCAGCCGCTCCATGGTCTTTAGAACATTAAAACTGTGGACGAAGTTTTCAGACCAGACAGCAGGTGAAACAATAA
>JANRMT010028174.1:45999176-46009298 GCA_026402145.1 Polypterus bichir lapradei | reverse complement strand
GGGGAGTGTTCTGCCCCACATCTTGTTAGTTGAGACTGTTATTTGTTAAACTGTGCTCCCCCTTCATCTTGTCATTTATTAACACACCTGTCAGTCACGTCCCACACTCACAGTGGTACTATAAAAGTATATGAAACTCACGTAAAGCACGTAGGTCCCATAATAAACATTTGAATACAATACACCCCATGTGTCTCACGTAGGCACCCCTTTATCTCTTGTTTCGGTCACGTCCAAAACGTATCCTTAGGGTATATAAACCCCTGTGTCTGGTTAGTTGTGGTACGCAGCAATTTGAACCTCTGTCTACGTGCTTCTCTTTGTCTTGATCCAACCGTGGAAATCACTCGCCTTGTAAGTGTCTTTTAAAGCTCTATTGTTTAATGTACACTGTCTGCTATGTATTGCTTTGTAAATTATTCTTTATTGTCTTTGTACACATGTAAATACCTGTATGTTTCTTTTGTATATATTTCAGTTTACAACGAAGTACGTCCAGTAAAAGCCTTCAAGATAGCTCGCTCACCCCTTGTCGTTTTTTATGTGGATGTACCGAGTTGTTTAAGCTCTCTGCGGCCGCATAGTGCGGAGTGAGGCAGAAAAGTCAGTACCAGAATCAATGCAGAAAAACATAAAATATAAAAAGCAGCCCAAGCCTCACAAATATTGTGATAAATCTTAGGTCGAATGGTGCTACTTATTATTATTATTGCTTTTTTATATTTGATTAGATGAAAAAGCAATATGAATTCTTATTATTTTGATTTTTTGAAAAGGTTCTGTAGTTTATGGGCTAGATTTATATTTCTGTTGATGATTCCAAGCCAATTTTTCAACCCTATTTAACTGAGTAAATATAAAATGTGTTCTAGCATATAAGACATAAATTTAATGTTTAAAAATGATTCACACAAAAACAAAAGTTTTTGATCACGTTTATGAACTGTATACACAGACTAAAAGTTCCAGTCATGCAATATAACCAAGTTTAGCACATCTAAATAAGTTTCTCATTTGTGTTTTGTCTTAATTCCTTTTATGTGATATGCTAACATCAGATAATTTATGAGACATTTCATTTGATTTTTTGACATTTTTTTGTTTTGCTCCCTGATTTTTTTTTATAATGCTGTAAAATGCATAATTTCTGATTGTGTTTACTCATCATTTGAAAGTGGAGTTTTCAGGGTATTTGGGGATGTCTCTAAAACAGGGTGCTTTAGAAGAGGCAAAAATATAGAAACTATGTAACTGCTGTGTATTATTTTATAGTATATTGCATTGTGTGTCATGTTATTTTTATGTTGTTTGGTAATGATCTAATCATTCAAATGTACTTGTATGTTTTACATATAGTATATAGTAAACTAGCAGAGCTATTGCATATTAAATCAACTAGCACTAGAACACCAAACAAAGCTAAGCTGAACCTCCTTCTTATATTTAGTTCCCCTTGAAACTCGAGCACCTTTGTCCACTCAGAGTGGTATAAACTCCCAGACTAAAGAAGTCCTTCATTAATTCAGCTAATAAAAGTCACATGGCCATGAACTGTGCAGAACAGCTGAAAACACAAAGGACGTTTATATCTTGTTTAACCAAAGAACCACGGTGGGCAGTAAGGGCAAATCTCATCTTGGTTACACAAATTTTCATTAACATAACAGGAGGTGTCGTGTCCCTTTGCTAAATTAATTCCTCCTTAAAATGTAGATCTGTATTTGCTGATTGCAAGTTGGATACCGTATTAGTCTTCCACTGTTCAGATTAATTTACTGGAAAAGTTGAATTTTCCCAATTTTTGCGTCTTTATTATATGTCATTAAGCTGAAGGGACAGCAAGCAGTTGTCACACAGACATTCAGAGTAAAGGAATAGTAGAGAAAGTTAAGAGTAAGAGACAATTTTATAGTTGTGCGTGGTCAATAATAATACCCGCGCTTCGCAGCGGTGAAGTAGTGTGTTAAAGAAGTTATGAAAAAGAAAAGGAAACATTTTAAAAATAACGTAACATGATTGTCAATGTAATTGTTTTGTGACTGTTATGAGTGTTGCTGTCATCAAGGATTTGATTATCATTATTTCTTTCAATCAGGTTCGTATTTGGAGGATGTGTTGTGTTCAAGTTAAATTCCGTGTTTGTCAACCGTTGTAAAGATAACAGGTTTCATTCATCGAAGTGTTCACTTCTCAAATCGGTACTCGTGAATCTAAGATGTTTAACAGGCATTCCCGGTATTAAGTTGTGGATTTGCCTGCGAATATTTAGGGGCAGCATGTCTATGAACTTAATTTAAACTTAAGCTTTACACCTTGCTTTCCTATTGATATGTCTACAAAGGCTTGTTCAGCTTCAGAGGGTTGTTCCTTTCTTACTGCATCAATAAACAGCTCGTCTTCCTCTTTATCTGAGACATCACACACTGCATGCACAGGTTTACCTTTCCCAGTCCTGCAAACTTTAGCGAAGTGGTTTAATTTACCACATTTTTTACACAGTGTTCTTTTAGCTGGACATTGACTTTTTCCACCGTGTGCTTTGTTTCCGCAGTACCTGCACTTATGAATATGCTTGTATGCGTCACATGCTTCATATTCTTTTGACTGCCTTCAATTGTGTAATGCGTTTTTTGTTCAGCGCTCTTTGGAGCTCTTGCTTTTTGTGTGCGTACTGCATTCACAGTCAGTTCACGTGAGCCACTCAGAGTACATGCATCAAAGGTTCTCAGCTGTGCTTGTGCTATCTCGTGCGATCTTGCGATGTCCACGGCTTTATTTAATGTTAGCTCAGACCCGGCACTTAAAAGTTTCTCTCGCACTTTGGCTGAGTTTGTGCCAAACACTATTCTATCCCTGACCATCTCATCTTCGCTTGCACTGTCTTCCTTTAGCTGGACATTGACTTTTTCCACCATGTGCTTTGTTTCCGCAGTAGCTGCACTTATGAATATGCTTGTATGCGTCACTCTTTTGCTGCCTTCTCAATTGTGTAATGCGTTTTTTGTTCAGCGCTCTTTGGAGCTTTTGCTTGTTGTCTGCGTACTACGTTCACAGTCAGTTCACGTAAGCCGCTCGGAGTACATGCATTGAAGGTTTGCTATCTCATGCGATCTTGCGATGTCCACAGCTTTATTTAATGTTAGCTCAGACCTGGCACTTAAAAGTTTCTCTCGCACTTTTGCTGAGTTTGTGCCAAACACTATTCTATCCCTGACCATCTCATCTTCGTTTGCATAAGCACAGTCCTTCACCAGCAATTTTAACTCCGTTACAAAGTGATCAAAAGTCTCGTTTATACTGTGCGTCTTCTCACTAAACTTGTATCTCGTGAAAATCGCATTCGTCTTAGGCATGACAAACGCCTCGTAGCGGCAGTGTGTCTATTGGATTGCTGCTGACGGACGGTCCTATATCGGCAGGGACTCAATTATGTGGGAGGCGTGGGTATGGGGGACACAATATAGGCAGGAAGCCAACTACGTGGGAGGCGTGATGATGGGCGACGCAACTCCGCCTCACACGGCGACCGAGCTGCAGGCTATGGCCATATATATGTATGTAAGTAGGATTCAGTTATGATCATTATGAGTAGAATTTCGAAATGAAACCTGCTTAACTTTTGTAAGTAAGCTGTAGGGAATGAGCTTGCCAAATTTCAGCCTTCAACCTACATGGGAAGTTGAAGAATTAGTGATGAGTCAGTGAGTCAGTGAGTCAGTGAGGGCTTTGCCTTTTATTAGTATAGATACAGAGAACAGTAAAATTCATACTTTAATGTGTTAATCAGCTTGCAATATGTCAGCATTACTAGTGAATAAAACTACCTTAGCTTTAAATGTCTGCCTTCCTTACACGAAAAATCTCATGAAAATATTATTTCCAGTTGGATCATAAGCAAGCAAAGTTACTCACATAGGGGGTCACATATGCGTGTGTGAGTGTGCTGAACTCTGAAAATTCTGCAGCAATACCAATTTCCAAATAGATTCAAGACATCAGTAAGTGTCTGGTCAACAGGAACTTTCACCACCCTGCTTACACCATGAGAAAGATCCAGTAAGTCTACTGCAGGTACAGGTCTTTGTGTTTGCCCCTAATACAGGGTCACCCAAAAAAGAAGTACCACATTTCAAACGTTTATTCTATAAAAACGCTACAAGATAAAATAAATTTCACTACAACACAAGGAAGGGTATATAAAACAGATTTTTTTTCACTGTGTTCGCTCTTCTAGGCAATTTCTGAACTCTCGCAGGACTCATTTGGTCATTCCAAGAGGAATAGCAGTGATTTTGTGGTGAATAGCGTCCTTGGGGGTTTCAAGGTTTTGAGGTCAGTGTGTGGATGCGTTTGATTTTAGATCGCCCCACAAGAAGCAATCGCAAGGAGTGAGATCAAATGAATGTGAAGGCCACCTGACATCACACAGGGAGATCAGCTTCCCCAGAAACATCTTCTGCAAAACTTGCATGGATCTCTATGCCATATGAGCTGTTGCTCCATCCTGTTGAAACCAGACATCCACCACATCCATTTCTAGTAGTTGGCACCTCAGAAAGTTCTCTAGCATTTCAATGTAACATTCTGAAGTGACTCCCCCTTCATCAGAAAAGTAAGGGCCTACAATGCCAAATTCTCCAACAGTGCACCAAACTGTAACACGCTTACTGTGCAGAGGTCTCTGATGAAGTTCATGAGGGTTAGTTTCAGCCTAGTAGCGAATGTTTTGCTTATTTATGCAACCATTCAAATGGAAATATATCTTGACGCTGCACATGACAATGGCATCTTGATGAACGGTCTGCAGAATGTTCGCGCACAACTCTCTACAACTCTCCCAGTGGGTTCCTGCACTACCATCATTTTGTATGGATGGAAATTAAGGTCTTCATGCAAAATCCTCCTCAAAGCTGTGTTGGAAATACCTAAGGCAGAAACATGTTTGTGCGCTGAACATCTAGGAGACGGAGAAATTGATGCCCTTACAGCTTGGATGTTTTCAGGCTTTCGTACTGTCAGAGGATGGCTTGGAAATTTTCTGTTCAATGTTGTACCTGCCTGTCTAAATTTAGCCACCCACTGGAAAATTGTTTTCCGATTTGGGATGTTACCATTAGGAGGAATGCTGAAGAGCGTTTGGAAGGCGAATTGCATAGTGATGATGGATTCATTGTTTTGAAGAACACTGTGACAGCGAAAGCACATTGCGCACCAGACTAAGGCATGTTGCTGACTGAAAACCACAAGGGATCGCCAATCAACCCCAACCCACTCGGCTGCCTCTACCTCATGCATTGACCTTAAGAAATGTGGTACTTAATTTTGGCTCACCCTACTTGAAATAGAACAGGATGACTGCTTCATTCTTAAACTTTGCTGGGGGCTTCACTTATTAATGCATCTCTGCTTCAGAATCACACCTATGGAAACAGAATACCCAATTGATTGACCAGAGCATTGGGAGTTGGATTAAAGTGCAGAGAAGAACAAAAAAGTGCATCCTGGGATTAATTGGGTTGTGCTTCTCTGACAGGCTAAGAAAAATAAAAAATCTTATTCTTAAGCATAGAAAGCTGCATGAGAACCTAATCTGTATCCTCAAAATTTCCAAAGACATTGATTAAGCCGACCCAGAAGAATTCTTTCATTTAAATAGTGAATTACGCCCTCAGTGGAAATTAACTGTAAAGGCATTTAAGAGTGATGTCAGTAAGCACTACTTTATATTAGCGTCATGGGAATCTAGAACAAACAATGGAGTAATGCAAGTACAGCAATAACCTTGACAAGTTATAGAAAAGTCTCTGGATGACATATTGGAACATCTTAGTTGTTAGCTACTATTGTTATTAACAAGCTTGACAGACTGAATGGCGCCCACACATTTGTTAAACTTCTTATAGAATTCTAATACACTGTATACAGTAGATTCAGAAATTAGAGTCCTTTGCATTCTGCACATTTTATTGTGCTATAGATTTAATTTTAAATTGATACATTTACCATTTTTGCCCATCAATCTACACTCAACAATTTATAATGACAAAGTGAAAAGAGGTTGTCAGAAAAGTTTGCAAATTTGTTATGCTTCTGCTTTTGTATTTTGGCTAACTTTTTGTAATAAATTAATATTAACAAATAATCGACACCTGAAATATGCTGTCATTGTTATTGTTTTATATCATTTTAAAAAGGAAACTGTTAATACCTAGTTAAATGCATACCAAGGGTTACCCTCCTTTTGCCATGACTATACACACACATATATATATATATATACAAATTTTGAAAATAAGGAGATAAGCAAGAAAAATGATTTGGGGCTCCGGGGGACACCCCATTTAATTTCCAGGTTCTAAAAATGAAAGGAAACCAAAAATAGGTGCCAAACCAGGCTCAGGGTGTAGAGGACAACTCCTCCAGCTGACAGGGTGCTTCGTTTCAAAGAGGGTTGTGTCTTCTTGGGAAAGGAGGACCAGAAAGTGAAAAGCTGTATAGATGAGGAGGTGAAAGGTTTGGGACTACTGATGTAGGGTGTTTTTCTCCAAACGGAAATTGTGTTAAATGTGTAGGTGCACCAAAAAACCTTCTCTGTATTTTTAAACAAAGCAACATGCATAACACACTCCCAACGTTCAGATGCATGACAATATACTCAGACCAGTATTTTTATGAACAAGCCAATTTTTTTAAGAATTTGTAAGCACTTTTATAAAATGTTTAATTTTTTCCAGTCATTGTTTTTGATTACATGAAAATCTACTCTATTTTTTCACAATGTGTACATTTTATACTTCTTCTGAGTAGAATCTAATTAATTTACAGCATTATGTAAATTATATATTAAAAATGTCAATCTACTCCTCAATCTTTATTGTGAGAAAATATTTCTAAAATGTACTGTCAATTTTTACTTAGCATGTATCACATGTGAACCGTTATTTATATTATTTTTTTAACTTTCTTAAAGGAATACTGCAGTGTTAACATTTGGCAATGAACTCAGCTTTTTTCTTGTTTTAAGATCATGATTCTGAAGCAAAAAACAGGTGATTCATCACTTAAATGGATTCTAAGACTGAGTCTCAAGAGGCAGTCGATAAATACACTGCAGATACATTAAAATAATGGAATTAAAGCATTTTGCATCATATTGCTTCTTCAACCTCCTATTTTTTACCTTTGGCCGAGAAGTTATCACATCATTTCCCTCTCATTTATCGTTTTCTTTGGTGAAATTTCCCCAAAGCTTCTTAATTAAATGCCAGAAGAAATGATGTTATTCTAAAGCTCTGCACCATGGCATCTGGCATCTATCTTTAATTCCTTGTGATTCCCCACATGCCTGAAGTAAAAATATCATTTAATTAAAAACCAATTAAAAATAAAACAGATGAGAGATGCACCAGGGCAAATGGAAGCATTATCTGTCAGTCGAGATAGATGCAATTAAGCAACAAAACAAAGTTGAACTTTAATGTGTAGTGTTTACTGTGACATTAAACATTATAAGACAGAGCAAAACATCAAACGTATTCTACAGCTTCTGAAATGAAAAGAGCCCTCTTATAGAATGCTTTAAATTACACTTATTGAGCCAATAAAGTTTTCATTCTAACAATTTAGTATTTCCATTACTTTCCATTACTTAACTCACAATAATATAAGAAAGACTATATTTTAGAAGCTTAATTTTAACTTAAATTTTTCATATTTTCACCCATTTATATAATGTATATGAAAGTATATTTTTTACACAAATAGAATCCTAAACCTTTGTACAAATCTAAGCACCAGGGAAGAATTTCAATTTACCTGTTTAACTTCAATGTTCAGTGGCATATTCTTGCCACTATATTGTATTACCATTTCAGAATATTTGAACCCGAGTTTGATAATCTCTTATAGAACCTTCTATGTATTGTTTGCATGTTTTCCACGTGCTAACATAAGGTCTCTGCTATATGCCAAAAACATTCAATTGAAATGACTATAAAGTTGAAATTGGTCCAGTTTAAATGACTATGGCTGTTTGTGCTGTGGGCTTTGACTACCTACATAGTGACTGCGAGTTATTTCTATTTTTGTAACATCAGGTCAGGTCAGGTTGGGGAGCATGCACTGATTCATTACGTTGTCACACCCACCACGCAACAAAACAGCTCGGGATCCTGGTTGGCAACCCCCCAGACAGACACGTGGTCCAGTCCCCCCCTCCGGAAGTGACCCTTGGCCTGGTCCTGCCACTCTAGTCCTCAACAATGAGGATCCTGCGAGCTGGATCACCCTCAAGGGAATTGCGCCACATGTAACTGTCGCTCCCTCACAATGTAGGCAATGTGCCTCATTTAGTACTCCATGAGCAACCGCTCATTGGACACAAAGTCAAACCAGCGGTACCCAAGGATTCTCCGAAGAGACACAGTACCAAAGGAGTCCAGTCTTCGTCTCAGGTCACTGGACAATGTCCATGTCTCACAACCATATAGCAAGACAGGAAGCACCAGGGTCCTCATGCATAACACCGTGAATAGAATAGAATAATTAAACACTTACTATGAAGATATTTCAATGTTCCTTAAAAGTTTTGAAGAATCGTCATTGTAAGCTTATGGATGGCTTAACATCTATTACAGAGCTGATTGTGTGGCAATTGGGTATTTGGGGAAAGAAAAGTAAGGACAGGGATTGGAGGTATAGCACGTTCGAAAGAAACAGTACTGCTGCAATAAAGTATTTCATCGAAGGTCGCAAATGGCGCAGCAGCATCTTGTGTGAGACATGAAAAATCACTGCGCCATTGTGTTCCCATGTTTAATAACATGCTTTCATTCCAATCATCATGAAAATGATATCACGTATACATCTTAGTATTTTAATTATTCAGAGAGCTGTAATATCACGAATGTAATGGATTCTGTGTCCTGTCGGAGAAAGAGAAAGAACGGAAGCAAGTAGTGATTCACACACATAGAGCACATAGAAGATCAAAAACAAAACAAAGTATTTAACGTGCTACTTTAGTTACGATGGGATTTGAGAAACTAGTAAATTAAATGATTTTAAGATGAAGTTTATGATGTTCTACTTTAATGACAAAATAAAATATGTGATTAAAGTGGAAATTTTGAGATTAAAGTTGACATTTCGTGCTTTTTTCCCACTGTGTGCCTATTTTTTTTGTCTGTACCCTAATAAGCTTTCATATGACACTCAGACAGTGGGCTACAACTCGCCTTTTCACGGCGACATTGATATGTAACTTCTTTTTTATTTTGGCACTGTGCGACTTTGTGAACTTGAGCTTTCGAGTTTCTCCAACACGCTATGTCACTTGATCAACTTCCTTTTGTTGTTTATATCACTGTTTAAATCAACAAATAGTATGTTTTTCCTTTGCCTCCACTTGGTATTCGCTGAAATTCTTATATTTGCGTTTGCACTCCATGAGAACTCTCAGTGCCAGTATGCGGTCAATGGTAGACTTCTTAGGCATAAAACCAGAATGCTCCAGTCGCTGGTAGGTGAGCAAGTGATCACATATCCTATTGAGGATGATCCTAGCAAGGACCTTAACCGGCACCAAGAGCAGTGTTATCCACCTGTAGATCCAGGCGATCACCCGACCCTTTCCAGATAGGGACGACAAGTCCCGTTTTCCAATCAGTTGGTATGATGCCAGCCTCCAAAATGGAAGCAAAGATTGCTTGCAGTGTCAGGAGGACAGCTTTACCACCAGCCAGGAGAAGTTCACAACGGATACCACAGATCCCTGCAGCCTTCCCTACCCTCAGCTGGTTCACTGAGATTGGGTGGTTCTCATCCAATTGGAGGATTAGCCTCAAGAACTGTCAACCCAGAGATGTCCAACGTCCTAGCCGGAGGATCAGCTTTAAATAGCTGCTCAAAGTAGCCACTTTGTAATCACTACTGCAGTGTCATCCGTAAGATAGATAGATAGATCTGTATATGTGGTGGTGGTGGTGGTGGTTGGGAGCATGCACTAATACAGTCTCCAAGGGGAATGTGGCTTTTTATAGAAGGTCTTTAAATAAACAAATTCATGAATAGGTAGATACATACATACATACATACATACATACATACATACATACATACATA
>JANRMT010028174.1:45987329-45999166 GCA_026402145.1 Polypterus bichir lapradei | reverse complement strand
ATACATACATACATACATACATACATACATACATACATACATACATACATACATACATACATAAATAAATAAATAAATACACATACTGTGGTTTGAACACACACCAGAATGACTAAAAAGCAAGAAAATTAAAAAGAAGGAAAACTTCTGATTTGGCAGTCCCATTTACAGTAAAGCCTTAAGCAGGCAGCTTGCTGTTGGTATAAAGGAGCCCCAGTTGTGTTACTTCACACATTTCTGCTGAATAAATTGTCTGAAAGTCATCAGTGTTAATGTGTCAGAGAGAGGATGTACAGCATTTTTCATATTGGCACTCAGTTTTGTTTTAATTCTTTCTTTCACTATGGACCTCACAGGTTCCAGAGTGTGTCCCATAACTGAGACTGTCCTTTTAATTTGCTTGTTCAATCGGTGGGCCTTTCTTGAAGTGATGTTACCAGTCCAGCACAACACAGCATAGAAAATTGCACTGCCAATCACAAAGTTGTAGAAGATGTGACGGATGTTATTACACACATTAAAGGAACACAGGCCTCCCAAGGAAGAAGATCTTCACGTGACATAGTCCACATTCATATTGAGAAGTCTGTTATGTAGAAGCTCTGGTATAATTTTGTTAACGCAGAACTAAAATCCACAAATAAGATAAAATATGACATACAGTTAAGTAGATGAAGCGTCAAAATGCTGCCAGGCATAGTGGAAAGCCATGGTTACTACACCATCAGGTGAATTGTTGGCCATTAAGGAAACTGTATTGGGTTAACTAGAAAATTAGTGACAGATTTGTGATGGTGAAGAATCAGACATTCAGATGTCTTTATTATTATAGAGGTCAGAGCCACAAGCCTGTAATCATTTGCATAGGTAATATGTTCCTTATTAGGCATACGTACAGATGATAATTGATTGTTTAAAACAGGCAAGAACTTTTTATTGAGCCAAAGAGTGAGTAAAGATTTCTGTAAATACAGGAGCTAACTCTCTAGCACAGTATCTTAGTGTGGAAGGAGAGACATTGTCTGGACTAGTAGCTTTACAATATTTCTGTCAGCGGAACAGCAAATTGGACTTCATACTTATAAATGAGTAGGGGGTGAAGGTAAAGTTGGACCAAAAGAGAGAGAAATCAGATAGTTTGATATCCTGAGTGGAGAAGGGTGGCTTTTCAAACCTACAATGAAAATTGTTCAGCTGGTCAGGCAGAGAGTTATTAGTTTGTAGCAGCGGGACATGTTGTACATCAGAAATGTGACAAGCGTGAGGAGACCATTCAGTCCATCAAACCTGTTTGTTTAGCTAATAGCTAAGCTGTCCCGATATCTCATGCAGATTCTTCTCAAAGGTTGCCAATATTTATGCTTCAACTCCATATCTCGATAGTTTGTTCCAGAGTCACAAAACTCTTTGCGTAAAGAAGTGCTTCCTGGCTTCAGTTTTAAATGCACTTCCCCTTAACTTTCACTGATGTTCTCGAATGCGTGATTTACCCTTAAGCTGAAAGAAAGTTGCTAGTTATACTTTATCAGTTCCTTTGAGGATGTTGAAGACCTGAATTAGGTCCCCATGAGACTGCTTTGCTTGAGACTAAACAGGTTTAATTCTTTCAGTCTCTCAAAGTAGGACATGACCTTAAGTCCTGGGCTGTACTTGGTTAATCTCCTCTGCACAGTTTCAAATGATGCTAAGTTTTTCTTCTACTTTGGTGACCTGAACTGCACACAGTACTCCAGATATAGTCTTACTAGTTCATTATATACTTATGCATTGTATTTTGAATCCTGTTCATCATCATTGTTTGTGTGGAGGTAGCAGATTCTCCTAATGTGTGTTCAGGTTTTTCTCAATTTACTCCAATTTTCCTCCCATATCTCCAAAGACAGGTATTTTAGGGTAACTGGAAATCTAATTGGGTGTTTATGAGAGAGGACCCTCCGATGGTCATATGTTCTCTCCAGGACTGGGCCCTTTATTTCATTTGACTTGGCATAGGCTTCAAAGCCATAATCTAGTTTGAGAATATTGTTATTTATGATACTATAATCACCATGGCACTTAAATGGACAGGTCAACATTAGATGAAGGATTACAAAGCTGCATTATTAAAATTCAGACTTCCTTCAAAATGAAATAGTTAATCCATAATAAAAAGCTCTAAATTAAGTGAATACTCTAGAAAATCAAACTTCTTTATGCACTTAATGCTTAAAATTCTTGCTATAATGACATAAATATTCATAGATAAGTCATTTGAAAATTAGAGTGTGACTTTGAAACAAACAAAAATGTTAATGAAGAGCCATAGAAAGAGGATGAAATCATTTGTTAATTTCTTTTCAACTGATATGATGTATTAATTACCATTTATAACACAGAATAACATAACTGTCTAAATTTAGTTCAGGGTGCGAGTGACTGAAGTCTAAACAGGCAGCACTAGGTGTAAAGCAGGAACAAGCTCTGAACATTGTGTACTCACACACAGTCTCGCTCACACTAACACAGGACCAACTTAGAGCTACCAGGTAACCTAAGGACCTCTGTAACCATGTCAGCAAAAAACAGAATACCAGGAAGAAAATCCAATATTATCCAGGTGGAAGGTGCAGGTTCAACTTCGACAATGACTTGAGCCCAAGACGGTGCTAAGTATTGCCACCACACTAGGAATTGCAATTTATGGAATTGTGCATGTAAGGTAGAATTTCATTAGTTGAGGCATCAAAACACAATTTTCAAAGCTGTTTTGTTACCATGTAATGTGGCTTGACAGCTGGAACTCTAAGGACCCATTCAAATGTGAGCTTTATAAATTTCCAGTGTTCCATTGGCATTTTTCGAGCTTTTTAATGACATATTTTTCAAGAACTTTTAGACTGTTGTTCAAGCTTTTTAATGACATATCTTTCAAGCATTTTTCAACTGTTTTTCAAGTTTTTTCAAGCCTTTTTTAAACTGTTTTTAAAGAAGCGTTTTCAACAGAAAAAATGATTTACATCATTTCGTTTTTTAATATCTTGTGGGTTGTGAGGTGTTTTAGTGTTGTGAGGTGATTGTTTTGTCTCTAGAATGCCTTTTATGATTTTAGTGCTTTTAATCCTGTTAATCACAAGTATTGAAAAGGAGGTATTGTCAGTGATTGTCAGTTTGGGATTCAGAGTTGCACAAGTGAAACGGCAAACTTCACAATGGTAAAGAGGTGTTTGACTCAGTTTCTGTATTCCTAGAATTAAAAGAATTCGAAGGAATTGTCTTCAGAGCTGCTTAGTTACAGGGGGCCACAAGCTCCATGGGTGGTCTGTAAGACAAAAGAACCCTAAAACAGGGAATAACTGCTTATATTAGACACTTAAACATTGATAACTCAACTCCGCTAGTTGTTTACTATGAGAGGTGATATTTTTGTATGACCACTGTGAATGTCTTCTGTCTGAGTGAAAATTTGTTTTTTCTATAGCTCTAGAAAGTGCAAGCACAGTCCAATATATCTCAACTTCCCCCTCAGCTGTTACAGTGAATAGTATAGACCATATGATAAACTGAATCTCTAGCCAGTTACAATTCCAACATTCCAGCCATCACATACAGCACCATCAGCAAGTTGTCTTCCATTGCTACTTTTCCTCGAAATAAATGAATCATGGGTTGATACAGCCTACCTGGCCACAATGTTTGTCAGTCTCAATTTTGCATCACATATGACTTGTGTGACAACAGAATGTCACTGCTTATTTTAACAAAAGCAGTGTCATTCTTGTTAGTTATGCTAACTGCAATATAAGTGCAGTGAATTGTGCTGATTACTTTAGGAAAACAGTGCTGCAAAATGCCTTTGCTTCGAAAGGATAAAAAAGACACATAGACACATATGTCAGGATGCTATTCATAGACTTTAGCTCTGCCTTCAACACAATCATCGCTCAAAAGCTGGTTGTAAAACTGAGCAGGTTGGGCCTGAACACCACCCTCCGCAATTGGATCCTGGACTTCTTGACAGAGAGGCCCCAGTCAGTTTGGATAGGCTGCAACACCTCCAGCAACATCACACTGAGCACTGGAGCTCCGCAGGGCTGCGTGCTTAGTCCACTGCTGTTCACCCTGCTGACTCACGACTGCACAGCCACGCACAACACCAACCACATCATCAAGTTTGCAGATGATACGACGGTGCTGGGACTGATAAGCAGGGATGATGAAACAGCAAACAGAGATGAGGTGTAATGGCTGTCTGCATGGTGTGAAGACAACAATCTATCTCTCAATGTTGACAAGACAAAAGAGATAATTGTGGACTTCAGAAAATCACGTCCTGCCCACATCCCACTCAGCATCAACGGTTTAGATGTGCGGACTGTTAGGAGTACCAAGTTCCTTGGTGTGCACATAACTGAGGAACTTACGTGAACACATAACACCTCAACACTAATCAAGAAAGCCCAGCAGATACTACACTTCCTGAGGCGGCTAAAGCGAGCACGTCTTCCCCCTTCCATCCTCACCATGTTCTACAGAGGCACCATTGAGAGTGTTCTGACCAGCTGCATCACCGTCTGGTATGGCAGCTGCAACATGTCCAACCACAAGCGCCTGCAAAGGATAGTGAAGACAGCAGAGAACATTATTGGGGTGCCTCTCCCTTCACTACATGACATATTTTAGAAAAGCAGTGTCCGCAAGGCCTGCAGCATTGTGCAGGACCCCTTACACCCTTCACATGGACTTTTCACACTTCTGACATCCAAGAGAAGATACTGCAGCATCAAAGCTGCAGGATAGTTTTTACCCCTAAGCTGTCAGACTCCTGCCGCCCCCTGGGATCTTCCACACTGCCTCAACCACCTCTAAAAACAGAACTTTTATACATGCAAGCCACTTTCCTGCAAAGACGAGTGTGCATGTAGAAAAGAACTGAAAATTTCATACTGACCTTTAAGTATTTTGACACTCTTGATATCCTTCTGCTGTGAAACATTCTGACCTGTCATTGTTTACACATGTCTTAAACAACTATTATCATACACTGATAATTTCTATATTATCTATATCTATTATTTATTATTTATTTATTATATTATATATCTATTGACTATATTTATGTATCTAGATTGCAAATACCAGACATTGCATCAATGTTCCTATTGGCTAACTACACGTTAATATTGTTACTACTTCTTTGTCTTGTCTTTGCACAATGTCTTGTCTTGTTTGTGTTTTAATTTTAAATTTAAATTCTATTTTTAATTTATTATTTGCATGTCATATTGTTACACTGTGGGCCCTGAGCTTCGCAATTCATCTATCTGTATACTTGTATATGGTTGAGATGACAATAAAGTTAACTTTGACTTTGGGTTGCCAATTTTTTATGTTGGCAAATAACATGTTATGTTTTATGTATGTACACCCACACAACATGGAAACTGCAAGTAGTGCCTCATCAGCCAGTTAATGGTTTCCAGCACAGAGGGCATGATGAATCTCAATATCGGTTCAAATATTCATGACCTATCAGCTGAGAAGAGACAATAGGTATCCTAAATAAACTAAAACAGTGGTTCAGTGCAAGTATGCAGCATTGGAACTCTTAAAATGGAACTAAAATAGAGTCTGCACATAATTTTCATCACTTTTGAAGTTTAATATGTTTGTCACGTCAACTCACATTATAATAATCGCTCAGTGATATGAATTGTTATATGTGTCATTCGTCATTTAGCCTGTTTTGGCTGCATTTCCCTACTTGATCAAGGTGTGACGAAACAAAGTGTTCAATTAAATACTGCAGTGCTTTCAAAACTGTTCAAATAAATAATCCAATAAAAGAAAACGTGGTGGTTTAAAACACTACAAAAAAACAATCCTTTTAAAACGAGGTTAAAACGATCAGGAAACAGTCTTTAAAATCAATAACAAGCCTGGTGTCTTCTTTTAACTGGTGACTCCCCTGCTTCTCCCTGTCCAGGCTTCGCAACAGAGGAGCCACTCTACCTGCAGCTGGCCTTCTTTCCACTACCGATCTGGAGTCATCCCGATCCCTGGCTTCGGTTCCACTCCCTCCAGACCGTGACTTGGGAATTCCTCTCACGGCCAAGGCTCTCACGTGGAGGTCACCACATCCCAAATCCTGACTCTCGCTGCCATCCGTGGCCCCATGCGAAGTCACCCATCTCTCCTTCTTTGGTCACTCCCACTACATGCTTGCTCAGCGGGAGCGACAACAACTACTATGCCCTGGGTGTCGGCCCAACACCCAGGCTGTCTGATCAGCTGCCTGTGAGCGCTCACTCACCCGCTTCCTGCTGCACTGACTTGCTCGCTTCCTGCTACAACCTCCGTCCGTCCTTTCTTTTTCCGTTTTGATCTCTCTGTCCTCCCCCAACCGACTCGCGCTTCTTTTTATATTGCGAGGGGCTATAGCAGCTGCAGCACATTAGCCACAGGAACAAACACGGATGTGGGCAGTCCCTCACCTGTGCACTAGGTGAGAAACGCCACATCGCAGATCGCCCCATGGCTTGCTACGACTACTACGCCCCCTCACGAAGCCGCCGTGAGTGCGGTGATTATTTATTTAAAAAAAACGGCCTTTGCTGAGCAAGCTGTGGACCTATAACACCACGCAAGGGTGTTGTCATTTCCTGCTTTCTCACAAATGTTACATATGCATAGTTCAGAGTAGCCCTAAATATCCATCCATCCATTATTCAACCCACTATATCCTAACTACAGGGTCACGGGGGTCTGCTGGAGCCAATCCCAGCCAACACAGGGTGCAAGGCAGGAAACAAACCCTGGGCAGGGCACCAAGCCCACCACAGGGCACACATACACACACTAGGGACAATTTAGAATCGTCAATGCACTTAACCTGCATGTCTTTGGGAGGAAACCCACACAGACACGAGGAGAACATGCAAACTCCACACAAGGAGGACCCGGGAAGTGAACCCAGGTCTCCTAACTGTGAGGCAGCAGCGCTACCACTGCGCCACTGTGCCTCCCAGCCCTAAATATATGTAAGTTTTTTTTAAATAAGTCCCAACATTTGCATGGAAAGCTAAGAATGAACATTGTGGGCTTTTCAATGCATACTCCAGTTTTATGAATTTGACCCCAAGAGGTGACACTGGGAGCTGGCAAATTCAGAATCTTATTAACAGGCTGGAGCCAGGAAATCAGAAAGAAAGAAGTAAACTAAAAACTCGAAATTCAAAATAAAAGAAGAATTCAAATGAATGGGTGAAACATTCAAAAACTCATGTTTTTGCCAGGGTCTGCTGTTCAAGTACAGTTTCATTTCTTTATTTCTTTAGAGAAAAGACAAGCAAAATGACACATTTTATTGGCAAACTAAAAAGATTACAATATGCAAGCTTTCGAGGCAACTCAAGCCCCTTCTTCAGGCAAGATTTTATTTCTTTAAATATTGTTGTGGTTTATATTATGTCATTGATTATATGTTGTTGTTATTTTGTTATGTATTGAATATTGTTGTTCTATTCTTATTCGTCTTCTTTCGGCTGCTCCCATTAGGGGTCACCAGAGCAAATCTTCTTTTTCCATATCTTCCTGTCCTCTGCATCTTGCTCCATTAAAATATTGTTGTTTGTTATTTATGTGCTATTGTTATTTAATTATGTGTCCTGTCCCCTTAACATTGTATTTCATGGAGTGGAGCCACCATAAAGTACTGCTGAAGAACTGACCTCTGCCTATTTCAGTCCAGGCAGAAGATCAGGCCCTCCAGAGCGGCATTCAGTTTTTAAGTAATATCATTGTGAGTATTTTGTTTTGTTGATTTTTCCTGGTTTTCAAATATTTCTTGCTCTGTATTTTTGATTTCTGGATTGTGGACTGGCCTTGTTTGCTTCTGGGCATACCTTTGGTTGCAGCTTTTTTTTGGTTTGTTTTTCATATAATTATTTTTTCTAAGAAACTTCCAAAATTTTCAATGGGTTTTATTTAATTATTTATTGAACTAGTGGTATTCATACTCTCAACTCCTAACTTTGAATATTTCCTAAAGGAATACTCCACCCAAAATAAATATGTTTTTTATATGTTACTTAGAGCATGTAGTTTGTGGTGATGGCCAAGAAAAAAATTTAATCTCCTATTTGCATGGAGAATGGACAAAACAGAGTTTCTGATAGAACAAAAGCCAAAGGTGATCAATGCTGGACAACAGCAAACAATATAAAAAAGTCCTTGAAAAAATATCATGTTATTTGTGTATAATCCATATGTCAAGTAGTCTAGTCATATGCTCACAATGTGCAAAATGCATTTACTTTTTGCTATAAATATAGTTAATACCTCTGTGTAGAGTGGTGGCTCTGAGGCTAAGGATTGCCAGTTGGAATCCCGTAAAACGGCAAAAGTGACTCTACTCCGTTGGGCCCTTAAGCAAGGCCCTTAACCTGCAATTGCTCCGTCCCGGGTATGATGTTAATCTGCATCCAGCCCTGCATGTAGGCCATCCAACCTGCAGGGAATAACCTAGGGGGGGGGGTAATGGGGGGTTGTTGGTGGCAGAATTGGCACTCGGACCGCAATAAATAACTTCACACTGTTAATTCCATCTAAACTAGTGTGGTGCCGAGGTGTCACCCGTTGCACGGCTGCACTCAAGTCCTAATCTGGGATCCTGAGTTGGTTTGTCATGTGGTGGGTGCGGCAATGTATGGAAGATTCTAACCTGACAGAGGAGTGATATGCTGATTATGAATCCTGGAAATTTTGTCACTACAAATAAAAGTGTTTTCAAATTCCACTGACAACAGAAATACTTTTAAAGATAATAAAAAGAAAAAAACTGAAATAAAAACAGACATAAGGAAGCCTTTTAATAATACGTTGCAAAAAGTATTTTTTCATCCGATGCTTTATTATGGAAAAAATAAATTAAAGTCTGGAAAACATCTGTGCAACATAAAGTGACACAAGAGGGTCCTTCAAGTCTCCGCTTGATGCTGTCAAAGAACATCTTCAGTCACTTTCACATAGAAATGCAGCCTCTTAGCTGTCTTAGCAACATGTATAAATACTCTAAAAGCCATCGACACAGCGTGCAGCACACTTCACACAGATATACCAAGATGAATTCAGAATACCTTTAGAGTCGCCCGTCAGATCTCTTTCTTTGCAATAAAAATGGAACTCAAACAAAATAACTGTTATTTGTCGACTATTTACTTACTTTACTTTACTTACAATGTACCAGTTTTTAAAGTGTGAAATTACAGAATAGTTATACATAATGTAAAATGCCTGATTTATCTGCAAAAGCAGGCAAATGAAAATATGAAAGTTATAGGTATAATGTGCCTCGGCTTTGTCTTGTAATAAAAAAGGAAATTCCTATGATCATTACAACCATTGACCACTTCAGGTCTATTTTTACAAAGAGATCATGATGATGATGATGATTACATAATTTAGAAGGTTTCTTAATCCAGTATCAACCAAGGCTTTATAAACTAGTCTGGAACTAAAATGCCACAGTCAAAATGAGAGTAATAAACGGTGATGTGCTTGGTAGATCTGTAAATGTCAATGAAATAAAAATAATCCATAGTAATATCAAATAAATGAGCATTGTCTGTTGTTGTAGTTGTGCATTAAAAGAAACATTTAACTAAATTATATATCTGCTATACACATTTGATATAGTGCCAGGTACAATTGTATGTATTAACAATGAACTAAATCAATTTACAACTAGTTTTAACTTAAAATAGCAGATTTTATGATATAAGAAATCATGTAAAATGTATCTGACCTTTTTCCTAATTATCTTCTATTGTGCTGCTGCAGTGTATCATAATTCAAGGAGTCTATAAGACATTAGTGTTAATTCCTAGTAATATTTTGTCGATGATGTGTGGTGATGCAGAAGTTATAAGAAAATACTATTGCATTATGCATCTACTACACGACCAATTATATAATGGAAGATTAAGACAAATGCAGTCAGATTCAGGACATGTACCACTATAAAAAGTGAAGGAGAAGTAAATAAAAAATACAATATGCATCTTTTTTCAATTGCCTTTTTCTTTTCCGATTTATTCAAATATCTTTAAACATATTCAGCTCAAACACTATACATGAATAGAAAATTAAAATAAAACTGAAAATGACATGAAAATAACATGTCGGTATATACAGAACACTATACAACAACATATAATGCCTATACAAAGAATTCACCTGATGGAATTTATTCACTTTATTTTTATACAACATTGAACTGCTTTTTGGATACTGGTGAACAGAAAAATACTGTTTAATGTCAAAATAAAAACATACCTCTGCAAAGTGGTCTAAATTAATTGCAAATTTAAAACACAAAATGATTGATCTAATAAGTATTCACCCCCTAAAAAGAGTATTTAGTAGATGTACCTTTGGCAGCCATGACAGCCTTGAGTCTGTGTGCATAGGTCTGTCTCTCTTTATCCGCTTTGCACTTCTCCACACGGCCACTTTTCTCCTTCTTTTTTTGCAACACTTCTCAAGCTCTGGCAGGTTGTATGAGGAACAGTCTTTCTCAAGCCCATGCACAAATACTTCATTTGACTGAGATATGGACTCTGGCTTGGCTACTCCAGAACATTCACATTGTTGTTTTTAAGGCATTCCTGTGTAGCTTGGACCTGTTGTCTTGCTGGGAAACAAATCTTCCCCATACGTCACAGGTTTCTTGCAGGCTGCATAAGGTTTTCCTCCAGGATTTCCATGGATTTTGCTGCATTCATTCTCACAAGCTTTCCTGGGCCTGTAGCAGTGAAGCACCCCGACAGCATGGTGCTACCACCACCATGCTTCACAGTGGAGACTTTGTTTTTTGATAATGTGCAGGGTTTGGTCTACACCAAACATGATGTTTAGTCTGAAGCTCAATTTTTGTCTCCTCAGAATACAGAACCTTCTTTCAGCTGAACTCAGAATCTCCCATGTGCCTTCTAGCAGTCTCTATCCCAGATGTCACATGCCTCTTTTTGTAACAGTGGCCTTCTCTTTGCCAGTCTCTCATAAAGGTGTGACTGGTGATGTCTGCACAGCCTCTCCAATCTCAGCTTCTGTAGCTTGTATCTTCAGAGTTCCCATACTTCTCTTGGTGGCCTCCCTCACTAGTCTTCTTCTTGCATGAGCACTCATTTTTTGTGGACAGCCTGTTCTAGGCAGATTTACAGCGCTTCCATACTCTTTCTGTTTCTTATTGATTGGGATATTTAGTGACTTGGACATTTTTTGTCTCCATCCCCAGATCTGTGCTTTCCAATCACCTTTTCACAGAGTCGCTTGGAGTGTTCTTTTGTCTTCATTGCATAGGTTAGGCCACCATTCTGACTAACCACAAGTTGGATCTTCCAAATCAACTAAAACCCCAGACATGGTGATCTCCATTAAATTCATTTTGTGACTTCTAAACCCAATTGGCTGCAACACAGATGATTTAGGGATATCATATTAAAAGGGTGAATACTTATGAGATGAATTATTTAGTGTTTTATATTTGTAATCAAATTAGAACACTTTGCAGTGGTCTGTTGATCAGTGTCAAAAAGCCAAATTTAGTCTACCATGACTTAGTGTTATATAGTAATAAAATGTGAAAACTTCCAAGGAAGGAATACTTTTCAATACACACTGTACAGTGAGTACGGAAAATATTCAGACCCCCTTCAATTTTTCACTCTTTGTTATATTGCAGCCATTTGCTAAAATCATTTAAATGAATTTTTTCCCTCATTAATGTACACACAGCACCCCATATTGACAGACAAAAAAAGAATTTTTGAAATTGTTGCAGATTTATTAAAAAAGAAAAA
>JANRMT010028174.1:45941071-45986929 GCA_026402145.1 Polypterus bichir lapradei | reverse complement strand
TTTTTCTTTTTTAATAAATCTGCAACAATTTCAAAAATTCTTTTTTTTGTCTGTCAATATGGGGTGCTGTGTGTACATTAATGAGGGAAAAAATTAATTTAAATGATTTTAGCAAATGGCTGCAATATAACAAAGAGTGAAAAATTTAAGGGTGTCTGAATACATTCCGTACCCATTGTATGTAGAAATATACAAATACAGGTCATTCATCACTAATCTAGCCATCAGTAATCTGGTCCCAATACTAATTTGAACATAATTTCCCAAGTGTGCGCACCAACTTGTTGCTACTGTTTTGGTGGTGTTGGTGCAGCATAAGCTGTTGGTGCAAATTTGTAAACACTGGAAAGCCATTCCTACTTGTTTTTCTGTATTTATAATCATAACCTGCTCAGGTTTAGCTCCAGCTATGGTTCCAATGCATAAAGAAAGTGGTCCTCCTGGTGTAAAGTATACCCAACATACAACATCCATAACAGATACAGTAAACCCAAATATCTGAAAAAAAACTTGAGAGCAGTGTGTGCAAGTGGACTGTCGAGGTGCAAATTTTTTTTCGTTTGTTTCCTGGATGCTTTCCCATAAACGCCTCTAGCAGTTCAGTGTAATGCTGCTTATTAGCAGACCAGTCACTTTATGGGGAAGTCCGTTAATGTCGAAAAATGTGATCATTGCTGTCTTGATGTTGACATGCTTTTCTCAGCTTGTCAGAAAAATTCTCCTATAGTCACATGCATAGTTAGTTGTAAAATGAATGCCATGCATTGCACGCCTTGATTGACTCAGCATAAAGCCATTTGGCAGACTTATTAGCATGACTTTAGACAGGCAACACCTATTGGCATAGTTGATAACAACATCCTTCTCCTGTGCTATTGACCAATTCCATGAATTCTTTTTTAAATGTTTTTTGATTTTTATAAATTGTGAGTGACTAAAAAGGAAGTTGCTTATAGTGCAGTTATAACTAATTTACTTACATTGACTTGAAAAACCTACTTTTGCAGTTCTAACTTTGCTGCAGATGTTTGAGAATTTCCTTCTTGCCATTTATACACCTGGATGAAAGAAATGTGCCATGTTTCTGCTTACATTTAGAACAGAAAGCCACTGGCTCCTGTCTCCTTTAAATAAGGCAGCATGTTTATGCTACTGTTGTTGCTTCTTTTAAAAATTTTGAAATGTTTAAGTATTTGCTAAATGTCATATTCTGGAAATTCCAGGGCAAATGACTGATGAGTGGATTAATCCTTTTATAGCTGATGTATGAGAGCCATTTTATAAGTCTGGAGCAGTAGAAGGACAAAGGCTCTGTGACCAGATAGCATTGTTTGCTTCCAGTGCATTCATAAACAACTGAGTCTTGCTAGAGCAGAATCTGTTTTATCATGATGTTGTGTTTTTGGCTGATTAAAAAGGAAATAGCACTTGCAAACAGTGAGATTCTTTATGTTATCACTGCTGATGTTGATATAGTTTACAGTTAACAAAGAACAGGCCCCTAAGCGACAAAAGAAAAAAGCTTCTCGCTGCTTCAGCTTCTGAGTTATTTCCTAGCAACAGCAAAGACTTCTGCTGATTTAAACCTTTGTTATTGCTGTACAAGCAGATCTACAGTCAACACCGGCTTGTCTACAAGCCTTGACCTAAGTGGCTAAATGTTCATTTAATTCATGCATAAAGATGGAGTGCTTTTCAAAAAACATACCTTTCCGCACAAAAAGTGGCACACTGAAAACTAAATATTAGAGCAGATTGTACTCCAAACAACTAATGAGAAAAGTGGCATTTACAAAATTTTCTGTGCAAGCCTAGATGAGCTAGAAAGACTACACTCTAATGTAAAAGAACTAATTATGGGTATCAGGTGTTCAGTGTATGTTTTGCTAAAAATGTATCTCTACAATATGTTTATAGTCAAGTGTAAAAGTACTTACTTGTTCCAAAGAGACCATTCCAATTTGAGTATGCTAAAGTACAACAGCTTCCTACACTACAGCTAGGTCTATTATATAATAAAGCCTACTGTCTGTGTGTGTGACTCTCTAAGAAATCTTATTTGTCAGTTTGGCCTTGGTCTGATTGGTCAGATTTGCTTTGCTTCTTCAGTCAAATGCAATTGTTGCAGTAAGCACAGGACAAGAAAGGTTGGCACATATGAGCATGCTGGAGAAAGGCATAGGAGGAATGCCGAGAGTCGCCTTCAAACATGGCAATTATTCACAAGAATACTAATGATGTTTTTACTTTGTGTATTGTTGGTAATCAAAAAGCAGGCAGGTGGCAAGTAAAGCATCTGAAAATGACAGTCTAAAAAGCACGCTTTAATGAAACCCAATTGACAGAGGAAGCGCCAGGCAAAAGAGGTTGGAACACAAGAGAACAATGAAGAAAGATGTAGGAGAAATACTGAGGGTAGACTTAAGGTAAGAGATATCAAATATTTTAAAATGTATTATTTTACCTGTCTTTCACCAATAACGTGGCTGGTTTAATATTCTTGGGTTGTTTTTATTTTAATATACTTGGGTTATTTTTAACTTAGTTGGCAAGGAAACATTGTAAAGTAAACTCTGGTATGTATGCCTTGAAAAGGCCTGCGTAACCACCAGTGGTTGGCACTGAGCCACAAACCTCAGACACAGTAATGCCCAGCACACTTTTGGGTTTAAATAAAAGTTATTTATTAAACCAAAACT
The DNA here is from genome assembly GCA_026402145.1 of Polypterus bichir lapradei. Lineage (NCBI taxonomy): Eukaryota > Metazoa > Chordata > Cladistia > Polypteriformes > Polypteridae > Polypterus > Polypterus bichir. The sequence continues at coordinate 45,984,230 of JANRMT010028174.1, read as the reverse complement.
TCTCTCCAACAATCACCCTTCCAAAGATCCATCACAATACAAGTAAATCAACCCATTTCTTACTCCTTCCTTCCTCCAAGAGTGTTGCCCACTGCCTCCTGACTTTGACTACTCGACGTGAAGTGGAGGACTGCCCTTCAAGCCAGACCCAGGAATGCTTCATGATCTAGACCAGGGGTGGGCAATGTCGGTCCTGGAGGGCCGCAGTGGCTGCAGGTTAGAAAAAAATCTTTGCCAATCTTACCCTTTTCTAATTTTTTAATTTTATGGCTTATTAGTCTGCACAATATCTTAGATTTGTCCTTTCTAAGGACATCATCCAAAGGATTTGAGGCGTAAAACAGATCATTTTCAATCTGTCACATTTTTCTATTGTTTTATTAAACTAAATTGTGCATGATGAAAACACACAGATGTAAATGGAAACAAGTTAGTTGGAGTACTGCTGGCTGCTTTGTCATTTACAGCTAAGTGCTAATAAGGAGCCATTAAAACAGTGAATGTAGCTGCTTGATACTAAAATAGGCAATTAATGTTTGAAAATCTTAACAAGTGAGACACCTAAAATGAAGCAGAAAAATGTCACTTGAGCAAGAAGTGTTTCATCAGCAATGAATGACCTCTCATGAAGAAATTGAGTTGGAACAAAACCCCCAGGACCGACATTGCCCACCCCTGATCTAGATCCAGGTCTCACTATGGGAATATTCATTATAAGCATGTTTTCTTACCTTATAATGAAGAACATATTCCAGAAATTCACTATACAACACTGTGTGTATACCATAAACTGTGTGTAGGTGGGTTATTTTTGCTGGGACAACTAAAGGGAAGAATTTCATGACAATTATAAAGGCTTGTAAACTTTCAGCCAATTATTATTATTATTATCATCACTATTATTATTATTCCATCCATCCATCCATTATCCAACCCGCTATATCCTAACTACAAGGTCACAGGGGTCTGCTGTAGCCAATCCCAGTCAACACAGGGTGCAAGGCAGGAAACAAACCCCGGGCAGGGTGCCAGCCCACCGCAGATTATCATTATTATTATTATTATTATTATTATTATTATTATTATTATTCCTCTTTGTTTGAAAGGCACTGTTATACAAGGCAACTTAGCAAAAAAGTCAATTTGCATACAATAGGTTTTAATAAATATCAAGAATGAATACATTTGACAGTTTTACAGAATGAATGAAGGACAGAACACATGCTCTGTCATGCCACAGACTGGAACAGGTTATAATATAAAAAAAGTGCTGAAGATTTTCTTCCCTCATTTTCGCATTATATGAGGGTATTTGAAGAAGTAATAGAATGGAACAGTGTGAGGTTTTTTACAGTGGCTGGAGTGCCAATCCTGCCATGAGCCCCCAAGTTTTGCCTGCAAGTTGGAGGACCTGCAGGGCTGGATGTAGGTTAATGTCATACCCAGGACAGTGCAATTGCAGGTTAAGAGCCTTGCTCAGGGGCCCAAAGAAGTAGAATCACTTCTGGTATTTAGTGGATTCGAATCGGCAACCTTCTGATTGCCAGCACATATCCCTAGCCTCAGAGCCACCGCTGCACTTCATAAAGCATAGTCATATATTAATTTAAATGCTTGCATGTTTATAAACAAACCAAAGAGCTAGTCAATTTCTATTTTCCATCCGATCTCTAAAATTGTCTATACAAAGCTTTTTGCCTCACCCTAGAAGAACTTGCGGTCAAGGTGAGGCAGCCAGGACATTACAGCATTATGTATGTTATCATTACTTACAAATCTCTTACTAGCTGTCAGGATCTACAACATGTGAAGTGTTTTTTGGTACTACTTTGGATTTTTTTTATGTTTTTCTATTCTTCTATCTATTGTTGCTTTGATAACATCATGTTGTGTTTTCAAATCATGTTTTACATCTAAGAATGCTTTCCTGCTGCCTCAAGTCACTGCACACACATCAATAGATAACACAGCAAATGTGAGAGCCAGGAAGCTGAAGTTCAAATTGTTTCTTTATCATTTGTTGTACTTTGTCTAATGAATAAAGAGGTAATAAGAAACTTTTTCTAGTTAAAAATTAAAGGTTATGAACTGTTTCATTCAAGTCAAGTCAAGTTGTGGAGCATGCACTGGTACAGTGCGTTGCCACACCCACTACACAATAAAAAAACTCGGGATCCCGGTTTGCAACCCCCCAGGCAGACACGCGGTCCAGTCCCACCCTCCAGAAATGACCCTGTATCTGCCGCAGGCAGGTGTTGCGTGGTCGACCCCTTGGCCTGGTCCAGCCACTTGGCTCCTTACCAATGAGGATCTTATGAGCTGGATCACCGTCTGGGAAACGCACCACATGGCCGTAGTGCTGTAACCGATGCTCCCTCACAATGCAGGTAATGTGCCTCATTCAGGACTCCATGAGCAACTGCTCTTTCGACACAAAGTCAAACCAACGATACCCAAGGATTTTCCGGAGAGACACAGTACCAAAGGAGTCCAGTCTTCGTCTCAAGTCACTGGATAGTGTCCATGTCTCACAACCATGTAACAAGACAGGAAGCACCAGGACTCTAAAGACTTGGACCTTCGTCCTTTTGCATAGATATTGGGAGTGCCACACATCCCATTCCAGTGACCTCATGACCCCCCATGCTCTCTCAATCACTCTCTCCACAGACAGACACACTGCTGATGGCTGTGCCCAAGAGGTCATTAAAGGCCTGGATCTTGGTTTTTGCAAGCCCAGAGTCTGAGTGTAACTGTTTAATTAAGACTATGAATTTTTGTTTGCCCCATAATTAAAGTTTACTCAGTTGATCAATCCTTGCCTGTTTCTAGACTTTCATTTCTGTATAACGTTTTCCAATCTCTGCCAGTGATTCGGTCTTTTCATTTTGGAAAGACGCTTTCATTGGTCATATCAGGAAAGTTCTTTCGAGAAGAACCAAAGAGACCAAGTCACTTGTGTTTTTTTTTTGTCAAGGCAGTGAGGTGAATGGTGCATCAAAGTGCCATAACAACTTACGAGTGACATTTCACAGTTTTATGCTTGGCCACATTTCAATATGTCTGGACATCTTCAAAGTGACATACATGGTAGTAGTTTACTTAAATTTTTCAATGTCCTAAAACATACCTTTACATAATGTGTTTATTGTATCTTATAATTAATTGTATCTACATATTTTTATATAAATAATTTTTAATGATTAAGGATAACTGAGGAAAGTGAAATCTGTTCACAAAAGTAGTACCACAAAACAATGGAAATCAGTTCTCAAAGAAGATGTAGCAGAAATACATTTGAGATTATACTTTGGATTGGTTCAAGTCCAACCTTTCCAACCAATCCTTTTATGTCTACTAGTCTAATTCCTTGTTTTTTTCCACAGAAACTCTCTAGATGTGTGCCTCAAGTATCAGTGGTGGATCCACTTTTCTTTTTGACATTGGCTGCTTAGGCAGTGTTATTTCTTCCCATGGCTTCTCCAGCCATCTCTGTGCTGATGTTGCACATAGATTCCTCTCATTTCCTTTTTACAATGCACAGGAATCAACATTGATCCCCAGCTGTCCCTCTGTCATCTCCTCACGGATAAATGCTCACCACCTTAAAACTAATATTTCAAAGTTTTCTTGCCTTCTGATTTTCCTTCCTTGGATTTGTCTGTAAGCATTTATCGTGAAGATGTCATCCCTTCACTATTAGTCATGGTCAGGAATCTTGTTGTGGCTCAGGACTCATTTTCATTTGTTACATCTATATATCTTCAATGACCCAATCATTTCAATTCTTTCTTTATAAAATTCAAAAGATTCACCTTTCCTTACAAATTATGTCATGCAACTCTGTGTTGACTCACTGGTTCTCTGTCGGCCACACCATTGTAGCTCTCTCCTGGAAGGGCTTTCTTCAACTGCTATCAGACCTTTCAAGCTCCTTCTACATGCAGCTGTTCAACTTGCGTTCTCTGATTCTCATTTCACGTCTGCTACTCCTCTGCTTTTCTCTGTCCACTGGCTTCCTGTTGCTGTAAGGATCCTTTTTAAAACTCCAAAGCCTACAGTTCTCTGAATAGTTCTGCTCCTCCATATCTTCTGTCTTGGATGTCTTCCATAAAGTGCCAAGACTAGGAAATCCATCCAAAGATGTGGAATGGTCTCCCTTTGTCTATTCAAACACCCGGTTCTCTCATGTTTGAGAAGTATCCAGCTGCAGTCAGGACAATTTTAGGCCTCTGACAGAACTGAGCATTTCAGACACCTATGAGGCCTGGAACCTGTTTATATTCATGTAAGATACACGACAATGTTTATCTTTACCTCTTGTATAACTGTACAATTAAACAATTTACTAATTGGATTCAGTAGACACTTTTAATTTGATGTGTTGCTTTACCTATAAAATTAATGAATTTTATTTTTTTCACACAAAAAACTTCTAAATACACATATACTGTATAAATATATATATATATATATATATATATATATATATATATATATATATAAACGCCTACGTAGGGAAGTGTCTGTGTTTGTCTGTCTGGCCCGGAAGTGCGAGTCCACAGCATGAAGCTCAAAGAAAGCATCTCTGTCGCCAAAGTGAAACTGCTGAGAAAAGAGAGAAAGTCGCTTAACTGCTCATACACAAGCGAGGCGAGCATGTCAGAAAAATGAAACCACTGAAAAGAGAACCTCACTTAACAGCTAATACACAACCGATGCGATTGATTGATTGAAGTGACGGAATCCATGGTTTCTACGAGCCTGGGATTTTTACAGCATGGGCTTACACAGCTAGTATATATATATATATATATATATAATATATATACTCAGCAAAAAAAGAAACGTCCCTTTTTCAGGACTGTGTATTTCAACAATAATGTTTTAAAAATCCAAATAACTTTACAGATCTTCATTGTAAATTGTTTAAACAATGTTTTCCATGCATGTTCAATTAACCATAATCAATTAATTAACATGCACCTGTGGAATGGTCGTTAAGACCTTAACAGCTTACAGAAAGTAGGCATTTAAGGTCACAGTTCTAAAAACGCAGGACACTAAAGAGACTTGTCTACCGACTGTGAAAAACACCCAAAGAAAGATGCCCAGGGTCCCTGCTCATCTGCGTGAACGTGCATTAGGCATGCTGCAGGGAGGCATGAGGACTGCTGATGTGGCTAGGGCAATAAATTGCCATGTCCACACTGTGAGACGCCTAAGACAGTGCTACAGGGAGACAGGAAGGACAGCTGATCATCCTCGCAGTGGAAGACCACGTTTAACAACACCTGCACAGGATCGGTACATCCGAATATCACACCTGCGTGACAGGTACAGGATGGCCACAACAACTGCCCGAGTCACACTAGGAACACACAATCCCTCCATCAGTGCTCAGACTGTCCGCAATAGGCTGAGAGAGGCTGGACTGAGGGCTTGCAGGCCTGTTGTAAGGCAGGTCCTTACCAGACATCACCAGCAACAACGCCGCCTATGGGCACAAACCCACCTTCGCTGGACCAGACAGGAGTGGCAAAAAGTGCGTGAGTTTCTGCATGACAGCAATGTCAGTGTTCTGCCATGGCCAGCGAAGAGCCCAGATCTCAATCCCATTGAGCACGTCTGGGACCTGTTGGATCGCAGGGTGAGGGCTAGGGCCATTCCCCCCAGAAATGTCCAGGAACTTGCAGGTGCATTGGTAGAAGAGTGGGGTAACATCTCACAGCAAGAATTGACAAATCTGGTCCAGTCCATGAGGAGGAGATGCACTGCAGTACTTCAAGCAGCTGGTGGCCACACCAGATACTGACTGGTACTTTTGATTTTGAGCCTCCCTTCATTCAGGGACACATTGTGAAACATTTTTAGTTTATGTCTTATGGTGTTGACTCTTTTAGTGTTCATACAAATATTTACACATTAAGTCTACTAAAAGTAAAAACAGTTGAAAGTCAGGGGACGTTTCTTTTTTTGCTGAGTATATATATATAAAAAAAAATAAATAAAAATAAAAAAAAAAATAAAAGATTTTTTTTTTTTTTCTCCAGCTTTTGGAGTTTTTTTTTTTGTTTTATGTTACTTATTCTATGTTAATTAATGTTGACTTATGTTTATTTTTTTATTGTGTCTTTTATTTTTCTATTCATTTTGTAAAGCACTTTGAGCTACATTTTTTTGTATGAAAACGTGCTATATAAATAAATGTTGATTGATATATATATATATATATATATATATATATATATATATATATATATATATAATATGTGTTTGTAACCAATGACAAAAGACAATACATTCTGTGGTTTTGTTTCGGATGCAGAACTGAGAGAGCTGGATAGTTTGGAAGTTTAATAAATGCTAAATACACAGGCCTCAAAACTGCCGAATCCATTGGCCTAAGAGCAAGAACTGAAAGGAATTGAAATCAACATGAGGGGCATGTAATGTAGGCGTCAGTACACCGGCAAAACAGGGCACAGTTTCCCGAAAAGTGGGCGGAGTCAAAAGAGATGCCGCTGTCAAGGGCGTCAGCTTATGGGCCTCAGAATGTCTCAGGTCGTTGAATCTGTCCGAGGCTTCAGACTGTGTCTATTGTTATGTTTAGGCATCTCTTGAAAATGCACTTTTTCATTAAATATTTTGGCATTGCTCAGCTTCTCTTCTACAGAATGGCTGCTGTTGTACTAGCAACGAATTTAGGACACTGATGTTTGTCTTAATTTAGATGCAGGCATAATTATATTGTAGTAATACTACTCTGTCTTGTTACATTATTAATCTTTATCTCTGTTGTTTTTGTTGCTTGTGCCTTTCTGTCATTCTTGTATGTATTATAACTTGCTTTGTAAATTGCCTTGGATAAAGGTGTGTGTGAAATAAATAACAATACATGAGAGAAAACTGAAAATGTATATACAATCACTGAAAATGTTTAGGTCCAGATTTAAAAGCACTAATGGTTAGACCTTTGCAGTTTATGAAATATTTAACTACAAACAATGATTTCTGCTAGGAAGAGTTAACAGACTGGGGAGTATTGAAGTGAAATATGGATGTCACAGTTTAACTGAATTACTCTGTAGAATTACCATGCATTAATAACCCCGGCAAGGCAAGGGATTGCAACTGGCAGTTTCCAAGGGGTTTTCTTTACATTTTAATCCAATTAGTAATATGACAGCATAGAAACAGATGAAAGATAATCTTTAATTTTGTGTAGATAATTTGTAACAGTGTGTGCCAGGATTTTGCTTTAAGCCTCAAAAGGAACCTGGCATTTGTTGAGGATTATTTAAGGTTCAACAATTGATGATCCCTTAGGGCAGCACTCTGTTCCAGGAGTAGAGAAAGGTGAGCATTTGGAGGGAAGGAGGGGGTTTTATATTTCCCAGATTTCAAGAACAAGTTAAAATTGGTTGTTTAATTTGTATTCCTTTGTAAACAATTTCAAGAACTAGACAAGAAAACATATTTAAGTATTGGAATAATAGGATGCTGTTAACAATGAACCAAGAATTAAACAAAGCACTTTTATAATAATCTCAAAGAAGCTTAGTAAATAAATAAATAAGCTAGCATGGGATAAATAAGCCAATGTGCAAAATGCATCATGCTCGGTGCTATCTATTCTTGTACAAATTGGAGTCCTCATTTACATTCCTCTTGACGCTGTCCCTTGTTACGCTTCCTCCATTTTCTCCTTTTAGAAAGCCACTGCTCTTGCTGTGGGAGTTTCAATAAAGGGAATGCACACTTTGCCCATGAAAGTTAGCAGACGTTCCAGAAATCAATACCCTCAGGCAATACCCTCAAATAAGTGTTTATACCCAAGGAAACAAAAAAGACTCTTATGATTTAAGCCCATTTTGTTACTCTTTCTGTTAACTCTGGGGCCCCATATGAATTCATTTCCATGTCAGTAGCTATCTGTAACAGGACAACTGCCCTTACCAGTGTCTCTCTTTTTTTGGCAGAAGCCGCATCATGTATTACTTTTGTTATGCTATGACAGGCCATGTCACAGATTAAATTCTAAAATAGTTTTAATAGCTGTTTGAAACTTCTATCTATCTATCTACAAACTATATCATAAGTATCATATTATTAACACTAGCATTCTTTGAAGCCTATGAAAAAACTCTTAATCCCAGCCCGCCTTAAATCCCTTTGTACCTCTCCATCAGCATCTTTTGTTTTGTAAATGTGTCGATCAGCACAAACAGCAAGCAGCCTGCTGTCCCATCCCCCGCCTTGACGGAGCTCAGCTCTCCCAGTTCAAGCCAAGGCTCCTTATCTACGTGCGAGGTGAGGTGCCTGGAATTGCATAGGGTAAATAATACAGTATATCGTTATTTGGAACACATGCATTTCATATGTGTTACATGTCTACAAAGATCAGGGTAAGTGTAGGATGAAAGGAAATGTGAGAAATGCAAGAAATGCTGAACACATACCTAAATCAGAAACATTTTCCATGTTACACTAATAATAACGTGAAATGTATAATGTGTTAAGACCTTAGTCCAAATATCAAATAAACACGTGCATTTTTATTTAGGAATATAACCAAAGAAAAAAAACATTTGATTTACATGAGTATTCCTTTAAGCAATTATGAATTGTTTAACAACATTTATTTAAATAGCACATTTTCATACAAATAATGTAACTCAAAGTGCTTTACATGATGAAGAAAGAGAAAAAAAGACAAAGTAAGAATTAAAATAAGAGAACACTAATTAACATAGAATGAAAGTAAGGTCTGATGGCCAGGGAGGACAGAAAAAACAAAATAAATCACGGTGCTTTGATTAGGTGGTGGTGGCGCAGATCGCCACCACAGAAAACCAGAAAAAGAACAGAAGAGAGAATAAGGGTTAGTACGGATTTTGGAGCCACCATGAACAGTAATGATAATTAACTGATTATGCAGAGCATCAGGATTAAACAAAAATGAAGTTATGAGAAAGCCATGTTAAAGTAATGTGTTTTCAGCAGTGTTTTAAAGTGCTTCACTTAGCCTGGCGAATCCCTATTGGCAGGCTATTCCAGATTTAGGTGCATAGCAGCAGAAGGCCGCCTCACCAATTCTTTTAAGTTTAGCTCTTGGAATTCTAAGCAGACCCTCATTTGAAGATCTAAGGTTACTGGAATATAAGATGTTAGACATTCTGAAATATAAGATGGAGCGAGATTATTTAAGGCTTTGTAAACTATACGCAGTATTTTAAAGTCAAATCTGAATGACTCAGGTAACCAGTGTAGTGACATCAAAACTGGAGAAATGTGCTCAGATTTTCTTTTCCTATTTAGGATTCTAGCAGCTGCATTCTGCACTCGTTGCAATCGATTTATGTCTTTTTTGGGTAGTCCTGAGAGGAGTGCGTTACAGTAATCTAGTCGACTGAAAACAAAAGCGTGAACTAATTCATTATGAAGAGAATTAATATGGTGGATTTTAGATGTTATTTAGAAAAATAAATTCTTCAACAAGAACACAGCAAGACAATGACCCCAAGCATAAAGCCAAAGTTAAACAGTAATCACTTAAAGACAACAATATCAATATCCTGTAGTAGCCGAATCAGAGTCCGGATCTCAAGTCCAATTGAGGACTTTTGGGTGGACTTGAAAAAGGTATTTCACTCCTCATGCAATCTGGAAGACCTTGAACAGTTTTGCAAAGGAGAATGGGGAAAGATGGCTGTGTGGAGACGTACAAAGCTGATGGAGAGAGACCTGTGCACACCGACTGAAGGCTGTTATGGCTGCCAAAGAAGTAGCTTCTCAGTACCGATTTGAAGGGGTTGAATATGAATGTGATCAATTATTTTATATTTAATATTTGCAATTTAGACCTCTTTGCGGAGATATGTTTTCATTTTGACATTAAAGAGCCATTTTCTGTTCTGTTAAAAACCAAATTAAATCCACAATAGTAGGCCAATAGGGTGTGGTCCCTATTGTGCCTCCTCCAGACCGTGAGGGGGCGTCCGTCCTGGTTTGGTTGGGGACCGCGGGTCGAGGGCATGGAAGTCCTACCCTGTAGGGGCCCGTGGTCACCGGCAGGCGGCGCCCCGATGCCGGTTTATCCCATCTGGTCCTCGGCCGGGGCTGGAGCCTGGTCGGGACGCCTTGGAGGACCGGAGGAGGGCGTGTGCCTCCTCCAGACCGAGTGGGGGCGTCTGTCCTGGTTATGCAGGGGGCCTCGGGTACAGGGCTTGGAAGCCCAGCCCTGTAGGGACCCGTGGCCACCGCCAGGCGGCGCCCCAGTGCCTAATTATCCCGGGAGCCCAGCACTTCCGCCACAGCAGGAAGTGCCGGGGGGAAGACGACAAGGGACACACGGACGGCTTCCGGGTGCGCAGCCGGCACTTCCGCCACACAGGGGTGTGGCCAACACTAAGTGCCGGGAAGCAGCTGGAGCCCATGCGGGTTCCCATAAAAGGGGCCGCCTCTCTCCAGTCGAGAGGTGGAAGTCGGGAGGCAGTAGACGGAGCTGGAGAGAGAGGACGGGAGGCGGCCAGGAAGGCACAAGGACTGTGAGCCCTGGACATTGGGGGAATCGGTGCTGGAGGCACTGGGGTTGTGAGTGCACGTGACTGTAAATATTGTATAGTGTAAATAAACGGTGTGTGGGTGCAAAAATGTTGTCCGTCTGTCTGTGCCGGGGCCAGCGTTCACAAGGGAGACAATAGTTTTCATACTCACTCTATATAGAATGGACGCATTCTGGATTGGGACCAATATTTATAGCTATGTTTTATAATTTTTTGTGTTAGTGTTAAAATAGCCAAAATAAATCCACTGTGATTTAATTATTATTTCTTTTTTGGCTGAAGTCTTTATCAAAATTCAACATATGATGTACAATTGGTTCCATTTCTTTCAGTTTTGCAATTGGAGCACAGGCAGGTGAACTGACTTGCTTGTGGTCACACAGTGTCAGTAGCAGGATTTGAACTGACAACCTCAGAGTTTGAACTCCAAAACTTTAACCACTATTGTATAACAATAAAATATGAAAATGGTGAGGGCTTACAGTATTTGATACAGAGTCAATATAAAACTGTGCATGCACTTTGGAAATACTTATGCGTAAATGCACAGTGTAACATCATTCAGTTTTATTTTAAATTTTAACTTTCAAGTTGAATAAGTTAAACCTTTTGGTAACACGTTTACTTTATATATCAGTCACACCCTTGTTGATTTATAAGTGAAGGCACCAGATTTTCTGTCTCCACTTCATTCCCTTCTGCTCAGAACTCATGTGAAATATTGCACGTGTTTAGTAGACCAAATTTGAAACAAATGAAGCATAATAATCTGAAAAATATGAATAATTAAATCTTGTTAGGTTTGTTTCTCTCTTTGAAATGCATCTTTCTATACTATGTCAGGAAAAAAAAGTAGAGCTCTGTGAAAGAAGACAGTTAGAATTTAAGGAATAGAATGATATACAAATATAGGAAATTTATATACAGTATGGTTGTCCATAAATGTTTTTCTTGGTCTCTGTGTTCATTTATTTTCCTTTGGTATTCCGTTCCATGATATGTTCAATTACATTTAAAGCATTCATCCCTGCTGCTGGAAACATCATGCATGAAAATTCCAAAAAAGATTGTTGCCTTAATTAGTAAAAAGGACAGCTAATTAGAATGTTTTAATGTTATGGTTCAGTAGTAAGACACAGATGAGTTCACTGTAAGACAGCATCAATATAACTGAAATGCACTTTTTCATTAGGTTTAATTCTTGCATTTTATAAGATTTTTAAAAATATGCTTTGAAGACACACTAAAGCACATTTTTACAGATACTGGCTTATAACTAGTAATCAACTTGCTGATGTCAAATTAATTACACAGGTAGAGACTTTTTTGTGGGGACTACATTTGGCCTTTTCCATTTTGAAATAAAATCCAGAAATTCCATTAAGCTACAGGATAGGACGGCATGACCACAGTGACACAGTATTGTTGTATAATATGTAAAATGTACAGAATTAAAATACTGATGCTTTGGTGTTTGTGGACTGAGCCTGATGACTGGCTATGTTAATGTAGTTCTGTAATTTATTTTCTTGCCCTGGGTTTAACTTCCATAGGATAATCCATTTAATCCACCTTGGCTCTGACAGTCCCATTTCCAAAGCAGTCTTTAGGTGAATGAAGCAGTAATCTTGAGCTTAACTCTTTTGTCTCTGATTGGTTAAATACACAATATATTTAAGTATACTTTACATTAATAACTTTAGGTGATAGCATTATTTAAATAGGCTATTCAGCATAGCCCCCCTAGATCATGAGTAGAATGTCCTATGAGGTACAATTAATTTGGCAGATTCTCTTCCAGCACCACTGGGACAGAGATGGAATAGAACTATCCGATATGCCAAATATATATGGTATAAGGCACTGTAACTTGGTTTTAAATAAAGTATGAGTTATACAGGGCCTTAGAAAAAAAGGTCATACCTCTAAGAATTCGAAAGACTGTCAGTATGAGTTTTATATAATAAAGCATTGAGTATCAGTTTAGAATATCTGTCATTAACAACTGTCACAACTGCAGTGAGCAAGGAAATAGAAGCAAGAAGTGATGAGGCTAATTTTAATGTCCTTTCATGACAACAACAATATGTATTTATATAGCACATGTTCATACAAATGACGTAGCTCAAAGTGCTTTACAAGATGAAGAAAGAGAAAAAAGACAAAATATAAAAAATAAAATTAGGCAATACTAATTAACATTAAAAAAGTAAGGTCCGACGGCCAGGAAGGACAGAAAAAACAAAACAAACAAAAAAAAAAAACTCCAGACAGCTGGAGAAAAAAACAAAATCTGCAGGGGTTCCAGGCTACGAGACCACCCAGCACCCACTGGGCATTCTACCTAACATAAATGATCGCAATCAGTCCTCATGGTGTTCAGGCTTCACATGGAAGAACTTGATGATGATGGTCATGTGGACTTCTGGCCTTCAATCCATAAATGTATGGACAGCAAGGTGCCTTGATCAGGAGGTGGTGATGGCGCAAATTATCACCACTGAAACCCGGAAAAAGAACAACAGACAAAGTAGGGGTTAGTATGAATTTTAGAGCAAACTCAAATTTAAATGATAATTAATTGAATATACAGAGCAACAGGATTAAACTAAGATTAAGCTACGGAAAGCCATGTTAAAATAATGAGTTATTAGCAGTTTTTTAAAGTGTTCCATCGTATTAGCCTGGTGAATTTCTATCGGTAAGCTATTACAGATTTTAAGTGCATAACAGCAAAAGGCTGCCTCGCCACTTCTTTTAAGTTTAGCTCTTGGAATTATAAGCAGACACTCATTTGAAGATCTAAGGTTACGATTTGAAGTGTAAGGTATAAGACATTCTGAAATATAAGATGGAATGAGATTATTTAAGGCTTTCTAAACCATAAGCAGTATTTTAAAGTCAATTCTGAATGACACAGGTAACCAATGTAATGACATCAAAACTGGAGAGATGTGCTCAGATTTTCTTTTCCTAGTTAAGATTCTAGCAGCTGCATTCTGCACTCATTGCAATCGATTGATATCTTTTTAGGGTAGTCCAGAGAGGAGTGTGTTACAGTAATCTAGCCGACTGAAAACAAAAGCGTGAATTAATTTCTCAGTATCTTGCAAAGTTATAAGAGGTCTAACTTTTGCTATATTTCTTAAGTGAAAAAATGCTGTCCTACTAATCTGATTAATATCCATCCATCCATCCTCTTCCGCTTATCCGAGGTCGGGTCGCGGGGGTAGCAGCTTAAGGAGAGAAGCCCAGACTTCCCTCTCCCCGGCCACTTCTTCCAGCTCTTCCGGGAGAATCCCAAGGCGTTCCCAGGCCAGCCGGGAGACATAGTCCCTCCAGCGTGTCCTGGGTCTTCCCCGGGGCCTCCTCCCGGTTGGACGTGCCCGGAACACCTCACCAGGGAGGCGTCCAGGAGGCATCCTGATCAGATGCCCGAGCCACCTCATCTGACTCCTTTCGATGCGGAGGAGCAGCGGCTCTACTCTGAGCCCCTCCCGATCTGATTAATATGTGATTTAAAATTCAGGTCAGAGACGAAGGGCAGTAACACTTGTGGTGAGTTCCATCCTAGCAGCACCACATGAAGCCAAAGGAATACTTTACCCAGAAATTCATATGGTGTGTACCCAATCTAATTTTAGTGATGTCCAAGAACAATTATAATCTCATATTTTTATGCAGAAAACATTTACAATATAACATTACCCAATGGTGACCAATGCTGTAAAATGTCAAATAATGTGAAAAACATCCAAAAACATCTGAGGTTACTCATGTTGCATAATTCATATGATAATGCGTACTCCGTCATTCAGTTTTATACTTAAAACATGCAAAATGCATGCATTTTAGTGCGCTTTTGATTTGAAGACCAATGACCAATGAATGAAGGGGAGAGGCAGATTTTCAAATCAATTAGGGGAATGCTTTTCCTGTATTAAAAATATTATAGCAAAATGCATGAGCTTTGCAGGTTTTGAGCATATCTTCCTATATAATACGCTACCATGGCTGTTCGTTTGTCTGCCCAGGATTTTAAATTGTCTGTAGCTCGCAAACCGTTTCACCTATTGAATTGAAATTTGGTACACATATACTACGTAACGTCTACTATCTGCTTTCGGGGTGATCATTTTTATTACTGTTTTTATTTTTATTTTATTTTATTGTAGAATCAACTCTCAGCAGCACGCAGCAGAGCGGCCGTGAAGCGCATGCGTATGGGCGCCATTCTCATTCCCTACCACCTTCGCGGTCACTTCCCCTACCTCTTCATATCTTAAATCATTGTTGAGGCAGATTGAAGACTTAAATGCCATCTTAAGTGAAAAATTAAAGAAACCGTACTATGTAATTGCAACACAAAAACTAACTTAATCAGATTTAACGCGAAAAGATGCCGACAAAAGAAGAGAAGCAGCAGGCCGCTAGGGTGGAGAAAAGAAGAGCTGCTCAGGAAGTAGCATGCGCATCAACCTCTGAGCAAATGAATGCTAAACGTACAGAGAAAGAGAATGAAAACTATGAATGCTCACGTCATGTGTATTCACTGCACGTTATCGTGCAGTACACCGTTACTGGTGACTGTATAACAGACGTGGATTATGCGACACAAATAATGTGACATTTTTTTCTTTTTACCTAGGGCATTTTCCACATCATTTGTCGTTGTGCACTGTTCACCAATGAGTTCTGTTATATCACAGCCTTTGTTTTTCTTGTTCTGTATGAAAACATGAGGTTAATTTGTTTTCTCAGCAATCAATACAATCTACATAGGGTAAAAACATAGAACATTTTATTTTACAGTATTCCTTTGTAGAAGAAGCTATTGGACTTGCTAAAACTTAACCTGCTAGAGTTTTCATCTTTTCTAAAACTCTGTTATGGTATAGACACTCTTAAAAAATTAAAATAAATAAAATAAAACCAAAGATATCAGCACACAATTAAAGTATAACATCCTAAATACAGATGAAAATATGGAACAAACCAAAAAAAAATTAAAACAAACAAAGCTAACAAAAAACAGAATTCCTAAAGTTGAAGGAGAAGGTCCTGAAGATGCTGTCACACAATTTGAATGGATCAGAAAGGGTGAGTACCTATACACTCTTTTAAATGTAGAAACACAAACCGAGCCATCATAAGGCCATACCTACATACAGCGGCTAGCACAAATGCCCATGAGCGAAGCAGTAGGGAACTGTCAACTATCAATAGTGATATCAGAGAAATGAGAAAAGAAAAATAATTTACAAAGGAGCAGATAATCGACGGGCAAAAATGTAACAAAAGCTTAAACTGCTCAACAAAATTTAATTGAATACGGTATATGAATTGTGTCCGATGAGATGGTCTGCTGTTATTAATGAGCACCTTTTTATGTTATTCTGTTATATTTTTCCAAGCCAAATCACTTTTTCTTTTGGTCTCAATTAATTATTATGTACATTTTCTACAGTTACTCTGTTTTTGTAAAAGTTCTTATAGCTTGTAGTTTTACTTTAAATTCTCCCATGACACGATTTTGTTTGTTCATGACTGCCACCATTTGGAGCTACCTTTGCTATGATGTGAAAGCTAGATGCTAGCGGTGTGACTCGAAAGTCACATTATATGAAATAATCAACACAACAATAGTTAAGTCAGTGTCACACTTTGGGCAGCATCAAAGATATATTTATTTATCATCAACAAACAGCTTCTTGAACACTTCAGCTTTAGGATTTTACAAGTTTATTTTGACTGTAAATTTGTTGTACATTTTGGGATTTGTTTTGGGATTTCTCAGTTTTGTCCATGAGTATTTTGATATTGCTCTCTATATCTTTCCATTTTTATGTCAGTAAGATGACAAGTAATTTTTGTGAGTACCAGGAGACAGGACACAGGAAAAGGTCAAAATCAGGAGTTCGAAAGACAGGATCATCAAGCTAATTTAGGTGAAAATTGAAGTGAAAATTGTAGCAAAAAATTGTAGTGAAAAGACAATAAGAAAAATATAAGGATCACAAAAAAATCAAACAACAAATATTTTAAACAAAGGAAGTAGAAAAGGATTTTGAATCTGCAACTTGAATGAGGAAGTGACTTTCAGCGAACCTTTTAACTTGTTGTCCTGATCACACTCCTGGAAATGTGAAGCACTGTCTTAGCATCTGTCCAAAATCATGGTGCATATACAAGATGGCAGGCAAAATGCACCAAAAATTAAACTTGTAGAGGAAATGATAATAAGTACATAATGAAAATTTAACATTGTAAAGAAATGTACAATTTCAATAACCCCCAAAACAAACTAAGATCATACAAATTGGTTGAATTAAGCACAAAAATATTAAAATTAAAAGGTAATTATAACATCCGTCTTCCAATTATTTGAAAACGTTTCTCTACTTTTTTTTCCTTTTGAGTCACAACATCTGCTTTTGTGTGCTATACAGTACGCTAAAAGCATAGCCTGAATGATCTGGACAACTGTGCAGAATTTCCTTAAAGAGAGCATAAAAAAAGTGGTGAGGCAGCCTTTTGCTGCTATGCACCAAAAATCTGGAATATTTTACCAGTAGAGATATGCCAGGTTAGCACTATGGAACATTTTTAAAAAATGTTAAAAACCAACTTACAGTCGTCCCTCGCTACTTTGCGCTTCGACTTTTGCGGCATCACTCTATCGCGGTTTTTTCAAATATATTCATTAAAAAGTCGATCGAGACAGTGAAAATGATACAGCGCGTGCTCGGTTGTCTGAGTCAATTATATACCCCTGTATTAAAATTAAAATTAAAATTACTGTACATATGGACTGTAGGCCTATGTATTCGAGTACCCCCGCAAATCCTTCAACGCCAGGTGCAACCGCTCGACCACTCCTTATGTGTGGGCAATAAATTTTTTCCAAAAAAATCGGGTGTGGTGAAACCAAGCCAATCAGAGCGTGCTGTTCACTGATTGGCTATCCTATCCTCTTCCTATCCTGGCAACTGATTGGCTCAGCCTTATGCAAGTTTGTTTCTCTCATACACGCTTCTATATCGCTACACTTCGGAAGCATCTTTGTTCTTATGTTTGCGATTTCTGAGAACTTTTATTTGAGCCCCACGATGGCTCCTAAACATGCTGCTTCTTCTAAGCCTTCTGACGATGAAACTAAGCGCCGGAGGAAGATGCTTACCATCCAGAAGAAGGTGAAACTCTAGGTTAGTGGTTGTGTGTAAGAACTGAGTGTGTGTTATTAAATGTACAATAATAATAATATATTTGTAACATCTAATATGTTTTATTTTCTCTTATTTTTGTCTAATGTATTGGGTAATACAAGTGTAATGGTGACTAAAGGGTTTTATTTCATGTCTAGAAGGCTCTAATAATGTTAAAAAACGTATTTAGAAGGTTGTAAACAGGTTTTCTATGCCCTAATTGCGAAGAATCCTACTTTGCGGAAATTAATTTATCGTGGTTGAGTCTGGAACTGATTAACTGCGATAAACAAGGGCTGACTGTATTAATTTGCCTCTTTAGTTCTACTCCAAACAGACTACACATGTGTAGAATTATTTTATTCTTTAGAGATTTGTATTCTTTACTAATCTCTACTTTTGTGTGCTCTCTTTTCCAGATCTTCTATGATGCCGTTTTACACCAACACCATACAACCGTGGCACAGTGCAGCCACCTGTGATGCTCAAATAAAGACAGGTGTCCCTGATGTCCATGAGACCCACTGGATCAAATTCACTCACACGAATCCTGGAAATAATGAGGAATGACTTAAACACATTTATGTTAGCCAGAATACCTAGTTGGGGCCAAGTGGTCTTTTGGCCTTAGAACCCTTGCAGATTTTTTTTTCTCTGACTTAACTGGAGTATTTTTTTGGTTTGTTTTTTCTGTCCTCCCAGTCAACTTATCATCATACTAATATGAATAGGCTTGCAATATGATATTACATATAAGGATGCTACTAATTATATATCCATGTTATATAAGCTTGTATGGATTTTTTTTCTTTGTTCATTATCATTCTTATCTAATTGAATTTGATTTTCTTTTTTATAACTTTCTTTTTGACATCTTGTAAAGCACTTTGAGCTACATACTTTGTATGAAAATGTGCTAAAGAAATAAATGTTGTTGATGTTGTTGTTGTACAGGGTGGCGCACAAAAAACCGAACCATCTACAACTGGCTGGCTCGAGCTATTATATGCTGTTGCGATTGCGGAGCTTCGTTGTCGTGATGGGGTCAGCAGCCCCAACTGTGCATTAGTAAGGAAGCTGTGAGCCAGTGGGTTCAGACGTGGTCCGGAAGATGTATTCTCTGCAACAGAGGATTGGAATAGTGGAGGAGTATGTGTTTACCAGTTCTTTTAAGGAAACACGGGACATTTTCGCACAGAGGCTTCCTGACGTAAACCTACCAGCAAAAAGCAGTATTCACGAGTTGGTGAAGAAGTGGTGTAAGACTGGGTCAGTTGCAAACTGCAAAAAGAATCGGGCTCCGTCCGTTCATACACCTGCGGTCGTAGCAGATATTCAGGAACGGATGGCCAGAAGCCCTATGAAATCGACATGTAAATCGGCACAACAAGCAAATGTTTCGTGCAGGTCCTGTTCAACATGTGTTGCACTCACTACAAATGAAGCCGTACAGAATGACTTGTGTCCAAGAACTGAAGAATGACGACAAGGAAAAATGTGTATTTTATGGCACGTGGTTCCTTCAAACAATTCCAGTTGGATTTTTGTATTGCATGTCTTTCATTTCATGTACGTGCTAAGAAACATACGTCGACGTTGGAGCCGAAGATGGTTTGGTTTTTCATGCGCCACCCAGTAGTTATGCTAAGTAATTGTATTGTATATCGGAGCAGAGTCACAGTGGGTGAAAGGTATGGGAGAGAATTTGAACACCAGCATTATAGAACAAAATTTTAAAATATGAAAAAACTGTTTTCTGTTTTTACATGTAGGAATAATTATAAGTCACTCAACTGAACACCAATCCCTGTCCCCAAACTCCCCTGTCTCTTTCCTGTCAGTACTGATTGAAAGAGAATCTAGGAACCCAAATCAAGCTTGCTCTTGTAACTTTCTACAAAATCATCTAAAGGCCAGAAGTTAGTCATAATAACAGAGAGTGATCACAGACACTTCCACATATTAGTACAATAAATTTGAGTATGTAGTAAACCACATGGAGAAGAAGAAACACAGCCTTAATCTAGATCATATAATCTGTTAGTATAGGGAATACTGTAAATTAGGAAATACATGTGTACATATATTACATTACTAGCAAAATACCCACGCTTCGCAGCGGAGAAGTAGTGTGTTAAAGAAGTAATGAAAAAGAAAAGGAAACATTTTAAAAATAACGTAACAAGATTGTCAATGTAATTGTTTTGTCACTGTTATGAGTGTTGATGTCATATATATATATATATATATATATATATATATATACACACACACACATATAAACATATATATACATATACAGTACACATATACATATATACATATACATACATATCTACATATAGACATATACATATATATATACACATACATATATACATATGTATATATACACATATATATACATATAGCAAAATACCCGCGCTTCGCAGGGGAGAAGTACTGTGTTAAAGAAGTAATGAAAAAGAAAAGGAAACATTTTAATAATAACGTAACATGATTGTCAATGTAATTGTTTTGTCATTGTCATGAGTGTTGCTGGCAGATATATATATATATATACACACACACACACATATAAACATATATATATAATACACACATATATACACATATACATTATATATACGTATACATATATATACATATATATAAATACACATATATACACATATATATACACACATATATATACATATATACATATACATCCACATATATGTATACATATGTTTATATATGTGTGTGTGTATATATGTATACAGTATATATACACACACACACACATAAATATACATATATATGCATATACATATCTACATATTGTGGACGCTGGCCCGGACACACAGACGGACATCGTAAGTTTCACAACACACTCTTTATTCACACAATATTTACAGTTTTAACGTGCTCTCAAACCCCAGTGCCTCTTGCACCGATCCCCCAAAGTCCAGGCCTCACAGTTCTCCGTGCCTCTCTCCTGGCCGCCTCCAGTCCTCACTCTAGCTCCGTCCTCTTCCACCCAACATCCACCGATGACTGGAGGGAGGAGGCCCCTTAAATAGGAACCCGGATGGGCTCCAGCTGCTCCCCGGCATTCCTCCGTAGCCACGCCCCAGTGTGGCGGAAGTGCCGGCTGCGCACCCGGAAGTCTCCTGGGCGTCCCGGCCGGGTACCACAATATATATATGCACATATATATATACATATCTACATATATATATATTAGGGGTGGGACTCGATTAAAAAAATTAATCTAATTAATTAGAGGATTTGTATTTAATTAATCTTGATTAATCGTATGTAATCGCACAAGAAAATTTGCCACAAAGCACAAATGTTCGTTTTAATTTAAAAGGGTTTTAGTGGGCGACAGAATCAAATAATAGACATTGACAAGAATATTGTAAACTCAAGCTCTTTTAATTTCTGAAAAAAAAAAGCATTTAAACTGCATTTCAATTCAAAACAGAAACAAAAATATCATCCCTGGCTAAAATTGGGCAGACTTAAAAATAAAGTGGCATTTTAAGTACTTTAAGTACTTTTTCAGAATGGTATTGTCTTTAAATAATAATAACAAAAATTTCAACATAAAGTGCAGTTTTTCTTCTTAAAAAAATAAGGCAGAAACATAAAAGGTAATCTGACCAGCTTCACCTTTAAACTCTGAGTAACCTTAGCGAAAATTATTTTGTACATTAGGCTAAAACAGTGTGATCATTGAACATTTTGTAATTAGATGTAATTAGAATTACTAACGGTCACGGAAGTCCAATGATCCCCAGCAAGAGCCACAAAGTCCGCTTTCTGTAATGCATCTGATTTTGCTTGCTTTTCAGTGTCATAAAGCTGTTGAATTTTACTTGAAATAGTCTTTCGGCACGGCATTTGGAAAGCTGGATCACCTGACGCTAACTGTAGCACATTTTCTAACCCCCTATCCTCCACCACTGTTAGTAGTCTACAGTCCAAAGCAATCCAGTTTGCGAGAGAATTTATAAGTCTGACCGATGTTGACTTACTAATTTTGGTCCTGAAGCCAGTCATTTCATCAGGTTTGGGCTGCCGACACCTTTTGTTGGTACTCGAACTCGTACTGCTAGTGCTAACAGCATACACAGTTTCTGTGCTCACTGTAACATGTTTTGCATTTAGATGGCACCGTAAGGTTGAAGTGCTTCAGTGGTATGCAAACTCCTTTTTGCACAGTTTGCACAAAACCACGCTTTTATCAAGGCTTCCGTCGGGTAGTCTTTTGAAATGAAACGTGCCTCCGATTAGTCCTTTCTTCCAACTCTTACATTTTTGTAGCTCTGATGTGTGCATCAATGTAGTTGGTGTACCAGGAAATCGTGCATTGACAAAAGTTCCCCTTTGCTTGGAATGCAAAGTGTGATTAAATACATTATTTTCTTTAACGCGTTATAGAGTACATGCATCGAAGCTTCTCAGCTGTGCTTTTGCTAAGAAAAGGAAACATTTTAAAAATAACGTAACCTGATTGTCAATGTAATAGTTTTGTGACCAGTAAGAGTGTTGCTGTCATCAAGGATTTGATTATCATTATTTCTTTCAATCAGGTTCATATTTGGAGGATGTGTTGTGTTCAAGTTACATTCCGTGTTTGTCAACCGTTGTAAAGATAACAGGTTCCATTCATTGAAGTGTTCACCACCCAAATCGGTACTCGTGAATGTAAGATGTTCAACAGGCATTCCCGGTATTAAGTTGTGGATTTGCATGCGAATATTTAGCGGAAGTGTGAGTATGAACATAATTTAATCTTTTCCAGTCCTGCAAAGTCAGTTGACGTGAGCCGCTCGGAGTACATGCATCGAAGCTTCTCAGCTGTGCTCGTGCTTTCTCGTGCGATCTTGCGATGTCTACGCCTTTATTTAATATTAGCTAAGACCCAGCACTTAAAAGTTTCTTGCTACGGTAATTTTAAGTCCGTTACAAAGTGATCCAAAGTGTTGTCTATAAACTTAATTTAAACTTACGATTCACACCGTGCTTTGTTTCCGCAGTAGCTGCACTTATGAATATGCTTGTATGCGTCATTCGCTTCATAATCTTTTGCTGCCTTCTAAATTGTGAAATGCGTGTTTTGTTCAGCGCTCTTTGGAGCTCTTCCTTGTTCTCTACGTACTTACGTAGGAGGCGTGATGATGCGACACGGAACTCCGCCTCCCACGGCCATCGACCTGCAGTCTATTACAGTATATTGGCAAAAATAGGTTACAGTTATGACCATTATGCGTAGAATTTCGAAATGAAACCTGCCCAACTTTTGTAAGTAAGCTGTAAGGAATGAGCCTGCCAAATTTCAGCCTTCTACCTACACGGGAAGTTGGAGAATTAGTGATGAGTGAGTGAGTGAGTGAGTCAGTGAGGTCTTTGCCTTTTATTAGTATAGATAAACATATTTAAGCAACTTCGGATGTTCAAAGATAAGTCAATATTTAACTATATTGTACACTCAACCCTGGTCTGAGTGACAATTTGGAAATTCTTTCATTGTCATTGTAAATGTGTTTTTAGTTCAGTTTAAGTGCTGTTTTATTCAATACACCTTTCAATACAAAAGTAATTCAGCTTTTTCAACATGTATATGTAACATAAGAAAGAGTACATGACTCCTTATTACATCAGATGTAACCTAGAGTTAGAAAGTTTTAAGCATTAAACCAAACATATTGCATACTGAAATACTTGTCTTTGTATGTGTGGCTAGTACAATTTGGCTACCAGCTCCCCAGAAACCTATTAAAAGTTACTATAAAAAGAAATTGTGTTCTCAGTTACTTTTATGGGCTCCCAGCAGCTTACCTGAATGAAATCCCTTAGATAGGTGCAATTTATTACTCTTGTAAAAGAAATGCTTTTGTTTTGTTTTTTTTCCCTAGAATTTGAAAAAGTCAGCAAAATACTTAAATTATAATACATTTTCACTTGAATTGTATGCATTTTACATTTTGTAAATATAGTATAAAATTTAGGTAATTGTTCAACTTGATGAAAGAAAGAAGAAAAGGAGATGTATTTTTATTAACCAAAACACTTTATTAAATTTCACTAGTTTTGCATTTGGCTACGGTCAGTGTCACTGCTGGTAGCATGAGGCGATACCTGAACCATACAGAGGTTACACAGGTAGTCCAACCTCTCCAGGATGGCACAACAATACGTGCATTGCCAGAAGGTTTGCTGTGTCTCCCAGCACAGTCTCAAGGGCATGGAGGAGATTCCAGGAGACAGGCAGTTACTCTAGGAGAGCTGGGAGAGAGAGCTGTAGAAGGTCCTTAACCCATCAGCAGGACCAGTATCTGCTCCACTGGGCAAGGAGGAACAGGATGAGCACTGGCACAGCCCTACAAAATGACCTCCAGCAGGCCACTGGTGTGAATGTCTCTGACCAAACAATCAGAAACAGACTTCAAAAGGTTGGCCTGACATCCTCTAGTGGGCCCTGTACTCACTGCTCAGCACCTTGGAGCTTGATTGGCATTTGCCATAGAATACCAGAATTGGCAGGTCCACCACTGGTGCCATGTGCTTTTCACAGAAGAGAGCAGGTTTACTCTGAGCACATGTGACAGACGTGAAAGGGTCTGGAGAAGTCGTAGAGAATGTTATGCAGCCTGTAACATCTTTCAACATGACTGGTTTGGTGACGGGTCAGTGATAGTCTGGGGAGGCACCTCTACAGGCTAGAAAACGGCACCATGGCTGCCATTATGTATCGGGATGAAATCCTTGGATCCATTGTCAGACCCTATGCTGGTGCAGTGGGTCCTGGGTTCCTCCTGGTGCACGACAATGCCCGGCCCCATTTCCATTTCCATCAAACAATGTGGCACCCTTTCATTCCCAACACATTACCCAGTCCATATCAGTATAGATATCCAGAAAGATTTTTTCCCATTGAGATCTGATGTGTTTTCAAAGTGTTCCTTTAATTTTTTTGCGGAGTTTATATAATGTGTGTGTGTATGTGTATTAATGTTTGCTGAATTCTTCTGGTTTAGGTGGTTTAGAAATTATGTTGGGCACTGACTTTTAATTTATGTCTTTCTGCATTTTTTAAAACCTGCTTTATCCATGTTCAAAATGAAGCATCATTAAAGCAAATTGTTAAGCTAAAGGATCATGGAAAGCTTGTTCATTTTCATTTTTTTGTCTTAGGCAGAATTGATTGGTGTAATGCGTTATGGTCAGCTGCTCAAATTCTCTTATTATATTAGAGATTATTTAAAGTACAGTAGCAACAAGCATAACTAGAATTAAGCAGTATGTCAGTACAACAGTTTTTAAATCACTTACTGACTTTAAAGTTAAGAGATGATTTTAAATTCCTCTTTCTTGCATATAAAAATTGTGAATGTTATTCCCTAATATGATTTATTAGTGTAATCTAAATTATGATCTCAAGATGCAAGGCCTCCTTTAAATTTTGAGGATAACAAAGCTGTTATAGGAGGCTAAATCTTTAGCTATAGGGTGACAATCTTAGGAATAATCAACGTTCTAATATTACAGAGTACTTAAATCAAGACTAAAGACTTTTATTTTAATCTGGTATTTTTTGCAATTTGCCAGGACTAAGGCTTTCCCATTTTCTTGTTGTCTATGGTTGTACCTGGTCAGCATTTGATTGGATGTGTTATTACAATTGATGTACCCATTTCAGGTGTCTATGCAAATTAATCTTTTCTTATTTGCATACAGAATGATCCCTTTCAGAAATCAGATTTAGATATAGTAACTACTATGGGGGGAGTTAATCAATCAGTTTTACTTTAAGAAGAAAACAGTCTAGATTTGTGAATCTAAAATTCAAATTAACAATCTCAAGTTAACCTAAGAAATTTATACCTACAGAAAATGATAATAAATGGTGAACAATAAGGCTCCTTTATATTAATAAATTCAACAGATACAGCATTTTCCTCCAAAATATATATATTTTTTTAATTTATGAAAAAGAATTCTTCAACACGAAACATAATGACGTAAAAATTCTCTCACCTCCCACCTAAAACAAATAGACATACATAAACGAAAGACCAGTGTGTGTGTGTGTATGGAGCAGTCCACTTTGCTCACACTCAATCACAGCCACTAGATGGCGCATGCATGCACGTTTTTCAGCATTTGCATGCACCTCAGTTCTCTCTATGAAAGATGTGTGTGGTGTGTGTGTGTGTGTGTGTGTGTGTGGACCAATCTGCTCTGCTCACACTCAACCACAGCCACAGGAGTTGTTGTGAATTCTATGATAGATGCAGAAGCTTATACAAGTGTGACTTACACTTGGTGAGATGTATGCACTTAAATTTTTTTCAGTGCTTGCATGCACCTTACTTCTCATTTAACCAAAACAGACAAATACAGCATTGTGGTACTTTCATACAATGAGCTACCATACATTTGACTGAGGCAGGTTCCAGCCTGTCCCACTCAATTTGTGCCACAGCTGCACTTGACTACACGTCCATCTTGGATAAGATACAACCTGTCCCGGCCCACTTAGCTGACGCCTCTGCAAGTTCAGCAATATAATAAAACTGCTAGGGAGTCTTTGGGCTGTTTTTTGTCCTAGGCAATTTTCCAGAAGAACAGAAAATAAATTAAAAATAGAAACAATTAAAAATAAATAAATGAAACAATCGCAATTGCTTAGAATAAAAATTTAACCAGCATCCTGCAAATGACAAGATGAGAAGAAAAGAAAATAGCATATTACCTAGTAAAAAAATACAATAAACAAGCATCTGTTTTAAAGTTCTAATACAAAAAGAAAAACCACAAGAAAAACAGCACTTATGTTGTAGTTTGAAAGGAACCAAATGCAACTGTAATCCGAGTCTTTATCATCCTCAAAACTTCTGCTTCCTGGAAAGTTGTTAACGATGTCATCATATGATTAATGCTGATTATCGCAAGACCAGTGAGGCAAACCTGTCCCACTGGTGACCAGTAAGTCTTCATGATTTTCAGCTTTGAGAAGCTCCTCTATGCTCAGGCCACAGTCACAGGAATAGTGCGGGTGATTTGCAGGGCAATCCACAGACTGGGATAAAGTCCCTTCAGCTGTTTTTTGTGGATGAAAGAGAGACGGTCAAGTGCAGTTATGTCATCAGAAGGCAGGCTTGTTGGCAAATTGCTAATTTCTAGAGCCAGTTCTTTTCCATCAATGCATATTCATCTTCAGTACTTACCGTGCTGCAGAACTTGCCATACAGGTTGCACAATTCCCCACCATCTAGTTTTTTTGAACTTGTGGAGCAGTCCAAATCTGGCACTCACTTCACTCAGTGTTTCATACCTATCCTTTAAGGATTCAATGGTTGTGTCAACAACTACATTAAAGAATGCAATTTCTAGCCTCTTTGTGGCATCTACCGTAGGCTCGTCTTTGACTTCATAGGCAAAATGTTTTTTGGTGCTTTTTAGTCTCTTCTCTTTTAGCACAGCCTCCACATTCATTTCCTCACACATGTCTTTAGCAGATGCCTGAGCTGAAGCAAAACCAGTGTCTCTGTAACTATTCAGCAATGTTTTTGCATTCATATGGAGCTCAACTAACACATCAAACTGCATTGTGGGAGAATGCAGGCAGGGCTGTCTTAAAGCATGGGCGCACTGTGTAGTTGCCCGGGGTCCCCACGAGCATTAAGGCCCCATGCTAAACTATGTATGTTGTGACTTGCTGAGTGGTTGTGTAGGTAGTGGCCCTAGTGCACTGCTTTGCCCGGGGGCCTATAATGCTGTTAAGAAGGCCCTGACTGGAGGAGGTTGCTTACATAGTTCACGTGGGTAAGAATGTCATACCATACCACTGTGCAAATGAGAAAGTGGTATGAACCAACATTTCTGTCAAGCTTTGTGCTTCATCCTTGGTTAGAGGATCTGTCACTTTGTCCCTGAGCACTAACAACGCCTCCCTTATGTTAGGGACCTGGTACCGCACAGCCTCTATGCTTTTGATATGGCTCTCCCACCATTTGTCAATCCAAGATTTCATTGCAATAGTCACATGTTCCTTTGGGATTGTCCATATTTGTGAGGCTGTTGAGAAAAGCTTGTAGTTTCTGTAGCTGTCGACATTTATTCTGCATCAGCCACCATCAAGATTAATGAATATGGCCCACAGGGAAAATAAAGTGCACAAGGATTTTTCTCAAGCAACCTTGCTTGAACCCCGCTGTTCCTTCCATTCATGCTGGCATCATTATCGTATGACTGTCCCCTGCAGTCATCAAATGCAATATTAAGTTCCTTAAGCCTGTCTAAAATCAAAGATGACAAACTAAGAAATGTTGTTTGGGAAGCCACAAGAAATCGATAGAGTGTTCCTTGATTTGCGGAGCTTCATCCACTTCGACAGTCCTTATGACAACTAACATCTACTCTCATGGCTTACAGTCCAAAAATGATTGAACAATATTTGGACTGTTTAATCTCAGTCCAACATGTCCAAGATTTCCCAACTCATTGAAGAAATCAGTTCATTTTGGATCACATTTCTAAGATAGCTGGAATGACTGATCTGGCCACTCTCCACACACTTAATCTGTTGCTTCATGACAGGATCAAATTTTGCAAGAAGCTCTACCACTTTTAAGAAGTTTCCATTATTTTGCTGTTGTAATGTGTTTGTGGAACCTTTCAATGCAAGATTTCTCTCAACTAAAGACTGTATGATAGAGAACAAGAGGGTCAGGAATCTTCTTAGCCTCTAAAAGTGTCCTTTCAGCTTGGTCTATGGTCCTTTCTATTTGTAGTCACAGTTCAAAATCTTTCCACATTGCCTTGTGGGTTGTGTGCTCTGGACTGCTTTCGTGACTTTTCAGAAGTATGCCTGTGTTTGTCTAATTTGATAGTCCCTCTGACATTAATTTGTACTCCTTCTGGTAAAGTGAGTTCTGCGACTGGTGGGCATACTTTAAATAAATAATTGCCACACTCACATCTTTGGGTGGGGGCGTGATAGTGCGGCGAGAGCTGTTCCCATGCGTGATGCGGGAGCATACGGCCCTGCACTTATTGCACATGTGCAGGATCGCCCATGATCCTAATTGGTGCGGGAGCTGCTGATTGCAGCAGCTCTGCCATGTCCCTGTTTTAAAAGGTAAGTGCAAGTGCTAGAGGGGAGGAAGAGAGCAGATTAGAGGAAGGGACACAATAGACTGGACAGAGAGAGAGTCAGAGCCCATGCAGCAGAACGGAGGCAGGTGGTCAGAATTGGAGCCACAGAGTGAGGAGCCGGGGTTGGAGAAGGGATGCTACTACTAAGCGATCACCAATGAAGTAGGAATGGCCCAACAGTGATGCCTCCCACCAGAGCTGAGTGTGAGCAGCTTGGAGACGATTGTGACTCTTCGTAGCATCCCAGGGCTGACTGAGGAATGGCAGAGGGGAGCCGAGCCCAGACTTAAAGGTTGACTGCACCTGTCGGCAGGCATCTCCTCGCACTGCAAGGACCAATAGGATAAGTGGTGGAGATGCCAGTTTTTAGAGGGAAGGACTGGGGCTTGTGAGTTTTTAAAGACTGTCTCTACAGAATTTACCCTCCGTTTTTAAAGGAATGTTTATTCATTGGATTTTAACTTCCACATCATTCACTGTTTGTTTTATGACTTATTTATTTACTGAACATTTCTATTGTTTTGAATGCTGTTTTTTTTATAATAAAAGCACTTTTGCACCATACCCTAGCTTTGTGTGAGGGTTCTCATCTGTTGGCTAATCCTGATCATGACAGTCGACTATTTGGGTTCAAGATGTTCCCTAGATGGACCAGGTAGTGGTGGGGCTAACCCGGTCCATCACACTCCTTTGAGAATAACTTGCAGGAAAGGGTTTCATTTTGTCTTGAGTAGATAATCCAATACCTTTTTACCTTTTCCTCATTCACTAATGTTCTGTAGAAGTATTGATGATGGAAGCTTCTAGCATCTTCTCTTCTGTGAAATGTGAAATCTAGGCTTACCTGAAATGGCCCTCTTTCCACTGTCTGTCCTGAATGAATCGGATAAAACTGATGGCCAGTCAGTTGGATAAATTGTTTGACCAAAAGCTGGCTATTGTGAAGACATTCATCCTGCAGGTTTGTTAGGAGGGGCAGAAGAACCCTGTACTTGGATTGGAGCTACAATGTACTTCAAAATTGTATCTGGAATTATAAAGCTCCTTAGGATACCAAGCAAAATTAAATGAAAATATTCATATCATATTTTCAATTATGTCACCCTAATGCAGAATTTTTTTTTTAAAATAAATATAATTAAACATTATAATATACAGTGTCCTTTTAAAGCCTGCACCCAATTTCAAAATTGTCACTTTCAGACTTCTTCTTCTCTATTGAGGAAAAGAATCATTATGGTCGCAGCGATCAGCAATCAGAGAGATGGAAAGAGAGAAAGAAAGAGACAGATGGACAGAGAGATGAGTATCAAGGCACTGCACAGCTTCCACTTAAGTGATTTACCAATTTCAGAGGTGGCAGAAGTACAGAAATGCATTACTTAAGTAAAAGTGCAAGTCCTCATCTATAACAATACTCAAGTAAAAGTCAAAGTATTTATTAATCATATTTACTCAAGTAAAAGTATCAAAATACATGTTCTTAAATTTACTTTTGAGTATAAAAGTTAAATTTTCTTTTAGTTGATAATTGCTCTAAGAATATGATATAAGATATTTAATAAACAGTTATTTAATTGAAGTGGTAAATGTGAAAAAACATAATGAGAAAAACAATGAAAACAAACATGTATTAAGTGCTTCAGTTACAGAAAGACGTCTTATAAATTACTTATAAATCTAACTAATCTTAAATCAATTAATATTAAACTTAGTTTTAATGTTAAAATTAATTGGGTTTGAATTTATCTTATTTCTTAGCCTTCCATTCCAGTTGATTATCTCCCCATATCTCTGCCATCTGATATCATTATGAACATTAGCCTGTGTGTGTGTGTGTGTGCTTTTTATTTAATTATATCAATATAAATAAAAATCTGTTTTGCACGCTCACACACTCACCATATTTAGATTAACTTAGTATCCTCTCCCAATAATGTAATTGAAAAATCATATTTCTCTAATATTCATAGTATATTTTATTTGATTTTAGTTATTGTTTTAATAATCAATATATCCAAACGGCAAGTCAAACAAAAGTTCATGTGGGCATGCTTACCTCTATGTGTTTTTTAATATCAGATGGTGAATTTTGAATGCTATCACCTCATGTATTTATGGCTGGCACAAAAAGCAACACATTCACCAAGAATCATTTTTGTGCCAACCACTTGTATGGGGTATATTTTCTGACCTACTTGTATCTTTGATCGCATTAAAAAGTCCAGCATTGCTTGACATTAATTTGACCATATCTTCACTGTTAAATCACCACCGTTTCTGCTGTTCTTTTTGCTTCTCTCTCGCGTGCTTAATGTTTTGTATACGAAGAAATCAAAGACGTAAAAAGTGCAAATAAATATATATTGTCCCTCAATTTTATGTTTATATGCAAGTAATTAAATAAAATGATCTGACCTAGTTTTCCCTATTTTTCAGACACAGAAACTTGTTGGCAAGATAGTAACGAATATTTTTTTTTTTCATTGTAAGGAGTACACATATTTTTTCCTTTGAAATGTAATGAGTTAAAATAAAAAGTCTCAAACAAATAAAATACTCAAGTAAAGATACAGATAGCCTACATGAAAATTCTTCCTAAGAACAGTAAACAAGTTGTTTTACTTCGTTACTTCCCACCTTTGATCCATTGCAACATCATTAACAAATGCTTTACCTTTATTCTGCGTACATTTTTTTTCTTTTTACGTTTTTCAGCACCAGAGAGATAAAAGATTGATAGGTATCAATGTGACTTTGGCTACCATTATTTTCTTTCCTGACGTGATGTGAGGCTGTCAGTGACTCATCCTATCATCCCTGTCGGTATACGTCATTCATTGTGCAACATGACTGCCTAGTGACAATTATTGATTTTGAACTGATTACCCTACAAACACAAGCTAAAGCTTCTATATTGTTGCAGCTTAGTTTTGTTTATATCCTACATTTAATTTTTAAGCATATAAATGCTACATTAAACACATGATGGGGCTTAGCTGGCTACAAACAGACAGTTAATTTTAATACTCCCTAAATATAATGAGGCTGAACTTGTAGCTTGGGGGGCCCTATGCATCGTGTAGCCTGCATATAGTAAGAAAAGCTTTGTTTTTATCTTTTTATTTTCTGTCATAGTCAATGATCAAGGGATTGTTTAAAGATTCAAACATTCATGTATGGTTACTTTTCCCAAAAGATAATGTTAAAGTAATCAGAGTAATTATTTCCACTCAGCACTGCACTGAGGTCTCCAGCAGTAATACAGTCAGCTTGCCAAAACAGTATGTCTCTATTATATATGGAAACAAAATGTCTTAATTAAATTGTATAAAGACTAAGCCACATTGCACAATAGCCACTTTTCTGCTTATGGCACAATTTAATGCTGAAATTGAAAAGTCAAAATCCCAACTGTTCTTACACAATGGTCAAAGACACTGAGTGATTTGACCCAGAATGCAAATCCTCCCTAAAACCACAGGTAATATATTCGTCAATGTCACTGCAGGATGCATTGTGTCTATAGTCAGCGCAAGAAGTTTTTTTTCTTGTGAAAGTCCAAAAAAGTTATGAAACATTCAAATATAAAACTGAGATAAAGTTAGAGTTTACAATTTGAAATGAATTTACACATGAAATTGGACTATCAACACAAAAAAGCTGGCATATGTTAGTATATTCTACAAAACGAATGACAGAACTTTTGAATAATAACAATATAAAGCAGTGATTTCAAATATTAATAAAATAAAACTGAACATTTTTTCCAGTGGTTGTTTAACAGTGTTCTTGCATACAAAAATATGAGCTGGTTGTCATGTTTTGCTTACATAAATGACCTAAGTCATGCCCAGTGCTGGTCAAAGCCCATTTGGAGCTCTAGGCAGTGTTGATGGCCATCGCCCCTTGTTGTCCATAGTGGGTACTTGGATTTATTAGACTGGAATGACCTGTGGGGAGGGGATGTAATTGGTGTCTGCCCCCCCTTTTGTGTATTGTGACGTGTGAATCCCTGTCATGTACCCCAAAACATGAGGCTAAGTCTCAGTACTTTAGCAAACCCAATTTTATTCAGCTTGAAACAGGAAGAGCACAGCTATTTGTTGTAGTGGGATCTACCACTCTCCTATGCACAGTCACAGCAATCAGGGAGAGTCGTGGCCAGGTTAATGACCAATACTGCTCCCTGCAGTTATAATGTTTCTTGCATCACCCATCGACGACAGGCGCTCATAGCATGACCGTGATCTTTTCGAATTTGTTTTTGCAGCGAGCTTTCATAGCGCTGGGACCCCGCAGTTGCTCCGGCAACCGATATGCTATTTTCCACAGACGCGATGATCGCACTTCAGGACACTCTTCGAGAATTTAGAAACCTTACAGTATACTGCAGACTTTAAGGAGTGCATACCCCTTGGTGTACAGAGCATGTGCCCTGTTACTTTCATAAATGGTGTTCAAAAGGAAACAGGATTCACTCAGTATCATGACAGTTTAACAACAACCCTCAAGTGTCCTGGGTCACGCGCCCTTTAACATTCACAAATGTTGCCTAATGGATTGACCGGCTCTGGACATCCCTCCCATTTGATAATATTATGACCTTGAGAGGAATATTACATTTATTAGAAGGTAAAATATGGGCTGCTGAGTCGTTATGAATTTTAATAGGGAGAAAAAAATAGGATATCATTCTGAAAATACTAACTAGCTTTAAGAAAGGTGTTTTGAGATTGAGTCATATACTGGGCAAGCGTGTAAGGCTACCAATATGAGCCACAACGCAGGCCTGTATCTTCACCAGTCTGCCCGATACAAGGCTACACCCAAATAAAACAGCCCCCAACTACCAACAGCCGGCTCATGATTAAGCAGGTCCCAAAATGGGAAGCTGCCATGAAAGTAAAAAATGTAATGAAAGTTCCAAAAAGTATTTTAAAAATGCCTTACAAGGAAGAGGTTATCACAGCCTTTGGCCTGTAGAAACAGTCCAACCCAAGAATATGTATAAGTTGAGAATCTCTTGAAAAAAAAAGAAAAGAAGAAAAATAAAACAAAAGCCAAAAGAGGATTTGCCTTTAAAGTCCCAATACACAATATAAAATCAGATAACTAAAAGAAGAAACAATACAAAAACACAAAATTTGAAATAAAGCAATATTCACAATAAACTCCATAAACTCAATGATCCTCTGCTGGGACCTTCTCTCTGTTCCCAATATAAAGGCAAAGGGTGGACCCAGGAGCAGTGTTGTCATGGTGGCCCTGTCTCCTGAGATTCCACCCATAAAACACATGAAATACCAGAACATACAGTACAACAAAAAAAATAATTAAAAAAAAAATAACAGAAATCACATTAATGCCATCACTTTGTTCCTCCAAGATCATCTGACACATTGGACATGAGTATTTTCCATTTATCCCAGCCCACAGTGGCATTTTCAATTTCAATCCAGTTGAGATCTTGAAATGTTGCCCGACAACTCTTGGCAACCCTAATGATGCTTCCCTTTCTGTGGCAGCCATTGTACTGCAAACTTTAGTTTATATTATGCAGGATGGCAAAGTATGTGACTAGGTAGGTGCCATTTGTGTTGCATGATGGTGTCTTCCAACCAGGGCAGGCGACTCTGTTGAAGCCTTTGATCGTTTGTGATCTAATGTCGATAGGAGATACCGAAGATGCAATGTGAACATTGTGATGGAAGACATTGAGCCTCAAATAAAAACCATAAGAACTCACCCTGTGTTCTGTGTGTGGATCCCCAATGCAGTGAAGGGGATGCTGTGTCTTTCAAATAAAACTAAGTTTTTGATTCCCTGTGGTCATAAAAAGGCATCTTTTGAAAACAGTACGGTGTTCCCCAATTTATTGGTTAAATTGTCCACCATGGCCTAGTCATACTGACCCCTTAATCATCCTTTGTCAGTAATTGGATCACAGGGAAGACCAACTCTAGCATCTTGACACTTGCTACCACCAAGGGGTGCTCCAGCTCCCAAACACCCGACACAATAGATTATAGGCACAAATGCAGCACAACACACATCTTATTTACAAGAGAGAAACACTTTTCCTTTGTTCCCCCTACAGCAAGCACAGTACAATATATAACACTCTGCCTTCTTTCTTCTCTTCAGTCTCTTCTGCCTCCATTCCTCCTCCAGGAACCTTCGTCCTCTTCCTCCTGTCTCTGGCTTCCCGAATGAAGGCAGGCTGGTCCTTCTATTCAGAACCCCAGGAGTACTAGTGTCACATAATTGTGGACCGGGAATACTTCAAGGTAAGGTGGGGGACCTATATAAAAGGGTTCAGCAGTTTCTGCAGCACCCTCTGGTAGCACACCTGGAACCTGACAGGCCTGAGCCAACAAATACCAGTTCCCATACAGCCCTGTGTGAATCTGAGGTTCCATTGCAACCCATGGGGGCTCCAAAATAGCAGCTCAGGGGAGATAATGCCCTACATAAGCCATTTCTCCCTGTCGTTCCATTAAGTATGCATCCCAGCCGGGTAATGAACCCAGGTGTCCCTCACACACTAAACCAAATATTATGAGTTTGATTGATGGATAGATGGATGGATCATGTTCTAAATACTGTCTGGGTAGGATGTGCATGTTTCTCCTGTGTTTGTGTAGGTATTTCTAAGAGTACTCTCATTTTATTCCCACATCTCTGAGGTGCATGATAGACTTTTTGGCTAAGCATGGTTGTTTCAGAAAGTTCATTAAAGATTGCTTTTGGGATTGGCTTGAATCCTAAGAAGGGTTTGTTCATAGCATTTGTGTGGTTCTGCTGATCTAATTTAATCTATAGACCCTAAGTCTTTGTTACCCTAACATTGGAAAATGTCATGTCAGCGCAGACATGGACAGGCTCAGTACAGACATAAGCACAGAAAGATGGACAGCTAATCTCTAATTTAATATAAGAGCTATCTTAAAGGATGTTTTACTTAACCGTTACTCAGAGTTATATGAAGAAAATGCAATCACTAGTAAAAGTCAACTCATTCATTTTTCATATAAGACTAAGTGGCTGTCCTTTGAAAAACCAAAATGAAGTTCATTTGCATGTTACAAGGTGACCCAGAACTCCTTATTGACCTGTTCAGGCAAACAACTGATGTGTATAAATTGAATCTATAACAGGTATGGACATTTGTTTTCAGGGCTGGTTACTGGCTGAATTTGTGAGCACTAATATAGCACAGGTCGATCAAGGATTCATTTTACCATTTAGCTTAGGTCTTTTTCTATTATATTGTTGAAATGAGAATGCCTTTTCATTCTGTCAGAGTGGTTTAAGGTTAGCTAAATATGGGCAAAAGCTAAATCTAAAAATTGATTGCTTAAGAAGAGAGTACAAATAAAGATAGATTGCAAAGCCAGGAAAATGAAATAATATGTACACTGTATATATAACTTTATGAATAATAATATTTTGGATATTGGTTCTTGTTCTTTTTTTTATTAATCAGATTTCTCTTTATGAATGTTTTCTTATGTCTTTGTATTTTTAATTTAATTTTTTATTTTAAAAATTGCATTACCGTGGGTACATTATGGATCAGTAAGACATACAATTCTAAATCTTACTCAGATCAGCTAAGACACCCTTTAGCCTATCAACATATATTTTTTTTCTCTAAATGTTCTGAGGCCTTTTCATGCTTTGTCCAAAGAGACATTGAATCCTGCTGTGTTTATACTATAACCTCCAAGTATCACTTCAAATAATAAACTCACTTTTTGCATTTTGAGTTCCCTTCAGTAGAAGAGCAGAGTGCAAAAATAAAGAATGTTGTCCATAACTGATACTTTTACCTTTAGTAATATAATGTTGAACAGATATAATAGATATAACATGACACTCATTTGACTCCATTGTTTGCATCCTGAACTGGATTGATGTTCCTTTAACCTATCTAGCGTTGTGTTTACCCCTAGAGAACAACCCAAAAATGTAGATTTTTTTTAACAAGAAACAATGATATTATGTGTAACAGAAACATGTAAATACCAAAATGTCAAAATAAATACATTAAAATAAATACAATTTTCCTTTTTTCCCCGCAGGTACTTGCCTCTTGGTGAAGCTTTGTGTGACCGAATTGACCAGGTATATTGCCTTTTTGCCACACAGGTACGTGCTCCACAGCTATAGAATTGTAATCAATATTTGTAATCAATACATGCTATAATTTTACAATATAATACAAATATATACTTATATGAAGTTATAACAATGAATTATTAAACATAAAGATAAGAATTGAAAGTAACTAAAGGGATAACTAAATGTTGTTTTAAGCTTAAGCATGTGAATCTTTTGCCTCATCTCAGAGGAGCCACCAAGATAGTTGCTAAGGGTAATATGAAGTAAATGAGCAATGAACACCCCTCTGGAAAATGGGAATAAATTAATATGAAAGCCCAAACACCCCTCCCATGTAGCAGTGCTAAAATCAATAGAAGAATCCACAGATCACCCCTATTTACAAGGCTATATTCAGATTAATGGGAGAGTCAAAATGGGCCAGAAAACACTGATGGAACTTGTTGACTGGATGAAGCTTTTCATATTATACATATTAAGAGTCAGATGACATGTTGCATTAGATGAGGTAATGTAACAGAAAAGCATAACAGCAGATGAATTGTTTTATTGATTGCTCACTCCATGGACTGAGACATTTGTGCATGTCTATGTGCAAATAAAATTTGTTCTGTATTTTCATCTGATCTTTGAGAACGATTAATCTGAATATAGAGGAAGGTTCTTTCCACAACAGAGCAAAGATTCATGTGATCGAATTCAACAGGCATATCGCAATGATTTGATCATACAGTGCCTTATGCATCAGTTTCACCATCTGTGTTGACATTTGTTGACTAATTCACATTGTTCTCATTATGAATCAACTAATAATTCAGTTTTAATTTATTCTAAAAGTGGCTGTGCAGCTTCTCATTTATGTGCGATTGTGTTTTGGTTTGTTTTGGTACATTATGATGTCCAAGACCAACAATTAGTAACAAGAATTTGACAGTAAAGACATATTGACGGTAAAGGCATATTGAGAATAAGATGGGCAGGATATGTATGGCGCTTGGAAGACCCAAGGACCAAGAAGAGTGTAAAAAGGATGGAGGCCAAGAAAGAAGTGGAAAGATATGCTGATAGAGGAAGCAACAGACAGAGGAGCAAGGAGCAAAAAAAATCAGGAAGTGGTACAGAATAGAGAGAAGTTGAGGAAGCTTTATAACTGGTGGGGACACAGTGTCTAAGATGATAGAAGCAAGGCTAACTATCTATAGATACAGTATATATATATATGCCCCCTGCTCACTTCGCTCGGCAACACCTGGGCGGGTGCTACACAATAGCCACTTCGCGGATCTGCCACTCGTGTATGGGGAAGCAGATATACAATTTAAATAGATTGTTATTTTCATGGGAATTGTTACATATGCATAATAAACCTAACTATTTTACATTACAGTGAGTAATTAACCATAGTAAAAAACAGCAAAACATAATAAATTGAAGGAAAATTATGTTTCATGTTGCATTAGAGGTATTCGTTGTGTTATATGTTTTCGTTCTGTTTGGGTTTGAAATTAACATGCAAATACTTTTTAAACTTACACTTTTACTTTAAAACATCAGTAAAAACAACATTTGGGATTAACGCTTTGTCAATATCGCTTTGAATTTTGCTTCCATGTTTGGAGTTACATCATGACAATGCAACGTATAACTGCCTGTGAGTAAATATCGTTTCTTTCTCTGTAATAAATAAACCGACTTTTTCGAATGTTTGTGCCTATGATTTGTTAATTGTCATAGCAAAAACTATTCTAATGGGAAACTGTAAAACTTTTTAATACGAATAGCATATCAAGATCTCCTTTAGTGTCTAATGTTATCCGCAGAAGATGTACTACATTCCCTTTCTTGTCGCCTGTTTAAATTTTACATGTCAAAATTGTTTGACCAATTTTGAATACAACTAATCTTATCCTATTGCATAGCCCATCACTCAGACGTAAATTACACAATAACATTACAATACATCCTTCTTTCAACAGAAATTCGGCCGGTGGAAGACCGGGCCGTGTTAACGGTTGTAGATATTCTATTGGATATTGTAAGCTGATGTTTTCATCTTCCGCACCATCAGCACAAACTGCTTCAGCATAGTCTATTGAAATGCATTTAACCAATTTGCCATGTAAATGATTGACAATTTTCGAGTTAATTCATTTGACTTCAATGTTTCTCAGTGCTAGGATTGCCCATGTACTCATTTCTTCCTTCGGGATGAAGTTCTTCAGTAAGATTTGGACATATTAAGTCTTCTTTTATTTGAAACTTTAAGTGAGGAAAGGGTAAACATTTATAAAACTGAAATTTTAGTAATTGGCAATAATGGATTCAATGAGGTTATCAGAAATAAACTTGATGCACTAGGATTACAAGTTAAGACGGAAGTAAAAAACTTAGGGGTAACCGTTGACTGTAATCTGAATTTTAAATCGCATATTCATCAGACCACTAGGACAGCATTTTTTCACTTAAGAAACATAGCAAAAGTTAGACCTCTTATATCATCGAAAGATGCTGAGAAATTAATTCACGCTTTTGTTTTCAGTAGATTAGATTACTGTAACGCACTCCTCTCAGGACTACCCAAAAAAGACATAAATCGTTTGCAACGAGTGCAGAATGCAGCTGCTAGAATCCTAACTAGGAAAAGAAAATCCGAACACATTTCTCCACTTTTGATGTCACTACACTGGTTGCCTGTGTCATTCAGGATTGACTTTAAAATACTGCTTATGGTTTATAAAGCCTTAAATAATCTCGCTCCATCTTATATATCGGAATGCCTGACACATTATATTCCAAATCGTAACCTTAGATCTTCAAATGAGTGTCTCCTTATAATTCCAAAAGCTAAACTTAAAAGAAGTGGTGAGGCGGCCTTCTGCTGTTATCCACCTAAAATCTGGAATAGCCTGCCAATAGGAATTCGCCAGGCTAATACAGTAGAGCACTTTAAAACACTGCTGAAAACACATTACTTTAACATGGCCTTTTTATAACTTCACTTTAACGTAATACTGATACTCTGTATGTTCAATTCTTCATAATAACTATTTACAGTGGATCTAAAATCCATACTGACCCCTACTCTCTCTTCTGCTTCTTTTTCCGGTTTCTTTGTGGTGGCGGCCTGCGCCACCACCACCTACCCAAAGTATCATGATGCACCAACATTGATGGACTGAAAGCCAGAAGTCTACGTGACCATCATCATCAGGTCCTTCCTTGAAAACCCTAAATACAAAGAGGACTGTTTGATTTATGTTAGGTAGATTGCCCAGAGGGGACTGGGCGGTCTCTTGGTCTGGAACCCCTACAGATTTTTTTTTTTTTTTTCTCCAGCTTTTGGAGTTTTTTTTTTGTTTTTTCTGTCCACCCTGGCCATCGGACCTTACTTATCCTATGTTAATTAATGTTGACTTATGTTTATTTCTTATTGTGTCTTTTATTTTTCTATTCATTTTGTAAAGCACTTTGAGCTACATTTTTTTTGTATGAAAATGTGCTATATAAATAAATGTTGATTGATTGATAAGAACTGAGAGCGCAGGAACTGTATCTGACAAAACATTCACACTAATGAGAGATGAGAGGGCCGGGGGAATGGATAGTTAACCGGAAATGGTTGAGAGGAGGGCAGGACTTGAAAAAATCTCTTGGCAATAGTCTTGTCTCAAGATTTTCTTTTATAATAGAGATATATATTTTTTTTTTCTTAAAAGAGGATGCATTGTGTTCAACAGGTGGTGGCTAGTGTTGCCTCTTCACTGCTCCAGGAGCTTAGGTTTGATTCCTTACCCTGTCAGTACTACATCTTAGTCAGGTTTACGAGGCAGAGGTTCAAAGAGTAAAACATATTGGCACTTACAAATAAAAAGAAAAGATTAAAATAGGCCATGTAACTCAGAAATTAGAGAGGAAGATGACTGGGAAAGCATTTTATGGTTAGCAACCTGGAAACATCTTTTCTCTGTTGCAGAAAGCACTGGCATTTGGCATGTACTTAAATAAGAAGCCAACTGAGGACTTTCAGCATAAGGTGTCTGTTTCTCAATCTACAGACTCTGATGTCCTTATCCTCTTATGCAGGTGTTCATCTGGGCCTTCCCTTATTTTTCTGTCCTTGTTAGATCTAGTTTGCTCCCTTCTCTCAAGACAGTAATAGAAGCCATTGCATGAAATCTTTACTTTCTTAGCATTTCTTGGCAAACTGTCTCATGGAATAACCTTCATTAAGTAAAACAAAAAAAGCCTGTTTCTCGAAAAAGTCTGATTATTTTTTTCCAGTGAAAACTGTAAAAAAAAATCACTTTTTCCATGATAAAATTAAAAACCTAAATATTTCAAGTAATAAAAATCAACCCTCCTTTAATAGTTTCCCTTGTCCTTGTAAAAACACACTTGTGAAGGCAATTAACTTACTCTGACATTCTGATTTTATTTCTGGTTTATTGTCTGCTAGCCACAAAATTTGTTGAATATAGGTGATAGAATAATTTAAAAATATTTCTTGCTCTGCATGTACCGTCAGTGCCTTTCCTCTGTATTCTCATGTGTCTGAACCTCTCTTCGCTGGCACTCCTTCTCTGAAGCGTGTTCTCATAAAGCCTGCAAGTCAGACTCTGTCATTATTTCCGAGATGCTTTTCTCACCTTCTATCCTCTTTATACTTTCTGAACACTGAAGGAGACTCTCTCAGCATGCACCTTTACTCCTCCTCTTTTGTTCTGTCACCAAAGCCAAACTGACGAATCACATCAAAGCCAAATTGACCAAAAATGCTCTGAAGGACTGAACACACAGACCTTAGTGTTTTAGCATATAGTACAGTAGATTATTCTGTTTCAATGCTTTGTACATCCCATATTTATTTTTATTTAGTATTTTATGTAAAAATTAATTGGATTCAGTGTTGTATAGGCCCTTTGGTTCTTACTGGATTTCTGTGAATTGCTTTGGCATCATGTGAATGGTGCTATACAAATAAAATATATTACTATTTATCATTAAAACTCTTTCATTTTTTTGGCCATATTAGAGCCCAGAACTGAACTTTAGGAATGCCAGTACCTTGTGAACAGTTTCAGTGGTGCTGATGCAATTACAAACAACTTTTTTTTTAATTAAAGAACTTTTAAACATGACTAATTAATTACAACCTACGGAAGTTTACCATCAAGACACTAAAGGAAAATTGTTTGAAAACTCTGCACATTCTGCTGTGAAATAAATGTGTATGGTGACCAATGAGTATGCATTTGCTCTGCATAATGCAAAAAATAGTACTTCTGCTTGTTAATTTGCCTAAGAAACAGTTTCTAACTTCAGATTCAAAGAGACTGAATTTTTTACCTTTATTTCAAAATACTTTGATACTTGACTGCTCTAGGGAAATGTCTATCTGATGTATGGAAAAATTTTCATTTCATATTTAATAGTACCAGAAACAAATAGTAAAACTTACAGAAACGTAAATAGAAAAAAACAAACTGAAAAATAATTATCTGGCACATCCACAATAAATATTTAACTTGATGGTACACTGAGTGTGAGAAAACATTACAGTTAGCTATGCATCAAACAGCAATGGTGTTCAATGTGGGAGACGGAACATGAAGACAATAAATTACATGTTTCCTGATGTAGGCAAGTGCAGTACAAACAGCATACAGAGTAATACATATCTGTGGTTCAGTAACATTATTAAAAAAGGAACTGATTTACATTAAGACTTGTTTAAAAAGCATAGTAGATTCAAAAATAGCTTATCTATGGATTTTGAGTATTGAGTTGCCTGTGGTGGTGAATGTTTACATGCTTAAGCATTTTACTGATGCTTTAGATATATGCAAATCTAGTAAACCCTTGATTTAATGGATTTTTAATGAAAAGGTATATTCTGAAACTGAAAAACCTTGCCTGTATAGATAGCAAGTAGCAGATGGAGGGAATCTCAAGGTGCATAAAAATGGAGCTTTTATCAAGATATATACAATAAATACCATATTTAATGCTAAAACTATATTAAGTACTGTGTGTACAAATAGATAGATAGATAGATAGATAGATAGATAGATAGATAGATAGATAGATAGATAGATAGATAGATAG
>JANRMT010028174.1:45921305-45941061 GCA_026402145.1 Polypterus bichir lapradei | reverse complement strand
TAGATAGATAGATAGATAGATAGATAGATAGATAGATAGATAGATAGCATTTTATTTGCCCAAAGTGGTAAATGTAGCTTTTTACAGAAGGTCTAAAAATGATTTAAGGAGCCCAGCTGCCGTGCTCAAATGAGTTAATTAGCACTAAAAATACTTCAGAAGTACACAACAGGGTCGTGAGTTTGGCACTGCTTAAGAACAAATTTTATTTGCCATTTTGTTTTTCTAAAATGACTTATTCCTTTACAGTGTCATGGAAAGCTGGACAACCAAAACATTAAACCCAAGGCAGAACCCAAGAATGTCTGATTTCCACTAACACGTCTTTTAGAAGAAAGTAGAAAAAACACTGCAGACACAATGAGAATTTGAGAACTTTGTAATGACAGTAAACAGGCTAGAAACAGAGTCTGAGTGACTCTTTGATACTACAGCACCTTTACTTGTAAGAAATATGGTATGTTGTAATTCCTTGAGAAACAATTAAATTAGGGCGGCATGGTGATGCAGTGGTAGTGCTGCTGTCTCGCAGTTAGGAGACTTGGGTGTGCTTCCTGGGTCCTCCCTGTGTGGAGTTTGCATGTTCTCCCCGTTTCGGCATTGTTTTCCTCTCGGTACTCCAGTTTCCTCCCACATTCCAAAGACATGCAGGTTAGATACATTGGTGTTTCTAAATTGTCCCTAGTGTGTGCTTGGTGTGTGTGTGTGTGTGTGTGCGCCCCACGGTGGGCTGGCGCCTTGCCCGGGGTTTGTTTCCTGCCTTGCACCCTGTGTTGGTTGGGATTGGCTCCAGCAGAGCCCTATGACCCTGTAGTTAGGATATAGCAGGTTGGAAAATGGATGGATGGACAATTAAATTAAGAGTTACATTGGAATAAGTAACCATAACATATACTAGAAATAATTAAAGCTTGCATTCTGCAAGTCGTTCTGTTTTTCTCATGAAATGGAGAACACTGTTATTAGGATAATACTCGTACATACAGAATTGAGAAATTAATAAAATACTAATGATGTACTTAAGAACTAATCATTATACACTCTCAGATAAATAGTTTTTCA
Source organism: Polypterus bichir lapradei (assembly GCA_026402145.1). Classification (NCBI taxonomy): domain Eukaryota; kingdom Metazoa; phylum Chordata; class Cladistia; order Polypteriformes; family Polypteridae; genus Polypterus; species Polypterus bichir. The sequence continues at coordinate 45,939,999 of JANRMT010028174.1, read as the reverse complement.
GGTGCAAGGCAGACATATGAACTAATTAAAAACATTTCAGGATAGTGACAGAGGGCAACAGTTCTGATTTCTTAAGGGACTCTGGCAATGTAAAGGGTTTAAATTACAAAAATTGAAAGATGTTTTTATCCTCACAGACAATAAAATGATACAAAATAAATATTATTATAACAGATAAGAAAGGGATAGAAGTAAAGTAAAAGTAAATTCAGTACCTAGACAATTGCTCACAGACAATGCTCTTAAATGCATGCAAATCAAATCCCTCATGCCCTCAAAATGAGTCTAACAGAGAGCCAGTGTTGTTGGGACACACAGGGGGAGAGCACTGAAACAGAAGAAGCCCCAGTCAGAGGATGCAGCTGTGCCAGCTGACTGCAAGATTTCACGAACAGTCTCCTCTGACTGGAAGGAAAAAAATAAATCCCAGCTGCTATGCAGAGGAGCAGGGCAGTAAGGAGCTTCACAACTACAAATACAAATAAAGTGGCTTAACAATGATTGGATGGAAGTCCAATTACATAAGTTAATCCAATTTTAAAGACTAATTTGGTGACAACTTAAAAATTAATAGTCCTGGACAGGATGCATTACCATTACAGAATACACTCAAAAAGATGTCCATGCTAACTCATAAGGTACTAATATGGAACTGACAGTTAACCCAGAGCTGTTTCCACTGTAAAGCTGGAAGTTATGTGTTTTGCTTTTTACAGGACATTACTTAAAATCTTTATGCAAACATTTGGTTGTGTCTGTATTTGAATTTATACATCAGTTTAAAGTTCAAATGTTGAAAAACTTGAATGGTAATAACAAGCAGGAACAAAATCTTATTTAACCTTAACCAAATATTGAGGTGTGAACAATTTGTACTACAAGCAGGATTTCAGAATTTGAAGTTAAGTAATGCATGTACTGTACACAGAATTCACAATTCATTATTAGACGTGTACAGAAATCAGCAGCGTTACAGCCCGAGACTAAAAACTGTTTGCAAACCTAGAGATTTGGGACTTCCTACAAGGCAGAAGAACAAATAAATAATCATTGGCAGAGAAGAAAGAGGTACTCATGATGATACAAGTTCTCATCTGAAAATCCTTTTTTGGCAAATGTCCTTGAGTAATGGATATGCAGCCCCAGTAATGATGCGGGGCTCCCTTTGCACAGTTTTAGAGTAATAAGCAATACAGCCATCACTGAAATGTAACTGAACAATATGCTTGTCACTGTATTTCTGCAGATATTGTTGAGGATGTCTGGTTACTGATTCATTTTCATCAGACTACCATAAATATTTCTTACAGTGCTTGCTTAACAAGAAAAAGGCATTGAAAATTCATGAGAGCTCGTCTGTGATGTGGAAACTTATGAATGTGACGTTGCATTTGTAAGGAACAGTTAAGTGTGATCATATTTAATAGGTTAATTATGTGAAACGGTGGTTGGTGCAATATCACTATGTGAAATGGGACAGCCTAATGCAATTGGAATTAGTTATCTTCTTTGAAAGCTAGCATATTTTTGTGGGGGTGTGCTTAATAAACAACATTTTAAATTAAGCTCTTTTTAAAAGTATTGTACAATTACAGTTAATTCTTAAATTTAGAGACCTTACCTAAAAGCCAGATAGTCCCTTTATGACTGCATGACCCGTTAGCTTCTCATGATACATACTGCAGAAATCACAGTGTTTTAAATTCAAATATGCATATTCTTATTAGGTGTGGCATGGTGCCTTGCCAACTCCAAAGACCTGAGTTCCATTGATATCAAAATCCAGGGATGATTAATGCCAACTTAATATCAGATTTGTTGATGTACAGATAATTATAATAATTATAATGTGCTTGCTTTTTTACCATTACTCACACAGAACTCCATTGGTTTGTTTCAAAGTATAACTTTTAGGAATAAAAAACAAGACTCTATTTTTTTCATACCTTGTATTATGGAATAGACTATAGTGAATATTCAATAGGAGCAAGAAAAAAAATATTTTATTTTGTTCCCTCATTTTTTCTCTTGAAGTACATTTTTAATGTTTTGATGTTTCTTTGTTTTGTCCTTTTTTGGATTGGCTTCATTTGGAATAGAATCAGCTTTTCTTTCATTTTTAGTCTATTAATGAGTAAGATTTTGCTGGTTTACAAAGGACTTGATGTATTTTAAGAACTCAGTAAATCAAAGTGTAGACGTGATGGTGCCATCAGAAACATTTATAAATCATTTTAAAACTGTATGATCTTCATTTGGATTTGCCAGGCACTAAAAAGAAAAGTTTTAGCATTGTTTGATGGTTCATTAAAGTGCATAAATAAAATAAGCATGGATCCTAATTAGTTTCCTCTCTGATATTTTCCTGGAGAGGCTGTTTTGGCAGAAGATTTGGAAACATTCACTGTAAGAGATAAGCAAGAAATAATACAGAAAACCTGACAGAAGCAAATCTTTTTCACAGCACTGATTTTCTAAAGACTTTTTTTTAATAAATAAGGGGTTAAAGGTCTTAATAGTAATAAGATGATTATAATGTATAAAAGTATAATCAATTTTAAAAAGTGATTTTTTTTTTTAGGACATGAGAAATTACACCGGTGCAATCTTTTAAACCATTTTCATTGTCTATGAATTATTTAGCACTTATGTTCAAGGAACTTCATGCAAGTTTAATAAGACTTCTCACTTGGTTGGTGTAAGCATTACCAAAGACTTAAAAGGGCAAACAATAATCTATGTGTTAAATATGGCTGGAAATTTTGACATGCTATCCAAACTCCAGCAGGCTTAAAGCATGGCTGTACATTAATTGCATGACAGCTCATAATCCTCTTCTCACATTAGACAACGCAGGTAAATGTTATTGTTATCGACATGACTTGAATTGTAATTTTCAATCACAACGTGCTCCGCTTTGGTTAAGGCTACAGTATACTAACTCTAATTTATCAATTAAACACTATAAAAATTCTGTTAAAAATGAATTCTCACCATGCTACATTATTTATAGTAAATAGAAGTTAGGTAGAATGCCCAGAGGGGACTGGGCGGTCTCATGGTCTGGAATCCCTACAGATTTTATTTTTTTCTCCAGCCATCTGGAGTTTTTTTTTTGTTTTTTCTGTCCCCCCTGGCCATTGGACCTTACTCTTATTCGATGTTAATTAATGTTGATTTATTTTGTTTTCTTATTGTGTCTTTTATTTTTCTATTCTTTATTATGTAAAGCACTTTGAGCTACTGTTTGTATGAAAATGTGCTATATAAATAAATGTTGTTGTTGTTGTTGTAGAAATTTTCAGTGTAAACACACTTGGTTCAATTACTTAGTTTGTTGCTGTTTATAACACAGTGGGTTTTTAAGACAGTATGAAACTACCATTACCTTTTACAAGAAGCAATGTGCCAAGGTAAGTTAAGTCACAGAAATTGCACAGCTTCGTGGGCGGCTGTTCTACATATTGAGATGGATCTCTCTAACAAGATTTTGTGTTATCTGGCTTAACCCAAACACTTTTATATAGCTGGAGCTGCTTCTGCTGGCAGCTGTGCATGTCTACCAGAAAGCATTAACTAAATTAGGCAACATGAATGTAATTGTTTTTCTTTTCAATGGCCGCCTGCCATTTTCTGTATCTGTTAATTCCTCCCAGAGCAGGCCTACAGAGCAAGGACAAAGAAATTATTATCATTGCATATCATTGTATAAAAATACTAGTTTACAAAACCTGTATTTAAAGCTTTCTACACTGTTTAAGGTGATGTAAACAACTTTTGAATGTACTCCAAAATAGCACTGTATAAGTAAATAAAAAACAGGTCCTTCACCCCCTTATTGTACAACTCATTAATAGTTTTAGACCCACCCTGCCAACACTCCTCTTTACATCAAGAGTTCTCTGGCAGGGAGAGTGGTGTGCACCTGGCAGAGGGGGCCTGTCGTGGTCTATCAATACCTCCTCGCTGACCAAGAAAGCACTGCACTGCAGAAATTCCAACTTCTAAACTGGCTGAAGAAGGCAAGCCTTCCACACCATATCCTCACCACATTCTAAAGGGCACTATTGAAAGCATTCTGATCAGCTGCATCACTGTCTGGTATGGGAACTGTAATCTGTAATTGCAAGTTCATCCAATGGAAACTGTGCACTGTGTAGATCATCATTGGGAATTATTTCCCTTCTATCATGGACACATTCACAAAGCCCTGTATCTGTAAGGCCGCCAGCATGGTGGGGGAAACACAATCTCTTTTCACTGCTTCTATCTGACAGAAGGTATCCCAATCTGCAGACCAGCACTGCTAGTCTAAACAACAGCTTCTTCTCAACATGCAGTTAGACTCCTGAACACAATGCTACCCCTCTATTCTTGCGTGTTTACCCTAATCATAGCCATGTTACTTGTCAAAGATAGGTAATAAGACACATTTAAATACATTTGATTTTGAAATCTCTTGCCCTATGTGCATCTTCAACATTCCTTGTGTGTCTGAACCTCTCTTGTCAGGCTCTAAAGCATGTTCCTGTAAAGAGTCTAAGATGCAGGCTTTATGCCTCCTGTCCACTTTTATAGTTCCCATCTTTGATAGAAACTCTCTGTGTGCCTCCTATGCCTTCACTTGGTATCCTCATTTTGTCTCAGCCTCTCTTGCCCAGCACTTCCTCTTTTGATTGTGTCACCGAAACCAAACTAACCAATAAGAACAAAGACAAACTGACCAATCAGACCAAAGCCAAACTGACCAATCATATTGCTCAGAGGGTCCAGACACATCTAGAGAATAGTGCTTTATTATATAGTACATTACCCACCCCTTTGTATTACTGTTTAGTCATATTTATTGTCTAAATATTGCACTGTGGTCCTGGGAAATGTAATTTCATACAACTGTATAATGTACTAAGGCATGTGTATAGGTGGTATGACAATAGAGCCTTTACTGAACTTGACATCATATTCTAGGTTTGAGTGACCAGGTGCAATCAGATTTTATCAGAAATTGCAAATATCATAATTTGAAAATTCCGAAGAGTTCTTACAAACTCCTTTCTTGAGTTTAACTATTGCCACATAAAAACAGTATGCAGATCACAGTCTGAAGAGCTTAATTTGATGGATCAGAAAGTGCTAAAACTAAAAGTGCTAATATAGCATCTGTAAGAAAAAAAATACTTGTGAAAAAATCAACATATAACTACGAACCAAGGTGTGCCTTTTAATAAAATTTGGGTTGCAGGTGGCTGGGATGGCAGTCATAGTTGTGGCGCACTATAGTAAAACATTTAAAATGATCAATTTCACCTTCATGCATTTTCGGACTAAAGCTTATGTTCCAAGCAAATTCCACAGCAATTTGCATAAATGAAAAATTAATCTGTGGTCTTATATTCTAACTAGATGCCTAATGCCTGAGGAGGTTGTGAATGAGGACATTTATTAGTATGGAAGCCAGGGCCATAATTACTGTAAGGTGCAGTTTGTCATTTTTATTTTCATCAGTACCAGACCAATAATGGCCAGAAGAAGAGTTCTCCTGCCCCTCAGGTATCATATGTTTTATGTACAAATCAGCAAGACAGTGTCTGAATGTATTTTTTAGAGTAGCTGTTGGCAAAATTATACCGTTTGCATGAATTGTTTTTAAAACATATTACTAAATTACATGTTTATATGCATTTATTGGCACCTTCTTGCATCTGCTCAGGAAAATGAAAATGAGTTAAAATAATTACTGGCAACTTCTCATATCTAATGTTGATATACCATATATATATATACTGCATATTACTTGCTTGTATCTGTTTTTTTAAGTCAGCATGAGTCATGGTTGTTAACAAAACATTTGCAGTTCATGTAAACCAAAACAATTATTTTAAAACATACAATCACTTGTGTATCAAATACCATATTGCAGGTGATGTAACACTTAAATATTCAAAATATAAATATTTTCAGTCCACAAGGCCGCATTTTTGCTTGGCCAAAACTATTGGCCAATACAGACAGTAAGGGCTCATTTATTCTTCACACTCAGAACGCGTACGTGCACGCATTTCCAGCGTTCATTTGATACATCCTCTGAACACGTCCTCAGAAATTAACACGAGTTGCAGTATTAGCAAAAAGTCGGGGGACGCAGTGTGATAAAAGTTGGAATGTGACGTCAGTCTCTGTTTACTATTTACATGTGACAGAAAGCCGCTTTGGGGGTCATCCGGGATCGATGTGCCTGCTTTGATGTTTGATGAATGATTTGATGTGGTGAAGTAAACTACTGTCATATGAATGCATTTATGGTGTTTTTATACACAGACGGTGAAGATGACTATTTTGTGATTAAAGTGGAAATTCGGCTTTAATTCCCGAAATGTCCACTTTAGCCTCATAGTTTACTTTATCATTAAAGTAGACCATCGTAAACATCATCTTAAAACCAACCCAATCGCTACGCACTTCTGGGGCTTCCTCCTGAATTGACAGCAGCAATCACAACACAGAACACATTCGTTTATGATATTCCAGCTCTCTGCACACTTAGAATCCTTAGATTTGTTACATTTGTTTATGTTTGTGTAAGGTATATTACTTCATTTAAATAATGAATACTGATAATAATTACACATGTTGTGGTGGCACAGTGGCAGAGTGGTAGCGCTGCTGTCTCACAGGGAGTCACCTCCCTTGTGCTCCATGCCTAAAGTTTGCATGATTTTCTGGTAGATTTCAACAGGCAAAGACATGAAGGTTTGGGGATGACGCTAGCGTATGCGTATGCTTGTGTTCATCTTGCGATGAGCTGGTGCCCTGTCCAGGTATTTTGTTTCTGTCTCACACCCAATGCTTGCAACTTGGGATTGATGAATTTATTCATTAAATATCCTTTTCAGAGATATTGTGGGAAGGTGTCCTCAGAATTTAATTGATATTTCAGGCAATTCACAACACAGGGAAGCCGAACGTTTTTTCGCTGTGATGATATCTTTCACTGTCACCTGTTGGAATCTTCCAGATTTACATAAAGTACACATGCAAGTATAAACAGCACAAAGCTTGTGTAGCAATAGTGTCCACTGGAGCACGTGTTGCGTCGCATGAAGTATAAACCCAGCCTAACGGTCACCTCTCCATGCCATTAAGGATGTATCAACATACTAAGAGCTCAACTACAGAGAGCACTACGTACTTTTATTTTGTTATGTCTAGTTACTGCCAGACTGATGTTGGCTTTTTACACTCTGAACAGTATTAAGATGTTGTTTGTACTTTATATTGATGGGCACTGTTTTGTTAATGTTCTGAGTCATGTACAGTGGATTTAGAAAGTATTCAGACTGCTTAAGTTTGTTATTTTTGTCCATCAGTCTACATTCTATAACACATAACAAATTGAAAAAATACTTTCAGAAAGGTTTACAAATTTATTAAAAATCAAAACCTAAAATCTCTCTTTCATACAAGTATTCAGTCCCTTAATTCAGTACTTTATAGAAGCCCCTTTGGCAGCAATTACTGCTTTGAATCATCTTGGGTAAGTCTCTACAAGCCTTGCACATCTGGTTTGGGCAGATTATCCCATTCTTCCAGGTACAGCATCTCAAGCTCTATTAGATTGGATAAGAGGTATCTGTAAATGGCCATGTTCAGGTCTCTCCACAGATGTTCTGTTTAAGTCTGGCCTTTGGCTGAGCCACTCAAGGACAGTCATAAACTTGTCATGAAGCCACTCCAGCGTTGTATTGTATGTATGGTTTAAGTCATTGTTATGCTGAAAGGTGAATTGTCCCCCCAGACAGAGGTTTCGTGCCCTATAGAGCAGGTTTTCTTCAAGGACTTTTCAGCAATTGGCTGAATTCTACCTTTCCCATCCCTACCTCTGAGATACATCCGAATAGCAAGATGCTGCCACCACTGTGGTTAACGAAAGGGATAGTATTAGGCAGGTGATGAGCTGTTGCCTGGTCTTTTCAAGACATTGTGTTTGGACTTCTTCCCAAGCAGTTCAGTTTTGGTTTGATCAGACCAGTGTATATTTTATCCTCATGCTGTCATGGTCTTTTAAATTCCTTTTGCTCAAGAATGGCTTCAATCCAGCCACTCTACCATAAGAACCTGATTGATGGAGTGCTGCTAAGATGGTCAGCCTTCCAATAGGGTCTTCCATCTCAACAGTGGACATCCGGAGCACTGTTTGAGTGAGTATTGGGTTCTTCCCTTACCAAGGCCCTTCTGCCTGGTTACTCAGTTTGGCTGAATGGCTAACTCTAAGAAGAGTCCTGATGGTTCTGGACTTGCGTGTCGCAATTATTGAGGCCACTGTGCTCCTGGGAACACTTAAAGCTTTAGACATGATTTTATCCCCACACCCTGACCTATGAATCGGGATAATTTAATCATGGAAGTCTACAGAGAATTCCTTGTACTTCATTGCTTGGTTTTTGTCCTGACGTGCAGTGTGAATTGTGTGCCTTTCTAACCGATGTTCAGTTAGTTCAGTTTGACACAGGTGGACTGCAATTGTGTTCTTGACACATCTCAAGGGTAAATAAAGCAAAGAGGATGCATCTGACTACCACATGAATGAGAAATTTCAGTTTATGATTCTTAATACATTTGCAAATTTAATAAGTTTATATGTTTAATATGTCACTGTACTGTATACAAAAAAAAATTTTATAAATCCACTCACATGTACAGCTAACACAAGGCCAGATTTAGCACACAGGGGCTCATCATTTAGAACTGTTAGGCAAGCATCATAAGACAAGAAAGGGACGTATATAAAAATGGGCATTGTACTATTTCTGTGTGACAGAGTCAGCATGACATTGGATCTTCTTTTCCTTGTTTGGAATGGCATGATTTACCTAAGTAAGGGCCTACACATGGAGAAAGAGTATAAAGCCTTGGAACATTGCCTGGCACACTTTTGAGGCCTATGGACGGATAACATCATCCAATCCAGAAAATCCTTCAGCACAGCAACGAAAATGGCAGACTCTACACAAAGTTCTTGTCATGGCTTCCCGTCTGTTATGCCGCGTAAATCGTCACGTGATTTCTTACTGCCGTATCACTAAGGGAGGGGTATCACCTTTTTATATTATATCTATATAGGTTCAGGTTACTTAAGACACCGTAATTACAGAAGAACTTATTCCAACCAGGGAGCTAGCGCCCCCTAGAGGAAAACAGCAAACCTTTCTGAAAAAATGTTTTTACTTTGTCATTAATGGTTACTGAGTGTAGATTGATGGGCTAAAATACCAAACACAGCACAGTAAACTATGCAGAAAGTGAAAGGGCCTGAATCTACTGTAATTGCTGCTGCAACTTTCGCCTTTAGGATCAGTAAAGTTTATATTTATAAGTACAGTGAAACCTCAGTTTGCAAGTAACTTGGTTTACGAGTGTTTTGCAAGACGAGCTAAAATGTTTAATAAATTTTGACTTGATAAACGAGCAAGGTCTTGCAATACGAGTAGTATGGATATGCTTTGTCTGCTGAGCATCATGTGATCACAACTGAGCTGATGGTTCTTCTCTCTCTCGCGTGTGTGTGTCTGTGTGTGTGTGTAACTCTCTCATGCGCGCGTGTGTGTGTGTCTCTCATGCGCACGTTTGTGTGTGTCTCTCTCTCTCTCGCACGCACGTGTGTGTGTGTGTGTCTCTCTCTCTCTCTCTCTCCTGGGCAACCGTCTCCTATTCTCTGTCTGAGTTTGCATGCCTCGCTCATCTAGTCAACATCCGTACGAGCGTATACTGTTTACCACAGCATTGTGACTGTGTGTGTTTGTGTGTGCGCGCGTGTGCTGTGACATGCGAGTCCCAATTTTGCACCCCAAAACATGAGTATCAGTACTTTAACAACACTAGCTTTATTCAGCTTGAAACAGCAATAGCACGGTTATTTATTGTAGCAGGATCTGCCACTCTCCTATACACAGACACAGCAGTCAGGCAGGGTCGTTGCCAAGTAGTACTGTGCCCTGCGCATTTATAATGTTCCTTGTATCACCCATAGACGGTAGGTACTTATAGCATGTCCACGATCTTTTCGGATTTGCCTTTACGGCAAACTGCTATAGCACTGGGAGACTGCGATTGCTTTAGGACGCTCTTCCGCATGTCATCCCGTTGGGTGGAATCCCACAAGAGTTTAGAAACTCACTCACACCAGCCATGATTCTTTTCAAAGGTAAAGTGCAGGTTAATTTGTTTTATGTATTTTTACTTTATATTTTGTATAAATCATTTTTATATGAATATTTTTGGGTTGTGGAACGAATCATCTGAGTTTCCATTATTTCTTATGGGGAAATTCACTTTGATATACGAGTGCTTTGGACTGCGAGCACGTTTCCGGAATAAATTATGCTTGCAAACCAAGGTTCCACTGTATATTGTATTTTACTTTTTAGATCTTATTCATTATTTATTTCTTCAACAAAGGAGCAGGGTGTGTTGGGGCTCACGGTGGCAGCATTGGAGGGCTTAGTGTATTCAACCTTTGGCATTAGTAATTTAGGGGTCAAGAACATCTAAGCCCATGTCAATCTTAATTACCTTCACTACGGTTGTTTTTAAGCAGCACAGCCTTTTACTGTCCATGGTTAAGGAAGTGCAAGACTACTAATCAATTTAATTTTTGCTCACTTTATTTTTGACAATGTTCTGCTTGTGTTCCTGTATGGTTTTCGTGAGTATTTCAATCTTCTCCAAATTGACAAAGCTGAGCTTGTTCACTTTACTGATAATTCTAAATTGGCCCGATGTTCATGAGTGAATGGGACGTTTGTCCTGTAATAGACTTGTATCTCCTGCATTTATGGACCCTGCTTTGCAACTGATTATTCTGGGATAGACTCCTATAGCAAAAGTTGAATTCAGAGAATGTATGCAGGGACTGAGATAATAACCTGAATTCATTCATTCCATAACTTCCAAAAACCCACTTTGTTGATCATACAAATAGCAATTTCAACTTTCAAACCCTACTTTATCTGTGATAACATTACACATAAGCCTTAGATTTCTTGGCTGAAACAGGGGTAAGCTCAAAACCTGTTCATCTCCATCATATAGAACACAAGTTACATATATATTTAAAATGTTTCCAGGTTGCTGCAAAGCACACTCAGCCCTAATTTAACTTCCAGTCTTTGTCCTTACATCCACCAGAAAGAAGCAAGCCTAATACTGTATGTGTTAGAATTAAATCTCTTTTGATCCATTATGTCATATATGTAGCATGCACAAACATGAATACAGAAAGAATAAATGGAGAATTATCAACCCAGAATCCCAAAGTATTCAGTAATCCTTCAGATTTAATCAGCTCTGTCCTATGATTGGCAGTCTCTGTGGAACCACACGTTTGATTTGAGAATGAAGAACACTTCACTGTCTTTAAGATGTCATCTGCCACCTGGGACTGACAATTTCATGTAATTAGAAACAAACCCAAGTAATAAATATGGAACACTTTTATCGATACATTAATGTAAAGTGTTTGGTTTTACATTGCAGTAAGCAAAATCAAAAAACAAAAGCATCCAAGGTCAAAAAAAACCCAGCATTTCCCTGGTTGCCCGTCCACCAGGTCATGCTGCTAATACAAAACACTGAGCTTTTAAACAAGACAGCCAATATTTATCACACAGTGTGAGTTAGGTATTAGAAAGGAACAAGCCCTAATGGGCAGTAAGGATCTTACTTTGTTGTAAACATTGCTTATGTATGCTTATTAGAATTGCCCTCACTAGTTTTAAATCAAATTGAGAATATATAGCATGAAATGTTTATTTCTTTGTTGCACAAATTCACAGAACAGTACTTTAAAATAAATATTTTATACACTGGCCTTTTTTAAAGGATGGAATGCAGCTGGAGAGATAAAGGCAGAATAAAGAGCCAAATGTTTTACAAGAGATACACATACTTAAGTAAGCTACTGTATAAATTAATAATAATAATATATACAAGTATGTTACCTCATAGTTCCAGGGATCTGTGTTTGGAAGATGGTGTGTTAACACCCAATTTTGAGCGTTCTGTGTCTGTTTGGACTTTTTCCCAGCTAGCTGGATTTCTGCCTTCCACCTTTAAGGGTAACTGGCAAGTCTGAATTGGCCTGATAGAAGAAACTGACCCATCTGACCTGGTTGGTACCTGCATTAGACCTAATGTGGCTGAAATAGGAGCTAGCTCACATAAAGAAGTGATTTCAGAAAATGGATGGGTGGATATATAACAGAGGATACTTATGGTTGTGTTAGTAATTTTACGGATGGAAGTGATTCAGTCTCTATGGACACTGCAAACTGTTGTGTTTGGTAAATAGATTATAATAGATTAGATTAGATAAACTTTATTAATCACATGGGAACATCAGATGTATACAGCAGCAGCAACTGTTGTGAAAACTGTACCTCTACTTTCAAAGAACTCATTCTCGAAGACCAGATGAAAATACAGAATGATTCTTTATTTGCACACAGATATTCACAAATGTCTCAGTCCATGGAGTGAGAAATCAATAAAACAATTAATCTGCTTTTATGCTTTTCTGTTAAAATACCTCATCTAATACATCATATCATCTGACTCTATGCATAATATGCAGAGCTTCATCAACTCAATGAGTGCCACCAGTGTTTTCTAGCCCATTTTGACTCCCATTAATCTGAATATTGTCTTGTAAATAGGGGTGATCTGTAGACTCTTCAATGTGTGTCTCTCGCGCGCGCGCCTGTGTGTGTCTCTCTCATGTGGACTGTAGCACAGACGAAAGCGACTGAGGCTGTGTTTGGTGAGTTGTTCTGTGCGGGCACATGAGCAGGCAGTGCACATGCCTTGAGAGCGACGGTGGACGCAGGAGGAGGGTTATAGTTGGCGGGCGGGGCTCTGTCGTGCGTATCCCATGATGTGGTAGGAGGGTTAGAGTTGGCGGGCAGGGCTCTGTCGAGCGTATCCCATAGTCTTAGAGTTGGTGGGCAGGGCTCTGTGAGTTGGTGGGCATGGCTCTCTGTCTTGCGCTCACTGCCTTGCATGCCCTTAGTAAATTATATATATAGATTATTACTCTGTGAAATAACAGAATAGCAATAAGAGAGCGAATATATTGTTCGGATTTAAACTTTAAGTCGGAGACTTATAGATCATCTAATTCGTGTTGCCTTCAGGGAAAGTAGTGTTTCTTCTCAATGAAGAGGCATATGCACGAGAATTAAAAGATCTGTTTTTAGTGAAAGTGAAATCCACATACGCTGTCATGCTTGGGTCACAGATTTGGACAGATACACAGGAGATTTTAGAGACAGAAACGCTATTCAGACACTTCAAATAAACATAAGTCTCTTTCAGGAGTGAATCGAGCTCCATGTGTAGTCGGAGGGGACCAGTTCCGTCTCTCAATAAAAAGAATAGAAAATCTTCCTCTTTATATGGGTGCGCCTCGGGAGTGGGACCCCCAACAGGAGCAAATGATGTCTGGGGGAGAAGACAGACAAGGCAGTGAGACAAAAGGACAGCTGCTGTACAGGCTTTCAAATGTTCGAAGCGCCGTGCGAGATGCACATCACGTGGCATGGCAGCAGCAGAAAGCCAGCAGGTGTCGAGCAAAGAGGAGCTTGCATATTGTAATCTTTTAAGTTAGCCAGTAAAAGGTGTCATTTTGCTTGACTTCTCATTACATCTATAATGGTTAACACAGTACGACATCCTAGAACCAAATGACTGAACTCTAACTTATACCAGGATCTGCCTGGACTTGATCTGATAACAATGATGTAAATCAGATGTTAAGCTGACATCCAAGGTCCCTCTCCCACCTTCTAGAGCCAGAAGGTGTCAAATAGACACAAGCAGAAACAAAGAGCTGTAAATCAATGAATGACAACTCTGATGGACAGAAGAACTCACCAATGAAGAGAAACTGATTTTGTAACCAGAAGTAACTTTATTAAAATAATGAGCAGTTCCACGTTTCTTCATAAACTTGTTGCACTCATTCTATCTGAGGGAATTATGTGCTCTCTCTGGCTCTCTCAGGTAGCTTTATCAAGAGAACTCTGAGAAAAACTCCCAGGGGAATACTTTGCCCAGGGTCACTACTGACCACCCTCTCAAAAAATGACTGAAAATCTCTGAAACAGCCTCTCTCATTCTGCAACTAAAAGCCATTCTTTCTTTTTTTAGGGAGCTGAAATCAATAATCTTTTTCTCTTTCTGAACCAGAAAGCTGAGATTCAGTTTGCCAAGCTAAACATGAGCCAGTCTGAAGGCTGAGTCAATAAGGGAACTTTGGCATCTAAACTCTTATGCCATAAAGAGTAATGCTTTTTCTTATGATGTTGCAGAAGACATGGCAAACTGCCTAAATGAGGAAAGCACTGCTCACCACAGACAAAGGATTTCATCACAAAGAGAAAGAGTGTACTCACAAGAAGACAAAACATAAGGAAAGAATACTACACTTGAAACCGGAGCAACAACAAAGAGACAACTCTGTACAACTCTGGACATCACCTTTAAAGACAGTATTGTAAAACTATTTATCTGTGCCAAGATTTAATTAGAATTGTAAATAACCAGTAAACAGACAGCCTTTTTATGTTATATTTCTGTCTGTATAGTCTGTCTCTGTTCTATCTTAAGTGTAAATATATTGTGACGTGTGAGTTCCTGTCTTGCACCCCAAAACACGAGGCTGAGTCTCAGTGCTTTAGCAAAACCAACTTTATTCAGCTTGAAACAGGAACAGCTAGGGTATTTAATGTAGCGAGATCTACCATTCTCCTAAACACAGACACAACAATCAGGCAGGGTCGTGACCAGGTAAATGGCCAAGTAATCCTGTTCCCTGCATTTAAAATGTTCCTTGCATCACCAATCGATGGCAAGTGCTTATAGCGCGACCGTGATCGATTTGGATCTGCTTTAGCTGCGAGCCGCTTCCATGTTGGAAGCCCGTGGTTGCCCCAACAACTAATGAACTGTCTTCTAAAGATGCTGCGATCGCACTTTGGGAAGCTCTTCGGCATGTCATCCCTTTGGGGGGAGTCCCAAAAAAGTGTTGAAACCTTACAATATGTATATATGCAGTCATCAAATTTCTATAATCCTTTTGTTTATCAATAAATTGATTTTTTTTAAATGAATGTGCCTCAATTACCTTGATATCTAAAGGCTGGAAACCTGCCTCCTATAACTAGAGAATGATAATATAAAAAGTAGGAGTCTTACAGAATTATTTGATTAACTAGCGACTGGGAGCCTGATCGAATCGGGCTAAAAATTCTATGTTTGTGAAATCCATACTTTCTCTGCAAAGAATTATTTGTTTTTTAAGTCCTTGAAATGATTTTGTTATCATGGCACTGATTTGTGCTTAAAATAGACATTTTCGGCCGATGTAATGAAGAGCCTGTTTAAACAGTGCTGCGAGACGTGAACTCAATTCTTTGGCGCACCTCATTTAATTTTTTCAGGCAAACAAATTTTCAAAACAAACCGTGCTTTACAACTCTAATCAGAGTCGGAGTAATAATTATGTTGGCGTGGTCATTTTAGATCTGACATCGGCTAAAATTTGAACAATGTTGATACCCAGCCGTCATTACTCAGTTTGCCAATAGATGTCAGAAGGACGGACGCCAAAACCGAACTGCCCAAAGATAGATTTCAACGTACCAAGCACATGGCGATACGTTCTACATTACTTACGGTTCTGGAGCTGTCGAAGGGTTTAAGTCAGTCGACGATGTTAGTCCTGGAAAGTACACCCCACCAAACCAATGTTCCAAAAACTAACTGAACTTACTGTTATCTGCTTGAACCAACACTGACTTACTATACTCGGCCATTCAGTGGCATCACTGAAGCATTTGAACATTCTTAGCCAATCATGCAATACTGTGTCCGTGTTTGCCACGTTATGTTCTAACTACAGAGGCATTGCATGGTTCTAACTTGTATTGAGTTGAGGTATTGGCACAAACACCATACATATGGGGTATTGACGCAAACACCATACATACGGGGTATTGACACGAACACCGTACATACGGATAGTATCAAATTATATATAAGGATTACTGGCATTGCAGAAGGCAAGATTGATAATTAATTAACCAAGTTAAAATTCATCTTTCTACTTCTTAAATTTATTTGCACGATAAATCACATTCTTTCCTACAATGTTCTATTAGGTGAAACATAATTCCAAAATTGGCAGTGTGTTACTGAGTCAGTGTATATCATGAAAACAGCCTAGTGTCTTGTTCAGGGCTACTTCCTGCCACTTGTCTAATGCTGTTAGGCTGTCCAAGCTTAAGGTCATGTGATGTAATAAATGTGAAACAATTAATAAATAAATTTATTAATTTAAAATAAAAGTTTATTAAATTAAAACTCAGAGTTTTACTGTATCAGTACCATAAATATATTGACCTATAAAAACTACACATCCACTTAACTGAAATCAAAATTAATTTTTATATTCAAATTTTCTAAGAAAAACTAAACAGGACTAAGAGAAACCAAGATGCCTGGAGCACAAGACAAGAGCACCAACATCAGTAATGTCAGTAACACAATCGACGGCCGGTCTGCAAGCACATAAGCAAATCTCCTCTGTGGTTCAGTGTCTTTATATTATGCTGCATGCTAAGGCTCAAGCCACATGATCAGTGTTAGTGTGGAGTGATTTATCAATTTGTCTTGCTGAATTAGTGTCTTTCTAGATGACTTGTGATGTGATGAATTTCAGTCTTTAACCATCTAAGTGTCATGGTTGTTTAGTTGCAGCTGCATGAATGATTTCTGCTTGATAAACTGTGTAGTGCCTTTTTGAAGATGATGCTTATCTCCTTGATTAGCTTTTAAGTTTGTGTGCCTTTTAGACTTGGCTGTTGCATCTTCTCATAATTGAATATACAAACACTGCCACCACAGCTCTCTGAGATAACACTGAAATAAAAACCATTATGTAAACATTAATATAACTATTGCTTACTAATTGGTTTCTTAAAATAATAAAACAGCCACTTTGTAAAAATAGGTTGCTCCATGGTTCTGAATAATTATACAAAATGTATCATGCCATTTTATAAAACTAGAAGCTGTCATTCAAAAAGAATTGTTTTGGAAAAAATCTAATTAACATCTTCAATAAACAACAGGGATACATATCAAAACATGACTACTGTGATAATGGAATTTACAATTATATTACAGCAGGTGTTGATAATGTCGACTTGGTTGAAATTCTGTTATTCGACCCGAGACGAGGCAGTGAGCCATAAAACTACATTAGCTTGTTTAGACTGGATACCCTTTGACATTGGGACACCGGCTGGTTTCTGAAAGCATTTGTAATAAAATCAGTGAGGCTTTTTTTTTTTTAAACTCTCCAAGAGCAATAATTTGTTCTGCTGTTTAATAATTGTGTAAGAAAAGACTTATAGAAGTTAGAACTTTCAGTACAAGTGGGGAAAACAAGTTCCTTATTTTTATTCTAAAATGCATCTTTTACCATACAGTCATATGAAAAAGTTTGGGAACCCCTCTCAGCCTGCATAATAATTTAATCTAATTTCAACAAAAAAGATAACAGTGGTATGTCTTTCATTTCCTAGGAACATCCGAGTACTGGGGTGTTTTCGAACAAAGATTTTTAGTGAAGCAGTACTTAGTTGTATGAAATTAAATCAAATGTGAAAAACTGGCTGTGCAAAAATTTGGGTACCCTTGTAATTTTGTTGATTTGAATGCGTGTAACTGCTCAATACTGATTACTTGCAACACCAAATTGGTTGGATTAGCTCGTTAAGCCTTCAACTTCATAGATAGGTGTGTTTAATCATGAGAAAAGGCATTTAAGGTGGTCAATTGCAAGTTGTGCTTCCCTTTGACTCTCCTCTGAAGAGTGACAGCGTGGGATCCTCAAAGCAAGAATTAAGAGGGGTTCCCAAACTTTTTCACATGACTGTAATTCGTAATTCAGTATTTGAAATTGTTTACATATCATTTTGTTCAACTACTTTATTATTAGTGAAACCAGAGAAAACAAAGCTTGTCCTGGCAGCAAAGGACATAAAGCCAGGTGCCAGAGCAGACTGACAGGGCAAAATAATACTGTGCATTCTGAAATTACTCAGACCCCTTCACCTTTTTCCCATTTTGCTATGTTGCATTCCTATGATACAATCATTTTAATTCATTTTTCTCCTCTTCAAGCAACACTCAATGACCCTGAATGATAAAGCAAAAACAGGATTTAAGAAGCTGTTGCAAATTTTTTGAAAGTAAAGGTTCTCAGGTGTGATGAGACAAAAAACTGTACTCTTTTGGCAGAAGTCCAAAAACTGCTTATGATATGTCTAATTCTGTCCTTACGGTGAAACATCATCATGCTAACAGGGAGACTGGTCAGAATTGGGGGATGGATGAATGCAGCCAAATTCAGAGAGGTCCTTTAAGAAAACCTGCTCCAAAGTGCATGCAGCCTCAGACTGGGGCCACAGTTCACCTTTCAGCACAACAAAGCATACAGCCAAGTTAATGGGGCAAGTCTCTGTCCTTGAGCCAAAGTCCACACTTAAACACATTTGGACATCTGTGGAGAGACCTCGAGATGACAGGATAGATAGATAGATAGATAGATAGATAGATAGATAGATAGATAGAT
>JANRMT010028174.1:45904942-45921295 GCA_026402145.1 Polypterus bichir lapradei | reverse complement strand
GATAGATAGATAGATAGATAGATAGATAGATAGATAGATAGATAGATAGATAGATAGATAGATAGATACTTTATTAATCCCAAGGGGAAATTCACATAATCCAGCAGCAGTATACTGATACAAAAAACAATATTAAATTACATAGCAATAAAAATGCATGTAAAATCAGACAATGACTTTGAGTAATGTTAGCATTTACTCCCCCGGGTGGAATTGAAGAGTCGCATAGTGTGGGGAGGAACGATCTCCCCGTCTGTCAGTGGAGCAAGACAGTGACAAAAGTCTGTCACTGAAGCTACTCCTCTGCCTGGAGATGACACTGTTCAGTGGATGCAGTGGATTCTTCATGATTGACAGGAGTTTGCTTAATGCCCGTTGCTCTGCTACAGATGTTAAACTGTCGAACTTTACTCCTACAATAGAGCCTGCCTTCTTAACAAGTTTGTCCAGGCGTGAGGCATCCTTCATCTTTATGCTGCCTCCCCAGCACACCACAGCGTAGAAGAGGGCACTCACCACAACAGTCTGGTAGAACATCTGCAGCATCTTATTGCAGATTTTGAAGGACACCAACCTTCTAAGAAAGTATAGTCGGCTCTGACCTTTCTTACACAGAGCATCAGTATTGGCAGTCCAGTCCGCTCTAACTGTGCTAAACCCAGGTAGCTCCACGTTAGCATCTGAGATGGTAGTTGTTAGCCACGTTTCACTAAAACACAGCAAGCTGCATTCTCTGTAGGTTCTGACATTTTTCACCAGCACAGCCAGTTCATCGATCTTATTTGGTAGTGAGTTCACATTTCCCAGGATCACAGAAGGCACCGACAGTTTATAACGCCATTTTCTCTCAAGCTGCTTGGCTTTTATCTTATCTTTTATCTTTGTGCCAGCTCGGCTGCCCCGATATCGTCTTCTTACCTCGTCAGGTAAATAGGGAACCACACCGGCGTGAGTATTTCTTCTCAGTGCTTTAAGTTGACTACTTGAATAGGCGAGTCTCGGAGTGTAAAAATCCATGTCAAGTAGTAAAAATAGTAAAAAGTGTCCAGGGAGCGATTCCACATAAAAGAAAGTGGTAGAAGTGATCAGTGAAATAGAGAAAAAAATAGAAAAAAAAGGTAAAAAGATAAAGTCATACAAGGAGCTGCTGGAATGGCTGCCACTCACATGTGGCGCCGGAAATAGTAGTGGAGAGACCTCGAGATGACAGTTTACAGACCCTTCCCATCCAGTTTACCGGACATTAAGGGGATCTGCAAAGAAACTGTCCAAATCCAGGTGGTAAAGCTTGTAGAGACTAAGGCTTGTAGAGATTAATCCAAAAAGACTCAAAGCTGTAATTGCTGCTACAGAGGCTTCTGCAAAGTACTCAATTAAGATCCTGAATACTTCTATAAATAAGAGATTTCAGTTTTTGATTTTTAATACATTTGCCAAACTTTCTGAAAACATGCTTTCACTTTGTCATTATGGTTTATTGAGTGAAGATGGATGGTCAAAAGTGACAAATTTATCACAATAAAGTATACAGAAAGTGAAATGGTATGAATGTTTTTCTGAATCGACTGTATTTGCTAATTTGTGTCAGTGTTACAAGTTAAAACAAGTTACACAGGTCATTCAAATCAACTAAAACTAGAAAATTCAAGATAAACAATTAAACTGTGAGGTGTAAGGGGTAGCAGGTATATAGGAAGGAACCATTTCTGTCATGCCAACAAATTCTTGGCTGTAGTTTAGATCTATTAGTGCAATAATTTGCCAGCGCTATAGTGGACAGAAGCATTTTTCTGCTGCAAGAGTTTCTGTAGGAACTGTGAGGACCAAAATGTGCTTCCTTATTTACTGATGCGATACCAGAACTGATGCCAATTAGCAACTATAATAAGAGTATGCTGTGCAATCTTGAGCCTAGGTTTAAATGCTAAGAGAGAGAGAGAAACGGGGCTTCTCTAATAATTAGTACTTATCTCATTTCAGAGTTTGGGTTACCTATAAAAAGGTTTCTACCTCCTACATGAGTTTTATTGATCCTCATAATCGTATAACTACTTTCATCATGATGGCACAATGCATATACCCATAAGTATGGGCACTAATGACGCCTGCAGTGTAAAGGCAGAGCTAAACCAATTACATCTTATAAGTGAGAATAAGACTTGGATCAGGTAGGCTTTGAAAACTGGACTGAAACAGTCGTACTTCTTAGTCCTAGTAAATCAGTTAACTGTTTTTAAGATATTTCCAACTTTGTGTTTCTGTATTTCTAAGCTGCAAAAAGAAGAGCTTAAAAAGTGCTGAAATGTGCTGACTATAGTTGGTATTTGTGCCAAAGATAATATTAAATTACTGATGGATTTGGCTAAATTAAAATTCATTATTTTTGATTTAAGAGCATTTGCAGTACCTATAAAAAGTGTTCAGCCTTTTAAAAGTGTTACGATTTTATTATTATGAAACACTTCAATTGGACTCTTTACTGTAGAAGTAAAAACATATCTCTGCAAAGTGGTTTAAATGAAATAGATAGTCCATCATCTTCATTGCTGCATTTCCACCTGTTATAAAGCTTCTTCCACTTCTCTCTATCATTTGCCACTTCTTCTTGGTTTCTTCCCCTTGCTCCTCTGTCTCTTTCTTCTTCTATCACCATATCTTTCTACGTTTTTCTTCACTTTACTGCTCATCCCCTTCCTACTGGAAACCATCTTTCCACTCTTCTCGGTGCCCTTGAGTCCTCCATGCACCATACATGTCCTGCCCATCTTATCATTCTCGATATGTCAGTTTCACTCAGCTCCATTAGACCAGTCTTTACTAAATTAAATACACATATAAAACACAAAAAAATTGATTGCACAAGTATTCATCCCTAAATCATCACTGGTGTTGCCATTTGGTTTTAGAAATCACATGATTAGTTCAAAGAAGATCACCTGTCTGTGGTTTTAGTTGATTGTAAGTCTAATTGCCCTTGTATGTGGAATGGACAATTTGAGTGGAGTTGTTATGGTAGACTGATCTACAAAATGAAGTGTCACACACATGCACTTAGGAGGCAGTCAATATCGCGAGACGAGGGGTTGATATGTGGTAATGGTGCCTCTCTCTCTTTCTTTCCATCAGACGAAAGAGAAGAAAAATAACTACGCGCTGACGGATTCCAAGGATGGCTGCCAAAAACGTCACGTCTGCCAAACCCAGATGACGTCACTTCCGGTCGTTTCGTATGACGTTACTTCGGGCTCCTCCTGATGACATCGTTACCATTACCACATCACTTCCAGTCCGCCTTTGATGACGTCACATCCATCCCACAACTTCGACGTCATCTCCTGCCAACTCACTTGCCATCTCCATTTTGTTTGTCCGTATATAAACGCCATGTTTTCATGTAACCAATGTCAAATACGATTTATGTTTTTGATCACAAAAGAAGTCTGCATCTTTCACTTTTTCCTACAGACATTATATGGGAACCGTACCCAAACCTTTTTACTTGTGGAACCCTCTTATTTCATAAGTAGACTTATCTTCCATCAATTTTCCAACCTGTTGAATCCGAACACAGGGTCACGGGGGTCTGCTGGAGCCAATCCCAGGGTGCAAGGCAGGAATCAATCCCGGGCAGGGTGCCAACCCACCGCAGGACACACACATCCACACCCATACACCAAGCACACACTAGGGACAATTTACAATCCACTTAACCTGCATGTCTTTGGACTGTGGGAGGAAACCCACACAGACAACATGCAAACCACCACGCAGGGAGGACCTGGGAAGCGAACCCGGGTCTCCAAGCTGCAAGGCAGCAGCGCTACCACTGCACCACCCTAGACTTATCACAGAAGACAAAATAAAACTTAGACTGCTAATGGTGCTATATAAATAATGCTGTTGGAAAAAACATTCCTTCGTTTTCAAGAAGTCATTCAAGGCGACCTGATGGAAAGGCAGAACTATTCTTTATTTGCACATAAATATGCACAAATGTCTCAGTCCAAGGAATGAGCAATCTTTAATATTATTCATTCCATTTTATAATTTTCTATTCCTATTACCTTATCTAATACATCACATCAACTGATTCTTAATATGCAGAATTTAGCCAAACGACTACAGCCACCAGTAACTTTGTAAACATGTCAATTCTTCCATTATTCTAAACACCGCTTCGGTAATAGGGGTGTCTTATGGGTTTTCTCATTGATCTTATCACCATTTCAAAATAAGGGTGTTTCTCATTAGTTTGTTCTCACTTTTTAAGGGGGTGTTCTTTACACATCTACTTCATTGTGACCTTAGCAACTACCTTGCCTCACATGCCCAAGCTTTAGGCCGCATTTAGTTAACCCTTTAGTTACCTTCATTCCTTTTTCTTATGCTTTTAACACTAGAATCCATGAAGCCTACGAAAAAACTATACTGTGTATGTGTTCCAAATAATGATATATTATTTACCCTATACAACTCCTGCCACCTCACACCGAGATAAACAGATATGAGGTGAGAGAACTTGGTGTATGACTAAAGCTATGTTGGTGGGGGATAGGATAGCAGGCTACCTGCTGCAAGTGCTGATCGACACATTTGCAAAACAAAAGACGCTGATGAGGAGGTGCAAGGGAATTTAGGGTGGCCCAGGATTATGAGTTTTTTGTAGGTTTCTGGGATTCTAGTGTTAAAAATCCATTGTTACAACTTAATTTAAGTATATGCATTAGTATTAAATTGTAAAAATTATCATGTATTGATTAAAAATATTTGACTAAAATTCTATAATAACGTAGAGCCAAGTTAGCAATTACATCGGGTCGAAAATGCACAACAGATATAATGGCTACTGAAAACTCCTGGGGAAGATATATAGGCCTGAATTTAACAGTCTCATACTCCAAATCCGGTGGACAGTGACTCTGTATAGTCTTAGCTGTTGTTGACATACAGGCATAATCCACCCCCTTTTCTGCTACTGGAGTATCGGGTTCTATCCTGCCGGTGTACCGTGAGGGCTGCTAACTCGATAGCTGTATCAGGAATGAGTGAGCGAAGCCAGATTTCTGTGGTTAGCTGAATGCAACAATCCTTAACAATCTTATTCACTGTAACCTGTGGCTTCAATTCATCAATCTTATTTGTGTGGAACCTTGGGTTAGTGAGAAAAATATTAAGAAGAGGGGGCTTGTGTGGCTGCCTCCCTAATCTTGTCCAGACACCAGCACTGCAGCCCTGCTTCTGTCTCCCATCCCTGCGCCGCCTCTGTCTCCTTCCTGTGGGGATGGTAATCCACATGGAGCCCATGTTCCTGGGTATGTGTGCCACAGGAGCAGAGAGACTCATCTGTAACAGTTCCCTTGCTACATTGTCCTAATTTAAGGACCATGTTTATCTATGTCTGAAAAGCCAAATTAAATCCACTGTGATTCATAGTTGTACAGTAATAAAATGTGAAAAGTTCCAAGAGGGGAGAATACTTTTAATAGGCAATATATTTAACAATTAATGTTGTGGAAGGTTCTGTTCAGAGAAGAGATTCCATTGACAGCATTGTTTCCATTTTTAGTTATTAAAATCACCTATCCAGTTGCTTTTAGTAAATGAGTTTGTAGGGCATTTTTTGTGTACACTTTTACGCCTTCCAATGTAAACATATTTTTAAAGAAATCTCTTCAATCTTCCTTTTTTCCTTTTGTACAAGTGGCAAAAACAGCTGAACACTAACATACACACACAATACTGTAAAATATCAAATCTCTATTAATCTTGGCAGAAACAGCCTTTGTACTTAAGTTTTGGAATTTTTTTAAACATTCAAACATTTAGAGAAAAACCAGACACTCAAAAGAGAAGATCATTCAAGTATCCCCACTGGTCCATGTAACCTTTAATTTTCTAATAAATAATGAAATTACCCAACAATCCCCATGGTAAACGTTAGTTTGATAAAAGACATCACAGCTGAAATTAGGTTAGGCAATTTTTACACTAATGTCAAGCTTACACAACCAAAGCTGTTAAGAAATTGTATTTTCAGTAAACAAGCCATAAGCCCCTGTTGTTCAGATGCCACTATAATGCGGGGCCATTTGTAAAAATAAAAAAAAATAAAAAAGACTAAGAGAGCTTTTTGATATACTGCACTGTCACAACAGCTTAAAATAATCATCATGATATTGGACTGGACAGCATCAAATTGATTGTAGTAGTACTCTGAATATTTGGAGTTTTCTCTAATGCATTCATTTTTGTCCTTCATAATCAATACTATTTTCTTGTTTTCTGTTTTTCTATAGCACATATAAATTTATCAAGTTTAAAGTTACATTTTAGCTATTGTAATATTACAATCAAGCTGCTAGTGAAAAAATGGCAATTATTATTTTACTTTCCCTGTAATGCCAAGTAACAATATAACATGCTAGTTTGTGCAGTGGACTGGTGCTCTGTTCAGTCTGGTCCTTTCCTTCATTTCTTTATGCTGATTTGGTTAAAGCAGTTTTGAAAGTTATATTATACAAGGGTAAGCCAATAGTCTATATCTGTACTTTTGTGATAATTTTGTTTTGATTGGCTATACTGCTTTCCTTGTGCACATACTGTAGATAGATAGATAGATAGATAGATAGATAGATAGATAGATAGATAGATAGATAGATAGATAGATAGATAGATAGATAGATAGAACTTTATTTGTCCTTAGGGGGAAATTTGTTTTTTTGCAGAAGCTCTTTAAATAAATAGGCAGAAAAATATATATACTAGTACACACACACAAACAATATGGTCTGGACACACACCAGAGTGACTAAAAAGAAAGAAAATTTAAAAATAAAGAAAACCTCTGACTTTGCAGTCACAGTCCAAATGAAGCCTTATGCATGTGTACTTCTGCAATAAAGGAGCCCCAGTTGTGTTTCTCGACACATGTCTGCTGAATAATTTGTTGGCTGAAAGCCCTCAGTGTTTGTGTGCAGCATTGTTCCTAATGGCACTCAGTTTTGTTTTCATTGTCTCCTTCACTACTACCTCCAGGAGTTACAGAGTGTGTCCCATAAATGAGTGTGCCCTTTTAATTAGCTTGTTGATTCATTGGGCTCCTCTTGGAGTGCTGTTACCAGCCCAGCGCACCACAGATTAGAAAGATGGTGTGTCTGTGGTCTATCTCTTTGTCACAACTGATGATGGTCCTTATTTGGTAGGGGCTTACAGGGAGATGAAGTGGTCGGACAGGAGGTGGTGATTTCTAGAAAAGGCAGCTATTAAGCAGCTTAATGATTACTTGAATAAGCATTATATTCTTAATAAGTTTCAGTAAGGTTTTAGAACAAACCATAGTACAGAAACTGCACTGGTTAAAGTAGTAAATGATTTGCAGATTAATGTGGACCATGACCGTATATCTGTTCTAATTCTCTTAGACTTGAGTGCAGTATTTGACACCGTAGACCACAATATTCTTATAAATCGCCTTGAGCAATGGGTGGGCCTCTACAGCAATATCTTAAATTGGTTTTAGTCTTACGTAACAGGTAGAAAATTCTTTGTTAGTTGTGGTGATTACACTTCGAAGATACATGATATTGTATATGGTGTACCACAAGGATCCATCCTGTGTCCACTGCTATTGACAATCTCCATGCTTCCATTAGGTCACATTATGTCAAAGCACAATGTGAGCTGCCACAGCTATGCAGACGACACACAGCTGTATTTATCAATAGCATCTGGTGATCCTGATGCTCTTGGCTCTCTGATCCAATGCCTTAGCAGCATTTCCAATTGGATGAGTAGAAACTTTCTCAAATTAAATAAGGAAAAAACAGAAATCTTAGTGATTGGCAAACTTGGATACAGTGAGGGCATTAGAAACAAACTTAAAAAACATGAAGGAGATACAGAATTTAGTGATAATTATTGACTTTGACCTAAACTTTAAATCGTATATTAGCTAGATTAATAAGACAGCATTTTTTCACTTAAGAAATATAGTAAAAGTTAAACTTCTTATAACTTTACAAGACGCTGAAAAATAAGTTCACGCTTTTGTTTTTACTTGACTAGATTACTGTAATGCACTCCAAAAGGACTATTTAAGAAATACGTACATCAATCGACTGCAATTAGTGCAGAATGCAGCAGCCAGAATCTTAACTAGAAAAAGAAAATCTGAGAAAACATTTCACCAGTTTTCGTGTTGTTACATTGATTACCTGTGTCATTCAAAATTGACTAGGTTTATAAAGCCTTAAGTATTCTTGCACCATCCTATATTTTGCGTGTCCCCCTACACTCCAAGTCGTAACCTTAGATCTTCGATTGGAGGCCTGCTTATAATTCCAACAGCCAAGCTTAAGAGAAGAGGTGAGGCGGCCTTTTGCTGTTATGCACCTAAAATCCTGAATATTTTACCAACAGAAATTTGCCAGGCTAATACATTGGAACATTTAAAAAAAACTGCTAAAACCGCCATTATTCTAACTTGGCTTTTTCATAGCTACATTTAAATTGCATTTCTAATGAACTGTAATGGTGTAGAATTATATTCTTCAGGGGATCCACAATCTTTTTGTCCTCCCAGCCACTTGATCTTACTTTCTTTTTTTGTTAATGATTCTTTAATATTACTACCTTATTTTAATAGTTTTGCTTTACTTGTAACATTCTCTTTGTCATCTTGCAAGGTAATTTGAGCTGCATTGTTGCATAAAAATGTGCAAAATAAATGTTATTGTTGTAGTTCAGAGGTTTCAACTTGCTCTCAGTCATCAAGGCTAAAGGGGGAACTACAGCTATGCATGTCTCCCAAACCCTTCACCCTGTATATTTTCCTGATAGGCACTGTAAGGAACATGCTTTTCAATTAGCCCAAATAAAAGTCAGATCTCACAACACAGTACATTCATTTATTTTTGCAAGTGCCTCTAGCAAAATGCTACCATGGGTACTCCAGGAGTGGAGTATATTGTATTGGCTCTTTGCACCTTGTCCTTATGTTCATTAAGAATAACTTATATGTTTCAAATTTGTATTGATATCAGCGTGTATTCTCTACTAACATGCAATCTCTCAGACTCATTCACTGTATTTAGACAAGACCTAATGTCTGCCCTTATTATGGTCATATATCCCTTGCATCATAGATTTTGGAGTGACTATACTCTTACCATAGTTACTCAATGGAAGTGAGTCTTTCCACTGTTAGCATGTTCTGACTAACCTTCTGTGATAAAACTTTTAGATATTTACAGCTCATTCTGTGCAGCCTTCTATACATACTTCAGCATTAATATGGTAGGTGACATCAGTCTTTGTTGGAATGTTGTAATGCATACCTTCATGTTGATGCATCTGTAAGACTAAGTGTTTGCATGATTTGTATTCTGCCTTGGCACTAAACCACAACAGTTGTATTAACAGTCTCTGACATCTTATTGGCACTGTGCCTAACATCTTGCCGTTAATTAGTGACACTAATGTATCACCTGACTCTATCAAAGCCCACAATATACTTTTAGAATTTCTTGCAAGACAATACTTCCACCAAGCATTCTTTCTCTATTTGTGCCAACCTGTTTTTTTTCATTGTCAGTTATTGTGAATAACAAGAATCTGGTTTCCATTTCTTTCCTTGTATCTACAGTAAGACTCAAACAATTCTAAAGTTTCTTATGTCTGCAAAATTGGTATCTTCTTCACTGGGTTGTGCTGTGCTAAAAGCGGTGTTGAAGCCAGCACTATGTTCAGCCTTTTAAATGCTTATTGCTTTCAAACTGCCTGAATACCAAAGCTGCACCTAAGGACATGAAGACTGTAGTCCCAGTTGACTTATCTAAAATCTCTTCCTGTTGTGCTTTGAGATGGAGAAATAGGACCAGCAGAACAGCCATAGTCCAAGTAAAGCTGGAATTATAAAGTCAAAAATACAGTAACCATAAAAAAATGTAAGACAAGAAATTATCATCAAAAATTCTGGGCTTAAAGACCAGAGACAAAAAATATTTAGTGAGAGATAAAAAATGTATGTGATTGGTGGCCTTTTAACCCATCACGCTAGCAACACCAAAGATCACATCCCCCTAGATCACATCCTCTAGTTATCGGTAATTGCGTCAAGTTACCGGAACTCATAAAATGGCAGCACCCACATAAAAACAAGATAGCAAAATGATGCAAAATAATTAACAAAAAATCTAATTATCAGTCCTTCAAAACATATTATACTGTATGTACAGAACATGTTTAATCTTCTCTAAAAAAATTGAAATGGAATCAACTTGTTAACACCTCTTTGGTGAGAAACATACATTGGTCAGCAACAGCATCAAAACCTCTGACAGGTGGAGTGTATAATAACATTCGTTATTTCATTACATTGGCACCAGTGAAGGGTGGGGATATATTAGGCAGCAAGTGAACAGTCTGTTCTTGAAGCAAGAAAAATGGGCAGGCATAAGGAACTGAGCAACTTTGACAAGGGCCAAATTGTAATGGCACAGGACAAGTGACATTGTGTTTGCTTTGTTACAGGCTCTAGCTCTACTGGATTTAGTCCAGTACTTATCCCCATAGCCTTCCAAAACAGTTTGACCTATATCCAACATTAACTGGGAGTTTCATTTATGGGGCCAGGCCTATTGATTTGTACATTTTTTCACAAGTTTCTTTTGAGATACATAATTTGTTTAAATATACATGTACGCATAAGCAAAGGCACACACACACACACACTCAAAGAAGGTTCTGACATAATGTAATATACTGTATGCTGGTTAACTTATGGGCTGTGTCTTATCAAACTCTATTATGTTTTTTAAGCTTTATTTTTATTAAAACAAATAATTTAAAAGTGAAAACAGTTCAGTTCTTAGTTCTTAGAGCACCTCCTTCTTCTCTGTTGCTTTTTACACTGTATTTAAAATTTATTAATCATATATAAAATTAAAAATATTCTGTCCTCTTACATTCACTGTTGTAACTTTATATCTGGTAAAGGTGGTCTGCTTAGTACAAAAGAAATAGTCGGGCAGCCTTTTGCTGTTATGCAACAAAAATCTGAAATACTTTACTGATAGGCATACACCAAGCTAACACCGTGGATCAAGGGTGCCCACACTTTTTCGGCTTGCAAGCTACTTTTAAAATGACCAGGTTGAAATGATCTACCTACAATAAAAATTATATATATATATATATATATATATATATATAAATATATATGAGTATACTTTATACATAAAATATGTGTTGTCGTACCTTGCGTAACTGAATAACCTTTATGGCACAATAACAATTCAATTCATTTATGGTCACTACAGTATTTGGATTTAATAATCTTCTTGGGGGAAAAGGCTGACTCGCATAAATAAGTATGAACTGAATAATGCAGTCAAGGAGGTATCTCTTGGAAGGACTTCTTATGCTTAATGATCGAGTGACTCACCCAAAACAATGCTTCATTGTGTCTGCCTTTGCTTTTGAATTCAGCCGAGTGGAAAATGACAGCTGTCAGATTAACTGCGATTTTAGTTCTCTCTCCTTTCTCTTTCTCAGATCCCTTTTCGGAAGGAAGTCAGTTTCGTAGATTTTATGAACAGTTCGAAAATGCCTTTCCGCATTTTCCTTCTTTGGAATAGCAATGATAGATTGACAGATCAGACAAACACACTTCAATTGTGACGTGAGAAAAAACAATCCTCTTCCAATTCCACATCCAGCCCATACCCTCCTCAAACAAATTTTTTGTTAAATCCCTTTGTAAGAAGAAGAGACATGAGGCATGGCAAGGTTTGGGGCAGCCACCCGTTTAATCCGGTTTCCTGGCTGCAAAAGTAATTGATTCATCAGAGTCAAGTTTACTCAACAGAGTCCAAAACAGAACTGCCTGCCAGAGCAAAAGCAGGAGGCTTTATAGGATGGAGAGCGGAAGTGATGTTGTCCTCTGTGCCGGAACCGGAAGTGATGCCGTCCTCGGTGCCGTAACCGGAAGGGATGTGTCCCGCTTCGAGGTGTCAGCTCCTGGTGGGATTTCCCGGGAAAGACCTGTAGCAAACTCAGAAAGAGCGTTAGTGTACCCCCCCGGGCAGATGTATAATCAGTCCTCTCTAAGCCCTTCAGCTGCCTCCCATGCACACGTGTGTGACAAGACTCCCCCCTCAGCCCAGACCCGTCGGGTCGGGCGACCTGCACCGAGAGGTCGTGGGCCCGGGAGAGGGCATCGGCGTTGGCATGAAGAGACCCCTGTCGATGAACGAGTGAATATTTGTACTGCTGCAGGTCAAGAAACCACCTTGTGACTCGTGGATTCAACTCCCTGTGAAGGGCCATCCACTTCAGTGGTGCATGATCCGTCACCAGAGTGAACACGCGACCCAAGAGGTAGTACCACAGCTGAGTCACCGCCCATTTGATCGCCAGAGCTTCCTTCTCCACCGCCGCATACCTGGTCTCCCTGTCCAACAGTTTCCGGCTCAGGTACATTATGGGGTGTTCAACACCGTCGACGCTTTGGCTCAGCACGGCTCCCAAGCCTGTGTCCGAAGCGTCCGTCTGGAGGACAAATGGGAGAGAGAATTTAGGGGAGATTAATATAGGTGCTGAAGTCAGAGCCTTTTTCAAGTCACTGAATGCAGCCCCCGCTTTATCAGACCATACCACCGTGTTAGGAGCTCTTTTCTTCGTCAAGTAGGTCAAGGACGCCGCTCTCTTGGAGAAGCAAGGCACAAACTGGCGGTAGTACCCGGCCAAACCGAGAAAGGATCGGACCTGCCGCTTGGTCTGCGGACGGGGCCAGGCCAGTATGGTTTGTAACTTGGAACACTGTGGCCTCACAGTACCCCAGCCCACTAGGTAGCCCAAATATTTGGCTTCTCTCAATCCGAAGAAACATTTCTTGGGGTTGATTCAAAGCCCGGCCTCCCCCAATGTCCGCAACACTGCTGTGACCTGCTGTATGTGTTCCTTCCATGTGCTGGAATAGATGACGACATCATCCAGATAGGCAGCACAAAACGAGTTATGGGGTCGGTGCACTTTGTCCACCAGATGCTGAAAAGTCGCAGGCGCCCCGTGTAACCCGAATGGAAGGACACAATACTGCCAGTGTCCACTAGGAGTGCTAAACGCTGTCTTTTCCTTCGCGGACTCCGTTAAAGGAACCTGCCAGTACCCCTTTGTCATGTCAAGTGTGGTCAGGAATTTGGCTGGTCCCAGTCTCTCGAGGAGGTCGTCCACGCGAGGCATGGGATAAGCATCAAACCGGGAAACCTGGTTGAGCCGACGGAAGTCATTGCAAAACCTCCAACTGCCGTCGGGCTTAGCAATCACTCACCACCTCTGGGACGGAGCGGATAGCTGCTTCAAGCTCCTGCCTCTGTCTGGGAGATAGTTGCTCGCCGAAATTAAGGGAACTTACTTCAGCGAAGAGAGAGCGGGGCTGACCGGAGGAGGGATCTGGGTCCCTCTCCTTCCACGGTTTCAGCAGGTTTACATGATACACCCGCTCGCTTGGTCGACGATTGGGTTGTTTCACCAAATAGTCGACCAAACCCTTCCTCTCCTTAATTTCGTAAGGGCCCAGCCAATGTGCGAGCAGCTTGGAGTGAGAAGTAGGCACCAACACCATGACGCGATCCCCGACGACGGAGAGTCGTGCCACGGTCATAAAGGCGGGCCTGTGCTGCTTGCGCCTCCTCCATATGACTTTTTAGAATGGGTCTAATTGCATCAAATCTATCGCGCAAATGGGCGATATACTCCAGAATATTTGTTGAGGGATGTGCCTCTCCTTCCCAGCCCTCTTTTAAAATATCTAATATACCCCTGGGCTGTCTTCCATACAATAATTCAAATGGAGAGAAGCCCGTAGAGGCTTGGGGAACTTCCCGGTAGGCAAAGAGGACGAGGGGGAGGAGTTGGTCCCAATTCCTCCCATCCTTGCTGACCACCTTACGTAGCATTTGTTTGAGAGTTTGGTTAAATCTCTCCACTAACCCATCAGTTTGAGGATGATACACCGAGGTCTTTAAATGCTTTATCTTCAGTAACTTGGCAGTCTCCTTGAACGTGTCCGAGGTAAAAGACGTCCCTTGGTCCGTCAGGACTTCTCTAGGAATGCCCACCCGCGCAAAGACTCCTACTAGTTCCCATGCAAATATTTTAGAAGTGTCCGAGCGCAACGGAACGGCTTCCGGGTATCGGGTTGCATAATCCACGAGGACGAGTATATATTTATATCCTTGGGCTGAGGGTTCTAGGGGTCCTACTATGTTGACCCCAATTCGGTCAAAGGGAACGTCAATCAGGGGAAGGGGGACCAGAGGAGCACGGTCCCTCCTGGGAATTTGCCGCAGTTGACACTCCGGACAGGAAATGCAAAAGCGGCGAACCTCCTCATTAATCCCCGGCCAAAAAAACCAGAGCTTGATTCGCTCCAGTGTCTTGTCGTAGCCGAGATGGCCTCTAAGAAGGTGGGAGTGTGCTAACTCGCAGACCTGCCGCCGGTAGGTTCGCGGGACTAGCAACAACTTCCGGACCTTCCCCTCATGCTCAGCGACCCGATACAACAAATCATTATCAATGACAAAGTGAGGTCCCTGTGGCATGGGCTGATGAGTGAGTTGGCCGTTAACGAGGACCACTGCATTCTTTGCGTGTTTCAGAGAGTCGTCATTCCACTGTTCTCTCTTGAAAGAAGCCGGCGTCGCTCTAAACTGAAAGTGCAACTCAGAGAGCGGGTCCGGTCTGACCTCAAGGGGCGGAGACTCCTCCCTCGCTGCCAGGGTGCTGGTGGATGACGTAGCAGCCCTCGACGGTCCGGGAGTGCCTTCGTCACTCTCTTGGCCTTCCGCCCCACTCCCTGTCGGCTGATTACACGGCGTGGAAGCAGCTTGAGATGAGTCTTTTTCACCTATAACGAGGCCTAACGCTTTTTCGGGAATGCTCTCTAGGCTACCGCTGTTACTTTCAGACCAGTCCCACCCGAGGATTACGGGAAACGGAGGATCCGGGTGCACCGCTACGGTGAGTTTTCGAAGGGTTCCTCCGAGACATACGTAAAACCGGGCGGTTTTGTACATGCGGATATCTCCGTGTATACATTTTAGGCTGGTCTTTCTTTTAGTCCACTGTTGCGGTAGAACAAAACGGCGAGCAACGACAGACACGTTACTGCCGGAATCAAACAGGGCTGTTACTTTATGTCCGTTAATGAGAAGCTCCCCCGTATGGTTGTCTGCCAGGGGATTGCTAAGGGCACACAAACAACACTGCTGCTGCCCCCTACGGTCTACCTTGTTCCCCGACAGGTCGCAGGCCAGACGGTCCGGCGACTTCGGAACAGGCTCTGGAGTGCGTGGTAGGGACTGCCTCAGTGGGACATAGCTCCCGGGTAGTACACGAAGTGGCTGTTCTGCCCTCCCAGGTTTCACAACCGGCCTCGGGGTCTTTAGGAGTTGTAGGAGCTCCTGCATGGAATGAAATTCGCCCCAGGCCGGCTGGGCAAAATCCTGGGGTAGGTGCTGTAACAGCAAAAAACAGGCAACCTGCTGCACAATTTGTAGCGGGGTCAGTTCGAATGGCCGTAGCCACTGACCCACCTGCTGCCAGAGAGCCATAGCCTGCTCTGTAAGCCCTCTACTTGGGTTAAGCTCCCAGGTTTGTATTTTCTTTATCTGCTGGCCTGGGGTCAACCCATCGCTATCAGGGACCTTGGTCCCGATGGGCAGCTCGGCTATCCTGCCCAGGAGAGCATACTGAGCCACCTGTGTGTGTTCCCCAGGAACCAGCCCACGCCTGTGGGTCCCCTCCACCTTCTCCACCAGATGGGGCTTCAGCCCAGGGTTGCCCTCGTGGAGCAGAGCCTGCAACGGGTCCTTCCCAACCCCCTGCCGCACTCCCCGCCCTGAAACTCGGCCCCGGTACTTTCCCACCTGGTTCTTTCTAGGGTCGTGTCCCGGGTTCTTCAGGGACATCATCCTGCTGACTACGCCACTGTAAGAAGAAGAGACATGAGACATGGCAAGGTTTGGGGCAGCCACCCGTTTAATCTGGTTTCCTGGCTTCAAAAGTAATTGATTCATCAGAGTCAAGTTTACTCAACAGGGTCCAAAACAGAACTGCCTGCCAGAGCAAAGGCAGGAGGCTTTATAGGACGGAGGGCGGAAGTGATGTCTTCCTCTGTGCCGGAACCGGAAGTGATGTCGTCCTCAGTGCCGGAACCGGAAGGGATGTGTCCCGCCTCGAGGTGTTGGCTCCTGGTGGGATTTCCCGGGAAAGACCTGTAGAGAACTCAGAAAGAGCGTTAGCGTTTTCAAGATGGGTGGTGACCATGGTGGCCATTTTGAAGTCGGCCAT
>JANRMT010028174.1:45846134-45899942 GCA_026402145.1 Polypterus bichir lapradei | reverse complement strand
ATATATATATATATATATATATATATATATAGATATGACAACAACACTCATATCAATGACAAAACAATTACATTAACAATCATGTTACGTTATTTTTAAAATATTTCCTTTTCTTTTTCATAACTTCTTTAACACACTACTTCTCCACTGCGAAGCGCGGGTATTCTGCTAGTTCATAATAAATCTCAGCATACTTTAACTAGTGTCGTATCTAAAACATTGAAACAGTTTG
Organism: Polypterus bichir lapradei; assembly: GCA_026402145.1. Classification (NCBI taxonomy): domain Eukaryota; kingdom Metazoa; phylum Chordata; class Cladistia; order Polypteriformes; family Polypteridae; genus Polypterus; species Polypterus bichir. The sequence continues at coordinate 45,899,710 of JANRMT010028174.1, read as the reverse complement.
TTAAAAAGCAAGTGCAACATCTTGGTAAAGTAATAAGTAACAGGCCCCAATTTAGGTAGTCAAAACTGTTCTGGTTTGGGGTGTAACAATAATTTACAAGATTCATTTTTAAAGTATTCAGGATTGAGTAAGAAAGTCAACAACCTCCATGGAGACATATCATGTGGCTGTGTGTGAGGCTGAAAACCTGACACTTTTGTATCATCTGCTTATATTAATTACTCTCAACACTGTCTCAATGCAAGTCCTGCAAAACTCAGTGGTCTCATCAACGATCCCTATGGTACCCTTCTTGTCTCATATTTTGACACTTTAATTATTGCTTTCTTATTTTCTGCTTGTAAATACAAATACAACTCCTTTCTATTAATCAGCCTGCATATCTCTGGGTCTTCAGTGCATCTTAAGAGATTTTTAAGAAGTTTTCTGTTGTTTATTCTGAATTTAGAGTACATTTAACCCTTGCTTTTTTCTCCCTCTATTTCTGCATCAGCTGCTCTAGTTTTTGTTTTGTACTTGAACAAGGTTAATTTAACATATTTAAGAATTAAATTTAAAACACAATGACGCAACACCAGCTGCCTTTGTTCTGCTGCCCTCATTTTTGCAAGCCAGCAGCTCAGATTGCTGCTTTCCTATTTTCCTCCCAATTTGTGACACAAAGTTTAGGCTACAGCTTAATTTAACCTCTAGAAGTCATAAATGCCAGACAGACCATCATTTTCCATATTTTTAGATTAGATTAGATAAGATAAAAATATACTATATTAATCCCCAAGGTGAAACTCAAATGCATACCATAGCAAAAACACAAAATAAAAAGATACCACCTCAAAGTGCATTATAAGACAATAGAAAAAAACATGTAATACAATAAACATTAGGCTATAACAACTGTAACAGACTGATTCTGTACTACCTTCCTATAGCTTTTGGCTGGAGTGAAGTCGGGATGTTGTTAGGAAACGTTGAACTGCCTAATGGCATCTGGCAGAAAAGATTCCCAAAGGTGCTTTTTATTACACCGAAGAGGAATAAGCCTGTGGCTAAAAGTACTCCAAGAAAACAGCCCCTGTAGGGGCAGGACTGAATTGTTCATGATGGCATCCAATTTTACCACCATCCTCTTTTCTACAGCAGCCTCCATAGTGTCCAGGGTCAGTTCTGTGATGGAGCTGGTTAACCTGATAAATTTGTTCAGGCATTTTGAATCTTTTGAACTCAAGTTACTTCTCAAGGAGACCACCACATACAACAACACACTGGCTAAAACAGATTTGTAAAACATTTCCAGCTGTTTACTGCATACCTTAAAAGACTCAGTTTTTCCCCAGCCTCACCTTTATTTATTGGTCAAGGAAAAAATATAACAGTTTTTATATTGTTTGTAAGCCAAAAGTAGCAACTTGGCCTGCAAGATCCATAAGTACTTGTCCACCTTCATCCAGTGGCAAACACATTTTGTTTTAGACAATGCATGCCATCCCGAAAGAAATTCACAAGGGCTTTAACACTAGAATTCCTCAAGCCTATGAAAAAAGTCGTAATCCTGGGCCACTTTAAATTCCTTTGCACCTCTCCATCAGTGTCTTTTGTTTTGCAAATGTGTCGATCAGCACAAGCAGCCTGCTATTCCATCCCCCTGATGACGTAGCTAAAGTTCTCCCAGTTCAAGTCTGTTTATCTGGGTGTGAGGTGCTTGAAGCTGTATACGGTAAATAATATATCGTTATTTGGAATATATACATTTCATGTGTGCTCCATGTCTACAAGGATCTGGGTAAATGTAGGATGACAGGAAATGCAAGGCAAGAAATGTTGAACACATACCTAAAACAGAAACTTCTTCCATGTTATACTAATAATAATGTGTGAAGACTGTAGTCCAAACATTAAATAAACACATGCACTTTTATTCAAGAATATAACCAAAGAAAAAAAACTTCCTTCAAGTCAAGGTGGACTAATTCTGACCTGGTCTCCAAGTACTAGAGCAGTGCTTCTGGCCAACCTTTGACAAGTTTGTCAGTTTAGCAACATATCAATATTCCCCTGAATCAAATTAGCAACACAATATTATGCCAGCGAGTTATTTATTCCTGACTTTTGCAGCTGTAGTGATTGCCATGGCTGAAGGCCACAGAACAAGAATGTAACAGACTTTTCTACCAACACTTACAAAGTAGGAATATTATGAAAGAAAGGAGAGAAATAATTAAAAGAAACAATATGTACCACACCCCACCAGGACTATCCGCTTCAGCACAAAGTCCCGACAAGCACAGTAACAGCAAAACAGGAAGGAAGCAGATAGATAGATAGATAGATAGATAGAAAGATAGTGTGTATAGCAATTGATGCACTAAACTTTATATGGCAATTACAGTTCTACACAAACTTAGTCTGCACATGTCTATGAAATACAAAAAAAAATCTAAGAAAATCTAAATAAAGCATGCAGCAGCCTTATTCATTTCAACTTACAGTTATTATTGCACAGTTCTGTTAACAGGGGTTCATCATCATTTGCAAGGCACATTGTACTCCCTTCCACCTGAATGAGATTTAAAGGTATGGAAGAAGACCACATATTTTTATTATTAGAATTTCACAATGATAATTAAAATATGAATTCAACAATGCTGCTATGTTCTTTATTTAGATTTTGATTTTAAAAAATCTTTCATGTACTGTAGAATAACTTATAAGAAAACCTTACATGCAAAACTGCAACTCTCAATTATTTATTTAAATATCAAAAACCGAGTAAATGATAAAATTCCAAACGTTTAATATGTCAGAAGGATGCAGCATCATCTTTTTGTAAATTTCTACTGGATTTCAACATGTTGTAATGTTTCTAAATCTTTTGGGATTCACCCTCCCCCAACGGGACAACACACTGAAGAACATCCCAAAGCGTGATTGGCAAGTCTGTGGAAGACAGCCTATTACAGGGGTGTCAAACTCCAGTCCTGGAGGGCCGCAGTGGCTGCAGGTTTTCATTCTAATCATCTCCTTAATTAGTGACCAGTTTTTGATGCTAATTAACTTCTTTAGCTTTAATTAGCTTGACTCAGGTCCCTTAGTTGTTTTTTTCCCTAATTAGCAGCCGGACAGTAATGAGACATAAAACAAGCAGGACATGACCAGCTCACCTGTACCCATCAAACAAAATCTGAAAATAAAGATGAAGGTCTCAGTAAGGTTGATCCCTCAGGTTACCAAAACATTTTAGAAGTTCTTAGAAAAAAACAGAATATCAACAGTTTTGAAAATGTCTGCTGTGGCAAAAAGAGAGCAGCAACAAGCCATGGAATTGAATAACGGGTTTAATTAACAGCAAGAATCAGCTTCTCATTAAGGAACTGGTTGGAGTTTGAAGCCCCAATTTAGTTGGTCGTCTGTTGGCTCGTTTTATGTCTCAATTCTGTTTGGTTGTCATTTAATGCAGAAAAGAATAATTCAGAAGACTTAATCCTTAAAAACAGGGCTATTAAAATAGAGGGAAAAGAAGTTAATTAGCAGTGAAAACTGGACACTGATTAGGAAAACGGTTAGAAAGAAAACCTGCACCCACTGCGGCCCTCCAGGCCTAGAGTTTGACACCTGTGGCCTATTAGTTGCCGAGGCAACTACAGACTTCCAGCGCTGCAGTGGCTCTCAGCAAAAGGAAATTCAAGTCGATAGCGTTCACACTGTAAGTGCCTGTCATTGATGGGTGATGCAAGGAACATTACAAATGCAAGGGACAGTATTACTTGGCCACTAACCTGGCCACGACCCATCCTGACTTCTGTGTCTCTGTATAGGAGAGTGGTATATCCTGCTACAATAAATGACCCTGCTGTTCGTGTTTCAAGCTGAATAAAGATGGTTTTGCTAAACCACTGAGACTCAGCCTCATGTTTTAGGGTGCAAGACAGGGACTCACATGTTATAATATGAAAACTTTTTAATTTGAAAACCACAGTCTAAGTAAACAGTGCAGCAGCCACAGTGATTTCAAATTGAATTTACAGTTGTCTTCTTCTAGGAAAATGGGCCCTTCAAAATGCTTCACTCTCCCTCCCTGGTTTGAGATTTAAACTTATAAAAACAAGTAAACCTTTTTCTTTTTTTACCATATGTGTACTATATTAGTTACAATCTTAAATCAATAAGGCTGATATATTATTCATTTTGTTATTAAAACTTTATTGACCATACTCATCTCAGCCAATTCCACTAATAGTGCACATGTAAAAATGATATCATGAGAATGAATGCATGGTAAGCAAGTAATCAAAATCATCTCAAAATATCTGCTGACAATGCAGTTATCATTGTAACTACATTTATATCATATTGTCAGATCATTCCCTCCTTTACTTTTTATTGCAACCTGCATCTACTACTGTAACTCCCAACTGCTAGCCGTCCCTTCTAATCAGTCATCACAGCTCCTGATGGATCAAAATACTGCTGTCATAGTCCTTAAGCAAACCTGCAACAGCGAGCATGTAACAGCCATCCTGCTCCATCTTCACTGGCTCCCTGTGTCTTGCAGGACTGAGTATATATGCACATTGTGTGATAGAACCTTTAGCTGTATAGCACCAGACTTTGGAATGACCTCACTTCATTAACTAGATCAGCTGACTTAATTGATTCTTTTAAAACAACTTAAAACTCATCTGTTCAGGCATTTCATTTACCCTGACATTCTGACCCTTCTTTCAGTTTACCCTTTTTGCCAGATGCTCGGGATTATTTGTGTTTGTATCAAAATTTATGCTCTTTTTTCAGGGTTTTCTCATAGTGTGTTTTTTTTAAATTTTATTCTAGTTTATTGTCTCTTTTTCTATTTCAATGCTTTGTATACCATGTATTTATCTTTATTTAATGCTTTATGCAAATACTATTTGTATCCAATGTTGTATATGCCATGTCTTTCTTTCTGAATGAATCACTTTGAGGAAGAAAGGGGAGCTATATAAATAAAATGTATTATTATTAATAATAATAATAATTAATAAAGTATAATTTAAGATATCAAAGACTCCAGTAAAGTGAAACATTTTTGGAAATTAATTGCATTAGCAGACAAAGCTGGCATTAGGGAAGCACAATCTGTATAGAACCAGCATAAAAAAGCAAATTGAAAAACCTGAAACTACTTTTAATATGTTATGCAAAGCAGAATATTGATTAACAAGCTACAGTAAAATTTTTGTGGCTATGCTGCGCTCTTAAATACATGAGTGTTGATAAACTGAAAAAAAAACATATAGACAAGTGTTACAGGATAAGCGGAACTAGTTAGATTTTGTCAGTTGTTCAGATGAAATGTGTGTTCAGATTAATACAGCATCAGTGTGTGTCATTAGTGTAACATCAAAAGAGGTTTTTTAACAAAGTCCCTCATTTGATCAATTCTTGGGCACCACACACACCATGAAAGCGCTTATCTACTTGACATTACAATTATCAGCATAGAGCTTCTTAAATGCAAACATTTTCCAGTTCCCTTTTTCTTGAGAAGTGAACCAAAATAACACCTTTTAGTGGCTACCTGAGTAGATTACAATATGCAAGCCTGAAGAAGGGACCTGAGCTTGCATATTGTAATCTACTAAGTTAGTCACTAAAAAGTGTCATTTTACTTCACTTCCTATTGCAATCTTATATGGAAACATAATACTAAATGTTACAAACATACCAATGCACACTACACCTTTTTAAGAAATGGTGTATATGTTAAATGCACCTTACATTATGCACTGAAGGGGAACATCTTTTTAAAACTCATGCTGCATGTCATAGTAGCTTATTCTTTTGGAAAAATTGGCCAAACCTTTGTTTTTAAGAAGTGGTTTTCAGAAAACTACTGTGGTATTTTTCAGTGCAATTAACTATCTTTTTTAATTTCTCGTATACAAAGTATAGGGAAAGTATTGTAATCATTCAAAAATTCCATTTCAAGGTTTTGATGAAACTTGATGTCCGAAAATACCATTTTTGGAATTACATCTGTGTGTCTTTCTATGTGTATGTGTATGCAACACAATAACGTGAGTACGCGTTCACTTAGGTCATGAAAATTTTGCATACAAATATTAGGTACAAAATGTAGATTTCTATTGGCTTTTGGGCTATTTCCACTAACTTATTCAATTTTACTTTTATAATAATTGTTCAATATATTATTAATTTGATTTAATTTTTTGTTGATGGTTCTATAATGTACATAATACAAAAATATAATCATTATCTTGTGGTTTACTCCTCAAATATCTATCACCATATCTGAGTATATGAGAAAGTCTAAGGGAGACCACTTAGACGGTTGCACCAGACTTAAAACAGCAAACAAGGTAGAATCATTTAATAATGGTAAATAATCAAAGTAAAGAAAATAATTTAAAAAAAAATGAATTAACTGTGAAAACAAAACATTTTCAAAAGCACAATCACAGTCATTTTCAAACCACAAAAAGAATTAGAATGATGTGTCAAAAATAAACCCTCAGTCCTTTTCAAAATTTACTTTCAATAGGTTAGTGTAACCCTTCTTTTAATTATAACTGTTTTTTTACCTTTTCACTGAAGAAAGGGCCCGAGTTGTGTTGAAATCTTGCATGTTTTAATCTTTTTAGTTAGTCAATAAAAGGTGTCATTTTTCTTGACTTCTCATTACTGCATTTTCCAAAATATTTACTGATTTTGAAAATTGTCTTTTTTGAGTTGTTTTTGCAGCAATCTGCTCAGTAATCACTTTCTAACCAGCTTTAGAGTGAACTGTAAATTTCACAAATGTACTCATGGTTAACAGATTCATTGTCATTAAACAAACAGTACAGGTTGCTAAAATCACTATTTGCTATTATCTTTTTTGGTATGAAGAATAAATCAAGAGTCACCATGAAAGTTCTAGGTCCTTAGTGCAATGCTGTCCACTGCTAGACACTTGGAGCACTATACCCCTAAACTTTCCAGGTGCTATTTTCACAACTGGGTATCTAAACTCAGAGCATCACCTACAAATCCACCCATCCGTGACACACTAAGAAGCACTCTTCTTCAAGACATCTAATCCATGCCTTGATTGCTTCTTCACTGGATTACTGCAATTCTCTTTTCATGGCCATTAATATACATCAAATTAATTTTCAATTTCTGCTACTGATTTAAAAAGCTGAAAATTTCACAACTGTGTTATCGACCAACAGTTAGGAATTTCACAAGGCTGGAATGATTAGAGACAAATAAATGACTAGGAGATGAACTAAAAGAAAATGCTGAATTGCAGCCCAAAGATAGGCAAAGTTCAAAAAATCTGAGAAGCAATCAGAACCAATCATCAGGGCCATAACAACAAAACCAAAAACAAAGTCAGAAGGCCCTTACACTAAGTCTTCTTGGTAGCATCATAAAGTTACCTCCTACCATTAAAGAAGGGAGATCCAAAAAGTATGTTAGGTCAAAACTAGGATACTCTGCACTAGGTGCAGACATCTTGTATAGGAAAGTGAAATCAAAGCATCACATGATCAGCAAAAGCCATAATGATGCAAGATGGCTACACCATGTGAAAAAAAATATGAAATGGTGTTGTCCTGGAACAAAATAGAAGCCAAAAATGGCAACTTCCTAATGAAAAAAAAATAAAAGCAACACATGCCAAAACTGCACAAAATAATTCTTGGGGATCAAACAATTTAGTGTGAAGAAAGAATTAGAGACAGCACACTCGTAAAAAACTTGGATGCTTAATGATGTGCACCTCCATCTGAATTGGTCTCAACAACAATATGGCTGCACCAGTACCCATAATCATGACACTATGTATCACTGCTACTTGTTCTTCTCCTACTACCAACACTAAGTTAAGTTTCTTTCAAAAACAAGATTAGCAACATTTCTGACATCTGTAGCTTGTTCTCTGCTTTCACCTCTCTCCTCAATTCTCTACCACCTCCACTCACAACCTCCTTGACAACTGACGACTTTGCAGCTGATGACTTTTTCAGGAAGGGGTGACTCTCATCAGGTGAAAATTCCCATCACTCCTATCAGCCAGTCGGATCCCTTCCAAGCATAGCAAAAAATTCTCTTCTTCCTTTCCCCTCTCCACTACTGTCATTTCCAGTCTCATTTCTCATCACCCCACTACCTATCCACTTGACCACATCTCAATTCGACTCACACACTCGCCAAGGGGTTATGATCAATGACCAGCTGTCCTTCATCGACCATGATGCAAAGTTCTCTTGGTCTTGCAGCACATCTTCTGGCCCAGAATTTGGTCTTTTAAGTCTGGACTACTGCAAGTCTCTGCTGGTAGGAGAACAGTCATGCATTACCAAGTTACTGAAGATGATTCAAAATGCAGCAGCACGTCAGGGGTTCTCCTCCTTTTCTGTAACTATGTTGAATGACTGTAGTGGTATGAATTAAGTTTAAAAGCAGTCAATGGGTCAGCATCTATATATGTGAGGTCCTAAACTCCTTCTCAACCAATCATTTCTGCTAATGAACGGCATCTGGATGATGCCACCTCTGTGTGACATCAAATCTCAATCCAGACTCTTTTCATGTGTAGCTTTCATCTGGTGGAACGAGATTCCCAACTCCATTCAAAATTCGGACCCCTGTTTAAGAAGTACTTGAAGACTCTCTTGTTTGATGAACTTCTGTCTAGCTGGCATTTGTTTTATACTTTGTTCTGAACTCTTCACTTGTGAGATTGATTTTGCACCCACGTCATGTAATCATTGTTTCTAAACAGTTCCCAAGACTGATGTTTACTTGATTATGCTGGCCTCTTTTGTAAATCACTCTGGATACAAGTGTCTGCTAGGCAAATAAATGTATTCTGACCAAAATGTGTATTTAAACAATGCAAATAAGTCAGTGAGCCCTTGACAAAAAGTTAAACATTTTTTTCTCATAAAAGTGCTTTCAGCAGCTATAATAATAAAACAAAGAGTTTTATTATGCAGCTAATTTTCACAGTGATTGACTTGACAGATGACATGTTGCAACAGGTTCTCCCCAGAAGGCTTCAAAGTAGGAGAGATTTTTATTCAGTCAATGTAATTTGCTAATTATAGTTAGTTATTACTTGCTGGGATCCAAGTACCTAAGAGGCTCCCCGTTCCTCCTTGTGGAGAAAGCTGGCATTTGAGGTATATTACTCACAGAAATGCTTTGTTTAGTCAGATCAAATCTCATTCTGACAGCCCTTGCGGCCTCCCTTTTCAGACTGATGTTGAATAACTGTTTACTTTCTCAGTTTAATACCTTGAGTGATTTGTGTTATTCGGAATTATACTAGTGTAGTAAGGGCTTCAACTTTGACTTTGTGCTATGTGGCTGTAAATTGAGGACAAGAGCTGGGGACACTTAAAAAATGCACTGGAATCCTGTCAACATTCAGTGTGCTGTTTCTTTTTCAAGGAAGACCAGAACTCTGGTGCAACTGACAAAATTATACCCCAAATACATTTAAGTGTGACCAATAATAAATTCAAGATGTGTATGTTATATTAAGTTGGCTTATACAGTACCTTGCAATTTTCCCTCATGATTCTTAGGAATAAAGTGCTAATGATGTGCCAAAGAAAGAAACCCCTAAAATTTTCTTTATCTTTAAAGTCAATGTGAACATATGGAAGTTTGACCCTAATCTCAATGCTATCAACAGATAAAGTGGTCAAAACTAAGAAAATCTTACAATTACTGAATAATTTAATGGAGGGGGCAAAAAGTTATTAGAACATTAGATCAATCGTCAGTTAAATTTAATAAAAACATCATCCGCTGCAATAAACCAGGTGTAAAGTATTTGTAAAGTATTAGCCAAAAACAAGTTAGTAGCTTGCACAGTTCTGCTTTACATGAATAAGGAAACAGGCTATGATTTCATAAACTTATTTTCATTACTTTGTTTTCTTTACTGGTTACTGATAAGAACTAAAAGCACTTAAAACATCCCACCTTATAGATTCTAGATTATTATGAACACTATACTAATACTGGGTAGGGCCTCCTTTTGCTCTGCTTTCTATAACTTCAATTTAACTTAATTTAACATAATCCTGATACTCTATATGTTCAATTTCCTCATAATAACTATTCATGGTGGCTCTAAAATCCGTACTCACCCCTACTCTCTTTTCTGTTTCTTTTTCCGGTTTCTTTGTGGTGGTGGCCTGCTCCACCTCCACCTACTCAAAGCTTCATGATGCTCCAACAATGATGGATGGATTAAAAGGCAGAATTCTACGTGACCATCTTCATCAAGCCCTTCCATGAGAGCCCTAAATCCAAAGAGGACTGTTTCATTTATGTTAGGTAGAATGCCCAGAGGGGACTGGGCGGTCTCATGGTCTGGAATCCCTACAGATTAAATTTTTTTTCCAGCCGTCTGGAGTTTTTTTGTTTTTTCTGTCCCCCCTGGCCATTGAACCTTACTCTTATTTGATGTTAATTAATGTTGATTTATTTTGTTTTCTTATTGTATCTTTTATTTTTCTATTCTTTATTATGTAAAGCACTTTGAGCTACTGTTTGTATGAAAATGTGCTATATAAATAAATGTTGTTGTTGTTGTTGTTGAAAGGAACCTAAATCCTATGTAGCATGGAGTCCACAAAATGCTGGAAACATTCCTTTGAGATTCTGGTCTGTGTTGACATGATTGGACCACCCACCTTCTGCACGTTTATCAGCTGCACATTCATGCTATCTTGGTCTCATCAGACAGAGAATCTTATTTCTCACCATCTCAGAGTCCTTCAGGTGTCTGATGAGACCAAGATAGAACTTTTTGGCCTTAATTCTAAGCGGTATGTGTGGAAACAACCAGGCACTGCTCATCACTTGTCCAATACAGTCCCCACAGTGAAGCATGGCGGTGGCAGCATCATGCTGTGGGGGTGTTTTTCAGCTGCAGGGACAGGACGACTGGTTGCAATCGAGGGAAAGATGAATGCGGCCAAGTACAGGGATATCCTGGACAAAAACCTTCTCCAAGGACCTCAGACTGGGCCGAAGGTTTACCTTCCAACAAGACAATGAACCTAAGCACACAGCTAAAACAACAAAGGAGTGGCTTCACAACAACTCTGTGACTGTTCTTGAATGGCCCAGCCAGAGCCCTGACTTAAACCCAATTGAGCATCTCTGGAGAGACCTAAAAATAGCTGTCCACCAACGTTTACCATCCAACCTGACAGAAATGGAGAGGATCTGCAAGGAGGAATGGCAGAGGATCCCCAAATCCAGGTGTGAAAAACTTGTTGCATCTTTCCCAAGAAGACCCATTGCTGTATTAGCTCAAAAGGGTGCTTCTACTAAATACTGAGCAAAGGGTCTGAATACTTAGGACCATGAGATATTTCAGTTTTTCTTTTTTAATAAATCTGCAACAATTTCAAAAATTCTTTTTTTGTCTGTCAATATGGGGTGCTGTGTGTACATTAATGAGGGAAAAATTAATTTAAATGATTTTAGCAAATGGCTGCAATATAACAAAGAGTGAAAAATTAAAGGGGGTCTGAATATTTTCCGTACCCATTGTATATACTATTGTATATTTGTTTTAATGTGATATGCTCATGTACACTGAAATCTCAACAGATTAATAATTTAATGTTTTTTGACCTTATAGTGTTCTGTATTTTACGTTTTTGTGCCACATATCTGTTACCAATTGGGAAAGTTTTGTTAATGTCTAATACTTACCCATACTGTATGCCCTCAAGAACCAGATGCTGAAAATACTATATCAATGGACACAATTTTTACATCACTTGAGTTGTAATCTGGTGCTAGCAGCCACAAGCATATTTGAGTTTGGCTTTTAACTACATGACATTATCACATTCTGCTAATACATGTAACTACATTCTTTTATCAATTATTTTTAATATTGCTCATTGTTACAAAAACATTTATGAAACAGAAATGTGATATCTCTTTCTCTGATTAAAAATGGTTTCAATACATTTAATTAAGCCCCAGAATATGCCTGAATGTTACGCCATACATATACTTTGTAACCTGTCAGTTTTAGCTAGTATGACTTTACGAGCCACTCTAAACATAGAGCAACTTCAACAAGTTGTAAATGGTCACTATCGGAGTTTACAACTTACAACTGTATATTTGTCTTCTATATTTTCTTCTACATGAAAATAAAGTGGCTCGCTTAACATGTTTTCTGCTGGAAGCATCAGATTAGCTGCCTTGCATTAAAACATCATTTATCAGATGTTTCCACAAAACAGACATAATGAATGGATCATATTGTGAACAGAAGATTCAGACATCTGTGCTACTAAAAAAAAGCCAGCTATTAAGTTTTAAGCAAATACCCACTAGCACACTGTTCAAGCATTTATTTATCAGCCACCCACTGGCTCATTTCACACATCTGTTTCTTAAACTCTTGAACTCATCTACTTTTAAGATTGAAAAGCTGAGTCATTGAACATATTTAAGAGATAATCTTGCTGTGTCCTTATTAATGGTAGTGGTTTATTGTAATTTTATAATTTATTCTGTCTAATGCAGAATTTCTTGAATCTGCAAGTCTTACTTCAGGCTAGCAATTTCTCCTATAAACATGATAAAATACAATGTAAAAATACAAGTTCATTCAAGAAACACAAGTGTTTTGTTTAAGGGTTTACATTACTGTAGTTATTGGTGCTGTGGAAGAAACAAGGTTTATTCTCCGCTTAGCACTTTAATGAAACACGTGCTCCTGGGTAGAGCAGCAGCACAGTCAAAAAATTAATGGCAAAGGACATTGACTTTACCCCATAGCAGCAATGAAAATACTTAGAGGTGACTAATCAACAGGCTTTTTAATGATCTGATAATTATGAATGACAATTATGTTGACATCCCTCACTTACTCTATTAGACATTTTTAAAAAGGGGTCATGACACAAATGATAATCAGCAGAAGTTAAGATCAAGGAATTTGTAAACATTCTAAAGATGACATTTTATTTGTATGTTATCAGGGCTTTGGGACAGCTGAGTTCAAAAAGGGGAAGGCAGAAAAACCGGCAGAATGAGTTGATGAGAATGAGAAAAAAAGGCAGAATGAGTTGATTGACTGGCTCCATGCCACAGGGCGTAAGTGTGCAAAAGAAAACAAGCCATCCAGTACAACTTGATCTTATTCAAAAAATACAGGGTGAGGCAGAAAGGATGGACTTTTTTACAAAATCACAAAATTGTAAATTTTTTCTTACAAAGAAATGATTGAAAGATTTGAGTTCATATCGAAATAGCATTTGACAATTTGTAGGGATGGAAATGAAGGTCTAAATACAAAATACGCCTTACTGAATGATTACTGAGGCCAAGTTCAGAAGAATGCTTCTGAACAGACCAACTTGGACTGCGCAGCAGGGCTAGTCGTACGCTTTCCACATTTTCACGGGTACATGCCGTCCGTGTAGCCCCCGGCGGTCTTTTGTTCATTAGTGTACCTCATGGTACATAGTGCTTTAACCCAACGTAGGATAGTGTTATGAGTGGGAACAGCTTTATTTCTGTGGATATTGAAATGGCAACGAAACTCACGCTGAACTGCGGTAATAGATTGGTTGTTCTTGACAAAACAGTCATACGCAAAAACGCGGTGTTCTATCGTCCACGGTTCGATGGCTTCAACTAAAAAGAAAATAAAAAAATGCTAAGACTTCGCAAACCTAACGCCACCTACTGCACATCTGTCACTCCACCTAGTGGTGAGTTCTAGCCATTTCAAAGACGTCTGTCCTTTCTGCCTCACCCGGTATGTTGTGTTTTCAAAGGAACACCTTCCTTAATTTGACTAACAGCACAAACCTAGTTCAGACAACTTTAATTTTGGTTGAATGTAATCATCTCCCTAAACGCAGGGGCCATGGAAACTGTCTGATGTCTAAGGGTCTTTTGCTGGACTAAGGCTTCATCCTGAGCTTCTTACATTACATAGGACATTTGTCAAATAATAGGAGACCATTCATTCCAGCAATCCCGATGGTTTACCTAATAGCTAAGCTGTCCCAATGTCACATCCAGATTCTTTTTAAAAGTTGTCAGTGTTTCTGCTTCAATTCCATGTCTCAGTAGTTTGTTCCAGATTCCTACAACTCTTTGAGCAAAGAAGTCCCTCCTGGCTTCAGTCCTGTACTTTCTCTTCATTTCCACTGATGTCCTCAAGTACGTGATTCACTGTTAAGTGGAAAGACTTTTGCTAGATATACATTATCAGCTTGTTTGAGAAGTTTAGAGACCTGGAGTAGGTTAGTTTCTTTGAAAAAAAATTTTTTTAATCCAAATTAAGTTAGGTCTTTATTTGAAAACTAACATTGTCAGACCAGGGGATGGGATCATGATTGTGTCTGAGAGAATAAAACTGAAAGAAAGCTAACTTTTACAAATACCATAAATTTACACCAGCTGTTACATATTCAAATCAAATGTATGTTTTTATTATATAGTAGTAATAAAAATAGCAGCTCACTACTCAAAATGCTAATTGTTGGGAGGATCCAGGATGAAATCCACAACCTCTTGATTATGAGACAGCGGTTGTTACCGCTACACCAACCAAGTGGACATATCTACTTTGTACTCTAACCCAATTTCTTTTTCTTCGGTTATATACTTGAATAAAAGCACACTTGTTTTGTTATACCTTTTGTGAACATGTTTATTTGATATTTGGACTTCAGTCTTCACACATTGTACACTTCATGTCAACATTTTGTCAATTATTACTAAAACATGAAAAAGTTTCTGTTTTAGTTATGTGTTCAACATTTCCTGCCTCGCATTTCCTGTCATCCTACATTTACACAGATTGTTGTAGACATGGAACACACATGAAATGTATGTATTCCAAATGATGATATATTATTTACCCTATTTAACTCCAGGCACCTCACACTCAGATAAACAGACTTGAGCTGGGAGAACTTTACGATTGACTTCAGCCGAGTCAGTGGGGGATGGGATAGCAGGCTGCTTGCTACTTGTGCTGATCGACACATTTGCAAAACAAAGATGCTGATGAGGAGGTGCAAAGGAATTTAAGGTGGCCTGGGTTTACGACTTTTTTTCGTAAGATTTGATCATTCTATTGTTAAGCCAGTTCTGCAGTACCCAAAATGTCACAGTACCATTGTTCACCATTACTTGCCATGCAATTTGACAGTTTATCCAATTCATTAAAAATATTTGAATATTCTTCATTATATGGAGGAAGGTCAGATCTGTAACCTTTCCATCTTACTTTTATCCTTGCGCTGGATCTTTGCTCTCTCCACCCTTGGATGAGCTGCACCTCTGATAAACTGCAATAGAGCTCCTTAGATGGTAGTGATCACTGTGCTACCTGCTGAGTATGGGAACATTTAATACCGCATATCCTGCTTAACATTCTTAATTTCTCTTACATTCTCAGAAGTAGATGTAAGGTAGCCTTCAGATCCTCTGTGCTCACTCTGTAACATCTTCCAAGTTTGGATTTTGTCCGAAAAGGCAGTTGAGAACAGCCAACAATCAACTTTGCAATGACAGTAGCATATCTTCAGTTTTAGAACCCATTTAAAAATGTATAGTAACAAGCCAGATGCCACATCACATCAGATCTTGATAATAATTAATAATTCTTATAAAAAAAGTTCATCAAATACCAGACAAAAAGAGAGATAGTTCTGCAAATGTCTCCTATCAGACATTTAAAATAAAAATAAAAAAAATATTTCATTAAATATACAAAATATTAATTGTACAGTGTGATGTTTTATTATGAATATTGCTCATTATTCTATTATAACCTGAATTTATTTTCTTTTTGCTCATTTATTAATATGCATTAGTCTTTGTAAATTGGCAGTAAGAAGATGATTGTAAGGAAGCATGATAAATGTCAATGAATATTGAGCACAGAATTGTTAAGTAATCTAGTGAGTGTCTTAGTTTATTAGAGACAAAAATAGAAATACCATGATTTGTTATTTATCTGTCATTAGCCTTCAGCAACTTATCAGCCGCAACAACTGATAGTGCTTCTGACATTCTTTTTATTCTTCCACAAATACACTGGAAAAAAATAACTCAGAGTTGTTTTCTTTATTTCTCCAGCTTAATTTAACTCAAAATTATCATATTTGCTAGCTTTATGGAGCTGCTTCTAAGAATATTGTCATAAATCTCTTGGATATCGCATTAACATATTTACTCTGCACTGAAACAAACCCAACTGATTTTATTCTTTTAAACAGAGGCGCAATCAGTCTCGGGGATTGTTATGGCTATTTTTCAAATACACAGATATATTAAGTTGATTTAACTTAACCAGTTTTTTTTTTATGTTTGTATTCATGCACACCATTTTGCCAAGGAGGAGGCTTTTTGCCTCAGGCTGATCATTTCTAAGTCACCGTTTCTCAACCTGTGGGCTGTGGTTGCATTGCAGGTTGGTCTTGGCTAACGCCAGACGAAACTCCACTCCCTACCGATAACATTTAATTCACAGAAGCAATATCACAGGGCAGTTGTGGCTTTCCTCGGACAATATCCCATCCACCAATGTGATGACTGCATTTGATTCACAGCAGTAGCTTCACTGGTGGATCACAGCCAATCCTGGATGACCTCATCAACCCTTGATTCATATTAATGATCATGTTTGATTCATCTGATGGTCTGATGATCATGTGGGACCACCCCACTGAGGGAGACAACTCCCAGTGGGTTGTGAACTGTCATGTGAAAAACTTGGTTGTAACACCTCAATAACTAAACTACTGGAAATGCCTTGTAACGTCACCCATGCTACAAAGTACTACTAAAGCAATAAACCTGTTGAAAGTGCTGTATGTTGAGGATGCTATGAAGAAGTTAAGGATATTTGAATGGCATAAGGGGTTTAAGTAGGCGTGAGAAGATGTGAACAATGACATAGAAGAGGATTACCTCATTATGACAATGCTCCAAGATATGATATGAGTGTTTTTGACTTACTGGCTAAAAACACATTAAGCAATTGGATCATCCATCCTATTCACTTGAATTAGCCTCTTGTGATTTCTGACTCTTTCCAAAAATAAAGGCAGCCATGATAGAACATAGATTTTTAGATGTTTCTGACATTCAGTGTAACATGACAAAGGAATTGAAGCTTATTCCAGAAACAGATTTCCAGATATGTTTCCAGAAGTGGCAACATCATCTAACTAAATGTGGAAGGAGGATTACCTTGAAGGTGGCAGTAGCTGCTATTCCACAGATACACACAATTTTTTTCTTCAGGTCATAATTTATTACCATCTATCTATCCATCCAATCCCAGTCAGTCCCAGGAGCCAATCCCAGCCAACACAATGTGCAAGGCAGGAAACAAACCCCAGGCAGGGCACCAGCCCACTGCAGGACACACACAAACACACACACACACGGGACAATTTTTTGTCCTAACCTGCATGTCTTTGGACTGTGGGAGGAAACCGGAGTACCCGGAGGAAAGCCACGCAGACACGGGGAGAACATGCAAACTCCACGCAGGGAGGACCCGGGCACGACCGTGCCACCCATAATTTATTACCTAAATACGATAAACCATATACTGTAAATATGTACAAATTCAGACACTCCGTTTTCTAAGACAAACTTAAACTAAACAACAGACCCACACCATAAAAGAAAACCACACATCTCTAAAGAAGATTTTGTTCTCTCAGCCTGTGGTACTCGTTCAAAAGGCCGACGGGACCTACCGATTCTGTCTGGACCATTGGGAGCTGAACAAGAAGACCTTGGATGATGCTTACCCCATGCCCCTCATTCATGACATCTTGGAGTCTTTGCATGGGGCAGCGGTGTTCAGCTCTCTAGATTTGAAATCCGGGTATTGGCAGGTGAGGATGGGGAAGAGTAGCATGGAGAAGACTGCTGCCATCACCCCGGAGGGGCTGTTCCAGTTTCGGGTGATGCCCTTTGGACTTAAAAATGCTGGGGCATCATTCTAACAGCTAATGGAGCATGTCCTCCGGGGACTCATTGGGAAGACCTGTTTTGTTTACATAGATAACATCATTGTATTTTCCCCATCTGTCCAACAACATCTACAGGACCTAGACCACATCTTCCAGCGACTACGTAAGGCTCATCTTACACTCAACACCAAGAAGTGTAGATTTCTGCAAGACCATCTGAACTTCCTCGGCCATGTGGTGTCAGGAAACGTGGTCCGGGTGGACCCAAAGAAAATGAAGTCCTTCTTGGATTACACAGCATCCCAGGAGCTAAAGCGTCTCCAACGCTTCCTAGGGATGGCTGGGTGGTTCCATAAATTTGTACATGGGTTTGCTGACATCGCTGCCCCATTGTTCCAGCTGCTAAGGAAGGGATCACCTTGGGAGTGGACGCCAGAGTGCCATGACTCCTTTGAAAGACTCAAACAGGCACTGACATCACCACCAGGCCTGCCACAGCCTGATCCATCATTAACCTTTCAGGTCCACACTGACGCAAGTGACCTTGGGCTCGGCGCCGTTCTCTCTCAAACAAGTCAAGGAGAGGAGAGGGTGGTGGCCTATGCCTCATGGTCACTAAAGGGCGGCGAGTATAATTATTCCACCACCGAGAAGGAATGCCTCGCAGTTGTGTGGGCCGTGGAGAAGTGGCGTCACTTCCTGGAGGGAACTTCATTTGAAATCTACACGGACCATAGGGCTCTGACCTGGGCATTCAATTGCCTGAAGACCACGTCTAGGCAAACCAGGTGGGTATTGCACCTCCAACAGTTCACGTTCAAGGTGTGCTATTGGAAGGGATGTGCTAATGTTGTGCCCGATGCATTATCACGGGTTCATGAGCCTGCACCGGTGGTATGTGCGGTATGGGTCTCTAACCCTTGGCCTGATCTTCCCCTGAACATGCAGGAAATTGTTTAGTTTCAAGCAGCCAGTCCTGTATGTCAGGGGTTGAGAGAGGGCCCAGGGGGGAGGCTTGACCGCATACATTATAGGGAACTTCAAGGGGCACTCTATCGCTGTGTTCGAACAAAAGATTGTGGTTACCATTGTCAGTTGGTAGTGCCTGAGACGTATGTGCCCACATTCCTACGGTATTACCATGATAGTCCAATAGGTGGTCACCTTGGACGTACAAAGACACTGTTTAAAATCCTGGAGGTGGCATGGTGACCGACGATGCGCAAAGACGTCTGGTCCCATGTCCAGACTTGTACCACCTGTCAGCGATACAAAACCTCACCTGGTCTCCCCTTGGGACAGCTTCAGCCAGTAACCATCACTACCCCGGGGGAGAGCCTAGGCGTGGACCTAATGGGACCATTTCCTGCTAGTAAGGACCAGAAGACCTACCTGATGGTGGTTGTGGACTATTTTACCCAATGGGTGGAGCTATTACCTATGGCTAATGCCACAGCCAAGAATATATGTTCCACCGTTAAGGATGAGATCTTTACCTAATGGGGGGTGCCGAAGAACATCATCACAGACTGGGGCCCGCAGTTTACCGGCTCAGAGGCCGAAGAATTTTGGAAGCAATGGGGGGTGGTTCACCTGAAGACAACAGCATACCATCCCCAATCTAAACGCACTGAGCGGGTGAACCAGACCCTGAAGACAATGATAGTATCCTTCGTCGGAGACCACCATCAGGATTGGACAAAGTGGCTGCCTGAGCTACAGTTCATGTTGAACATGGCGGTGTACGAGGTTACAGGTGAAACCCCTGCATTGTTAGCTTTAGGCAGACAGCTAAATGGTCCACTAGAAAGGATAATTGATCATAACCCACCCAAACCAGACACCTCAATACATGATCACTTACAGACTTTACAACAAATCACACAATGGGTGAAGGAGAGGATGGTGAGGTCCCAGTCCAGACAGTCTCAATCATACAACCAGAGACATAAGCTTGTACAATTCTCGGTTGGGGAGAGAGTCTGGATCAGGAGTCATCCCCTCTCCAAAGCCTCCTATAAATTTATGGCTAAACTGGCTCCGAAGTGGTTCGGCCCGGATACTGCTGTCCAAAAGAAGGGACCAGTGACCTATGCCGTGGAGTGGGGATTGCCGGGGACCAAGAAGGTAGACACCGTGAACATCTCAATCCTCGAGCCTTGGTTTGGCCATACACCACGGCCTATTGTAGCAGTGCTACTCTCAGTAAGAACTTCATCTCCCCAGCAGTCCTTGCATGGGCTGTTTGGGTCAAAGGTGACCAGAGGGGTTTAAAAAGAGGGTAGTTGTCAGGAAGAAAAAAAGGTTGTTGTAAGTTGTTGTACGTTGTACATTGTGTGTTGCATTTATCCGTTGGACTGCCTGCCATTAATTCAGCCATATTTAATCATTGTGTTCCTGGATTGTATTCGTTTGTTGGGGTTTGAATCATCTGTCTACCTGTGTACTGAGGACTGTGTTTGGATTCACTGGCTTTTCCTCAAGAAAAGGAGTGATCCTGAACCATCCATCTGTCTTCCTCCTTTCAGCAACTACCGGTAGGACTGTGTTTTCCCTTCCCTTTCAGCATACAGATGTCTGGACTTAATCTTGTCACTTCCCATTTCATCCGGTTTGGTTTTTCCATGGACTTTGCTGTGTGGGGTTTGTGTTTATATGTTAAATGTAATATCGCCGAAGGGGTCAGGGGTGGTATTATTGTTTGCATTTAAATAATTTAATTTCATTATATTCTTTATTGTTTAATGTTCCCAGTGTGCTTTGTTTGGTCTCTGTAGTGAGTGTGGGTAGGTCGATCCAAGGCTGGGGTTGTCCCTGGGATCTCCTCCACTAAAATAAATAAATCACCGTCATCTTTGACGGTGTGAATCTTAGCGGCGCTTGACCGCTACAACATTATTAAGGATTTAATTTATCCAAAAAGGATGCTCTTAAAATGCATTACTGCATGCTATCATGAAAACTATTTTATTACATCTAAAATGTATGATGATTACATATGATGTTTGGGGAAGTGTCATGACATGGTGGCTATTACAACAGCTGGCTTAAGAGACAGCCAATTTAAGAAGCACTTAGCGATTAATGAGTGGGTCGGTATTCTCATAGATGTAAAGGATTTAATCTGCTACTTTATTAATAAGGGGTTTAAGAAATACTTATAAATTGATGATTGCTCTTAAGGTGGATTTTATGCCAATTGTATTACAATACTTTCAGGAAATGCACCCCTGACATTGCTTTCATTGTGTGTTGCTTGTATTGGACTACTCCTAATAATCTGTAGAAGTCACGAAAGTAAGAATCTCATGGTACTATGAACATATGACAAACTAGAACTTGTATATATCAAGCATCTCCAAATTACTCCTAGGAATTGCATTAAACTCAAACTAGAATAATAATTTGTCCTACCTCAGAGTAGTGTTTTTGAAGTGTCCTACTAGCAGCTAGTGGTAATAATTTACATTTGAGAAAGAATGACAACACAATTTTATGGCAGCCCGCACTGTAAAATGATACTCATGATGACGTTTTGTATTTTCCTTTGAAATCATGGTAATGATTTGAAGTTTTCTGACACCAATGCTATGGCTTCACCACAAGTTTGGTAATATTAATAAAAGGAAAAGAGGAAGGCCTAAGAGAAGGTTTATGGATGTGGTGAGAGAGATCATGCAGGTGATGGGTGTGACAGAGCAAGATGTAGAGGACAGTAAGGTATGGAAGAAGATGATCAACTGTGGCAACCCCCAACGGGAGTAGCCGAGAGAATACTACTAATAATAATAATAATAAAAGAAGAAAGGAAACATAACAAGGTAGGATATTGCACAAAGCTGCACTTAATTGTTGGCACTTTAGTGAACAGTGAATGCTCCAGGGATCGTTTCTGCCTTTAATCCTATGCTTGCTGGGATAGGTCCAGCTTTCCTGTAATCCTGCTAAGGATAAAATGAGTTTAGAAAATAAATAGATGGATGATCCACAGCCATACTTTCAGATATATCACCTTCCCACTTCTAAGGCAACGGGAAACACCTTGTAAAGTAACAGTCGTACTGAAACTAGCCACAGCATTGTTTCAGAAGTTACGTTCACTCATTCAGTGTCCTGATCGTCTTTCACTGTGCTGTGCTGTGCTGTGCCTCTCTCCATGATCTCCCTTTATCTTCTCCAAAGCTGTATTTATTTATTTCCACTGCCCTGGGAGTTGCTGCCTGCCTTTTTAGACATTCTTAGCTTTGTTAAATATAATGGAATGTTCCAGGGGTTCATGGAGTGCAAAGCTCAGCATACTGGTGTGACATTTTTCTCTCAATCACTCATCCTGCCCCACTTATCTTCAAGGTAATATGCAGCCTACTACAATACTGTTTTCACCCATGACCACCTGTTTGTTGATACTGTGATATCACTTTCAATTCACATATCCGCACTTGGGGTAATGATCTTTATATTTTTTGCTGATTTGCATGAATGTAGCTTGCCTTAACATTACGTCAAAGAAGTGGTGTGGAAATGTATTAATCTGTGTATTACTTCATACATTTTAAGGGCACTGTGACATACCCAAATCATCACTATTGAAACACTGTATTTTACACCTAATATTACCAACATTTTCATTTTGGATAACTGCTCAGAGCCTCTTTGTGTACATGAAGCGATCACATAATGTATAATATTTGTCACGAATATTATTCCACCTCTATCAAATCCATACATTTTGACGAGTTCACTACCAAAACATTCAGCTTTTCCTAGGTTGTGTTTGCCGATTTCCACCTGAATGCCCTCTTCTGGCTGCTTCCCACGAGTTATGACAACTCATAAGTCCTACAAAATCCTGGTGAAGTTAGGAGTTGTTTCCAAAATTAATAAAACTAGCCAACCCATGGCGTAGCATATGCCACATATAATTATTTATTGATGAGTGAACACTTCCTGAAAGACACAGTTGTTCAAATGGGGAGGGTTTGAGGTTACAACTGTCAGTGAATGAAAAGATGGAACTCTGGGGAGAGCAACATACAATTGTCCGTGAGTGAAAACAGGTTTTGGCAGATACAGGCATATTTTTTTTAAAGTTTGTCCTTGTGCCTTATTAATAGTCATTACAAAAGCCAATCTAACAGGAAATTGTCTGCGTGTAAAAGTAAAAGGCAAATTAGAATCTGATGGGGTCAGGGAAATCCGGGGAATAAGGACAGTTTCTGAGGTAGCAGATGTGATAGTCTTACACTCCAGTACATTGCGGTGAATGCTGGTAACAGAAAGTCTAGTGCCATTACAGAGACCTTTTGCTGGCATGAGGTTCTTGAGAAGCATGATGTCTGAACCAATTTTAATTTTGAGTTTATGCGGAGGCATGCCAGTGGGAGTAAGACTATTAAGAAATTCTTTGGGGAATGCAAGTTGATCTGCAGGATCGTCTGTGATGATGGAGTCAACGCTGGTGAAAGTTACTTCGTCGTTAGGGATAAGTTTCAGCACCTGTTCATTAAGGTGTAGTAAGTCTTCGTTGGTGATGCTTAATATAGCTCACGTACTGAGTTGTTCCACAGTGACAGTTGAGAAGTCGATGTCGCCATATAATTGCCTTGAGAGCGATGTTGGAAGCCTGCGGAGGGTGAGAGTTGGCAGGCGGGGCCTTGTCGTGCATTCCCCATGACATGGGAGGAGGGTTAGAGTGGGCGTTCGTGGCTCTTTCGTGCATAACCCATGGGTGGGGCTCTGTTAGAGTTGGCGGGCAGGGCTCTGTGAGTTGGCGGTCGTGGCTCTCTGTCTTGCATGCGGTGAAAAGTCAACGTGGCTCAGAGGTGCATGCGGACTTTTGCACAGACAAAAGTGACTGAGGCTGTGTTTGGTGAGTTGTTGCGTGCGGGCACATGAGCAGGCAGTGCACATGCCTTGAGAGCGATGCTGGACATGGGAGGACGGTTACATTTGGCATGCGTGGCTTTGTCGTGCATATCCCATGACGCGGTAGGAGGGTTAGAGTTGGCGGGCAGGGCTCTGTCGAGCGTATCCCATGGTCTTAGAGTTGGTGGGCGGGGTTCTGTGAGTTGGTGGACATGGCTCTCTGTCTTGCGTGCCCTTAATGAATTATATATATAGATGCCTTTACTTCTGCTTCTAAGAGTAGGACCAAATTGACATCACCCTGAGATTTTTGAGCCAGTTGAGACCATTTTCCTATTCTGAGATTAAAGTCAGTTTGGTGATTATAAAATGTATTAATGTCAACCAAAAGCAAAAGCACGGCCAGTATATTGCTTGTCTATCTACTGTGGTGTTCTCAATGAGAGGACTTTTGATCACACCTGCTCTTAACATAGGTCCAGGGCGGAAGGAGCAGGGTGAGAATCGTGGGGCCAGAAGTAATGTCACTGTCCATCTGGAAAGTCATCCTCCACAATGAGGAAAACAAAAGGAGGTTAGTTAAAGATTTTGCAACACTTTTATCCTTCTAAAATAATCTGTTTTAGAGCCAGGCAGCCTCTCCCACAGTTTGCATGTTTGACAAATGGTTCTTTATATAGGATCCAACATCAACTATAAGGTTTAGCATAGGGCAAGCATTTTTACTCTATAATTACTCAAACAAGTTCTTGTCAAGTTATGTTAAAATTCTGAAGAGATACTCATAAAGAGAATTTGATTTTTTTCATTTTGAGATAATATAGAGCATTGCTTTCAAAGTGAGTTAGAGAAGTTATATGAGGCAGCTAAAGGTACATCTATTAGATGCTGATCTGAAGAAGGTGAATAATTATGTGATAAATTATTTTGTGTTTTATATTTGGCCAGGTATCCACAAAGTCTTCTACAGTAGAATCAAGATGCACTTCACTGTATATGTTAGTTATAATTATTTGTAGTAGAGAGAAAAGAAGGATGATACTGACTGCATTAAAAAAATAGAATTTAGTGTGAACCTTATGTTGTGTTGCTGGGGTATTCCCAAAGGTTATGAAAAGAAATCCAAACTGCAAGGCACTGAAGTGTCAAAATGAAAAAGTTGAGAGTTTTCAGAAATTGAAGTGTCATGTACTGTCTTGACTGGGAACATCCTCAGGATATGAGATTTTGTTCTGATGCTATCCTTTACAGTGGTTGTAGTGACATGATTTGTTTTGCAGCAAAAATTAATCCCATCTGACCATGGCAAGCCCAGACTACGGCTCAAAGAATTCTGTATTAAACCCAGAAGAGATACCCTAAATTAAAGTAATGATCTTAAAATGATGATTTTTTTAAATTTATGTTTGAAATTTTTACATAATCCAGAGACTTTCAACATTATTTCATTTTTATGATTTTAAAAATACTAACATTGAAGTGTTTATTGACTGTACATTCCTTTTTATCCTGTACAAAACAGACTTCCAGCATAATACCAGCATTTGCCATCTACAGAAATTTTCAGATGTCTCGTCCATCATAGGCTGCATTTATAACTGGGATGAATCAGAGTTTGGGAAAGTTGTAGAGAACTTTGTCTTGTCAACAACCTGCAACAAAACATCAGCATGAAAAAACAGCTGGTGGTGGACTTCAGGCTTCCCAAGAAGCCTCTGAGACCAGTGACCATTCAGAGGGATGATGTAGAACTGGTGCAAAGTTGCAAGTATCTGGGGGCTAACATGAACAACAAACTGTACTGGTCTGACAACACAGTGGTGCTGTACAAGAAGGGCCAGAGCAGACTCGACTTCCTAAGGAGACTCAGGTTTTTGATGTGTGAAGCAAGCTGCTGGAGATGTTCTGCCAGTCCATAGTAGCCAGTGTGGTCTTCTTTGCTGAGATCCCCTGGGGAAGCAACTTAAGCTAAAAAGAAGCACAATGTCTGAACAAACTTGTCAGGAAAGCCTGCTCCATCACAAACCCAAGCCCAGGACACCCTGGAAGCTGTTGTGTTGATGACAAAATCGGATGTCATTGTGAAAAATTCCCTCCATCCCCTCCAGGAAGCACTTTTAGCCACAAGCTCATTTCACCATGGTGTTCTAAGAAGTGCCTCTGGGCAACTTTTCTGCCCATTGCTAACAGGCAATTCAATGCTACCACCCAATGTTAATTTTATTTTTTAATTTATTGATTTACTTATCGATTAACTGATTGGCTGCATTATCTGTCCTGTGAATCTGTATCCTTGTTTTTTTATGTTTCTGCTGCTGTATGCATCTGAATTTCCCCATTTGATTAATAACGTTTAACTAATATACTAGAAAAATGGTACAGTAGCAAGTTCATACAAAATGCACATGAATTGTTAAAGTGATGGTTTCAGTTTTTTAGAGGATAATATTGGAGAGTTCAAATGGTTAGAAGCATTGGTGTATTGTTATTAAGGTATATTAAGCTAGAAGTATATTCATTTAAAAGAAAAGCTTTGATCTGTTAGAGTGTGGTCTTAAGATATCAGACTGGGACGTGAAGTGCAGTTCATTAAGCAGTGCTGATGTTCCTTTGGTGTGCACTTCTCCATTTACATCAAGTCAGATCCCATCGGTTCTTTTGTTTTCTTGTTTTTTCACCTCATTTCAGCTTGAACCTGTAACCTGAGCTACAGTCCTTTCACTTGAGAAGTAACTGGGGAGCCGTTTGGAATCTGTTACATGTCCTACTTAATGTTTCTTCCTTTTATAAATGCACTTTTATAGAAGTGTGGTACAGAAAACTTCTTTATGATGTTCATTATCAAACTTATTCAAGCAAGTATTTTATTTAAATTTAAACATATCTAAAATTAATTAATGAAAACAAAGTTCATTGTAAAAATAAGAATAATAACTGACACAAAAGTCAATCAAAGTTTTAAAATCGACTGAAATGAATACCAGTGTCAGGATCTAGTATCGCTTGAGATTGGTTATGTTTTTTGGAGGCAGGGGAGCTGTTTTACATTTTATTATTAGTGTTAATTTTTTTTTTTGGTGATAAAATAAAAAAAAATTCAGTCAAGTTAGGTTCAGATTTTTATTCTATGGTGCGCAAAAAGTTCAAAAAGGTGTTAGTATGGGTGTCTGTGTATGTGTTTGTCTTTGCAAACCTTTTGAAAAAAATTGATCATGTTTATCTTGCTACAGGCTCCAAGCCTATTGATTTCGGTCCAGTACTTATCTACATATCCTTCAAAAAGAGCTCTGCCTATATCAAATGATAAGTGCCATAGAAGTTGTTTTTTCAACATGCTCCGCTTTGTCATTGAGCCAGGCCTATTGATTTGCAGAATTTTTACATGAGTAGTTTTCAAGGTGCATAATTTATTTAAATATTCATGTCCACACACAGAGGCAGACGTAAAGATGTTTATAAGTGAAGATAGCTGACAGCTTATTTGCCCTTCCAGACCATATGCTAGATGGTG
The DNA here is from genome assembly GCA_026402145.1 of Polypterus bichir lapradei. Lineage (NCBI taxonomy): Eukaryota > Metazoa > Chordata > Cladistia > Polypteriformes > Polypteridae > Polypterus > Polypterus bichir. The sequence continues at coordinate 45,872,341 of JANRMT010028174.1, read as the reverse complement.
AAGAGAAAGAAATGAGCACTCAAACACATACACACACACAATTACATTTGTAAAGGTCGACATATACAGAGGCATTAAGCCACCAATGTACCAATCTGTCTATCTGTTCAGGTCATTTATTATGTTTGACATAATGTGTTTTGTTTCAAATTAATTATTATTGATTCAATTTCCAGTTTGGTTTACTCTACTGTACATGTATTTGTGTACATAATAAATATTATGCAAGCTAATGTATTGTATATTGTTGTACAGTACAATCAGTTATATTGTATTGTAAAATCTGTTGAGTGATATCCTGCAGTACTATCTGTTTCACCATAAATGACACCTTGCCCCACAGGCTTCAATGGGGACATTGTTGATAGCACCATTGTTTGCTGTGTGTATTATGCTCATGCTTCATTTTAAATATTTCTTTCGATTTCTGGGATGAATTTTGAATATAAAAACAACATTTGTATGGCTTTCTGGATTAATTTTTAACATTATTTTTTAATTTAAGGTAATTTTCAAGTAGCTTCAAATTATTTGCATCTTTTCTCAATGCCATCATGGTTTTTATAGGCACCATCATTTTATGGTGCAGTTGTCATTACATTACTCTGTAAACAGCAAAATATCCACATCATGTGATGTCATTGGCATAAAAGGCCACCCTGAATGTTCTGGGTCATCCAAGGTTTGCATAGCAACAGTGAACTTCATGTGTACCTTTGCTTTTCTTGCTTCTTCTGGTTAAAGACAAACTCGTGTGACCTACAACTATGACTCTGGGTTTTATTTTGTGATTTGGAAAAAGATCTGTTAGAATTCTTAGTAACAAACTCTGGAAGGTTTTGGCACACACTTATTCTCTTGGTTCCTTTTTTATTTACAGGACAGTGTGGATTGGTGCATGATGTTACACATACCGCTTTGTATACAAGCACATAGCCTACACAGGTTCCTTGCCAGACCTTTTCTCTGCCAATAAAATCAAGACTTGGCTTGCTTAGAAATAAAAATAGGGTTAATAAACACCAGAAAAAAGTCTTCTGCAAAAATAAACAATAATGCAGTTAGAGAGGAAGAAGACAATAAAAGAATAAACATCCAAGTCTGGGACTTTGGTGAAAGGAAAACAAATATCCAGCAATTGGTGTTGTTTTTCTTAAATCTTTAATTATTTTCTCAACATGCACATCATTCTGCTGTCCTTTCTTGACTATTCCCAATGTACTGCACTACAAATTCTCTTGTTGCTGTAATTCTGAAATTCTGAGTGAGTCAGTCTTTCAATATACAGTACAGGCCAAAAGTTTGGACACACCTCCTCATTCAATGTGTTTTCTTTATTTTCATGACTGAAGGCATCAAAACTATGAGTGAACACATGTGGAGTTATGTACTTAACAAAAAAAGTTGAAATAACTGAAAACATGTTATATATTCTAGTTTCTTCAAAATAGCCACCCTTTGCTCTGATTACTGCTTTGCACACTCTTGGCATTCTCTCGATGAGCTTCAACAGGTAGTCACCTGAAATGGTTTTCACTTCACAGGTGTACCTTATCAGGGTTATTCAGTGGAATTTCTTGCTTTGTCAATTGGGTTGGGACCAGCAGTTGTGTTGTGCAGAAGTCAGGTTAGTTGGACGATCATTTATTTTTCAACAGGACAATGACCCCAAACACACCTCCAGGCTGTGTAAGGGCTATTTGACCAAGAAGGAGAGTGATGGAGTGCTGTAAATGGTCATGAAAATAAAGAAAACACATTGAATGAGGAGATGTGTCCAAACTTTTGGCCTGTACTGTAGTTGTACTAAAATCATATTCTTTTTCTCTTCGAAGGCACCTCATTCATGGCTTCAAATAAAATGTTGAATCCGTCCTTCCATTTCCATAAAAAAGCCCACTGTTTATTCTTACTTTTTGCATACAATGTCGGGTCTGTGAAAACACTAAATGAGCTGCTGTCCAGCACTGTACTGTTACACTTGTGGCTTGCTCCATCCATAAAGTGCCATCTTGTGTGTTCTCCTTTCCTCACATCAAGTTATTGCTAGCTATTACTTTGTATATTAACAGCATTGCTTATATATCAGATATTATAAGACACCATTGATGAGAAATTATTCTTGTTGAAATGTTTATACTCTTTACTTAGTGGAAGTCAAAGAAAATCTGATAATAAGACAAACTATAAACAAAACAAGACAGGCACTGCCAGCCCACTGTGAAAAGTAACACTAGAGATGGTCAAGCAGACAGACACTGATAAAGTGCAGTGGTATTGCCAGGCGAATAAAGTGCCACTGTTGTGTGTCTGTAAAACTGAGTATGGACTGCTGATATGATGCTCCATATATGTTAGTTAAGTAAAAAAAAAAAAACATAAACTTGAAATTGCATCATTATGTTTCTCAAACTATTAGTAATATGAAGTACACAGCCCAGGCAGACACGCGGTCCGGTCCCACCCTCTGGAAATGACCCTCTATCTGCCACAGCCAGGTGTTACGTGGGCGACCCCTTGGCCTGGTCGAGCCACTTGGGTCCCCAACAATGAGGATCTTACGAGCCGGATGACCCTCGGAGAAACGCGCCACATGGCCGTAGTGCTGTAACGGACGCTCCTGCACAATGCAGGTAATGTGCTTCATTCGAGACTCCATGAGCAACCGCTCATTCAATACAAAGTCAAACCAACAGTACCCAAGGATTTTCCAGAGAGACACAGTACCAAAGGAGTCCAGTCTTTGTCTCAGGTCACTGGATAGCGTCCATGTCTTGCAACCATATAGCAAGACAGGAAGCACCAGGACTCTAAAGACTTGGACCTTCGTCCTTTTGCACAGATATCAGAAGCGCCACACACCCCTTTCCAGCGACCTCATGACCTCCCATGCTCTCACAATCCATCTACTGACTTCATAAGAAGAGTCACCAGAGACATGAATGTCACTGCCAAGGTAAGTAAACCTCTCAACAAGGTCGACACTCTCTCCGCAAACAGACACACTGCTGATGGCTGTGCCCAAGAGGTCATTAAAGGCCTGGATCTTGGTTTTTATCAGGACACTTGCAAGCCCAAACACTCCTTGCTCAGTCTCTCGAGTGCCCCGATCAGAGCCTCCGTTGACTCCGCAAAGATCACAGCATTGTCAGCAAAGTCAAGATCCGTGAACCTTTCTTCGCCAACAGATGCCCCACAGGACCCCATGACCTTGCCCAACACCCAGTCCATACAAGCACTAAATAGAGTAGGAGCAAGAACATACCCCTGACGAACCCCAGAATCAACTGGGAAAAATGCAGCGGTCCTGCCACCACTCACAATACCAGTGTACAGGCTGGCCATGATACTCAGCAACCTCAAGGGGGTCCCGTGAATCCTCAGGATGTCCCACAGGGCAGCTCGATCAACTGAGTCAAATGCTTTTCGAAAATCAACAAAGACTGCAAAGAAACTCTGCCGATATTCACATTTGTGCTCCATGAGAACCCTCAGTGCCAGAATGCGGTCGATGGTAGACTTCTTAGGCGTAAAACCAGGCTGTTCCAGTCGCTGGTAGATGAGCAAGTGATCACGGATCCTATTGAGAATGACCCTAGCAAGGATCTTTCCCAGCACCGAGTGCAGTGGTATCCCCCTGTAGTTGCTGCAATCGAGGCGATCACCCTTCCCTTTCCAGATAGGGACAAGTCCCATTTTCCAGTCAGTTGGGATGGTGCCAGTCTTCCAAATGGAAGCAAAGATTGCTTGCAATGCCAGGAGGACAGCCTTACCACCAGCCTGGAGAAGTTCACCACAGATACCACAGATCCCTGCAGCCTTTCCCCCCCTCAGCTGGTTCACCACCTGTGCAATCACAGTGAGATTGGGTGGTTCACAGCTAATTGGAGGATGGGCCTTAAGAACAGTGGACCCAGAGATATCCAACGTCCTAGCCGGAGGATCAGCTTTGAACAACTGCTCAAATTAGCCAGCCCAGCAGGTCACAACTGCAGTGTCATCCGTAAGGACCATTCCATCAGCTGCCCTGACTTAAACTCTCCGAGAAACAGTTTCAGTTGTGCGTGATGCTTTGATTCCTCTGTAAGCAGGACGTGATTCGCTAGACCACAGATGGTGTGTCACTTGCTCACAGATTCCTCTAATAAATGCCTCTTTATCTACCCTCAGAGCCCTAGCAGCCATCCTTCTCAGTTCCCAGTACAGACCAGAGTTGCCATTGAGCCATGTGCTGCGACTCCTCTCAATGATATCCAGGGTGCCCTGCGAGATGAAACACCTCGTTCTAAGGAACACTGATAACACCAACACAACCCTCAGCAACCTTCAGGGTCTTGTCACAGAAGGTCTCCCACATCACATTAGGATTGGCAGTCGTACCCAAATCTGAAAGTTCCTCACACAAACTGCGTGCATACTCATTAGAAACAGCCTAGTCTTGGAGTCTGGCCAAGTCCAGGCTCATTTTCCTATAGGTGGTAACCTACTGGACCTAAGCTGGATCCTAAGAGTAGCAACAACAAGTCTGTGGTCAGAATTCACAAACTGAGCACTTCTGTAGACCCTACAGCTTTGCAAGAGCCTCTAGCGTCTGCCCACGAGGATGTGATCGAACTCCTTCACCGCACCACCAGTATTGGAGTACCAAGTCCAATGATGCGGTTCAGGGCGCTGGAACCAGGATCCAGCAATTTGCAGCCCCTGACCTTTTGCAAAGTCAAGGAACATGGAGCCATTTTCACCATGGTCACCAGGCCCATGGGGACCGAGACCATCCTCATAGCCAGCCCTGTCAGTGCCAGTACACAGCCAGGACCATCATATTTTTTAATTTTAATAAATTTGCAAAATGTTCTAAAAACCTGTTTTCTATTTGTTATTCTGGGGTACTGAGAGTTGTTTGATGAGGGGAAATAACAAATCTAAATGATTTTAGCACAGCACTGCAACATAACAAAATATGACAAAAGCTACTAGGGGTCTGAGGTCTGAATACTTTCTGAATCCACTGTATATATTCTAAAAATGCATTTTTATACTGTTTTGGTGTACTCAGTTATTGTAATTTTTGTACACATTTTGCATTCAGTCATATACTGTGATACACAATTGTACTAATTCAGTTGCAATGCAACAGTAGAATTGGCAGCGGTATGTCCATGTTGCGGCCCTGTATGCTCAGACCAGGCATCTCCATATATGTCTGCTCACTACTGTGTTGTCAACCCAGCAATAAAAATTACACAATTTAAATTTCAGATCCAGATTTTTTCTTTACTCTTTAACATTTATAAAGATCAGTTATGGCAATTATATTTTTTCTTTTTGTGAAAGTTCCAGCATTTCACTCTCATTTATTCCTATCACATAACATTAAAGGTTAGATATTTCAAGCTTTAAATGTACAAAGCAAGACATTTCTATTTTGCCTTTAGCAAACTTTGAATGGTAACATTTACATTCTGCTTGATTGAAGAGTTATTTTAAATGTTATGATTTACAAAAAAAAAAAAAAGAAAATACAGTCACAACTTAGAAGCAATAAAGCTAATGATGCCAGAGTGTAGAATGAATTCTCCTACAAAAAAACAGGTCAATCAGGATTGCAACCAGCAATCTAAAATGCTTCAGCTTTAAATGGTATGCCAGGGGTCATCAACTATATTTGTCAGAGGGCCAGAGTTTTACCAGACAGTCTCCTTGGGGGCCGGACCCCCAAGAAGAAAATCTAATAAATATCTAAATTTGGTTTAACATTATGTTTAATGTTTATACTTTTTCCATTGCATTACAAAACTCAAGGCTCCCATCACCTATACCACAGTCAACCACTAGGAGTGATAGATATTTTGCATCATTTCCATTAGGCCAAGTCAACTTTATAATAGAGCACTTGAAAAACAAACACGGAGGAAGTGACAGGAAAGGGTCTCCTAAAAGAGGTAAAATGGCACTCTCAAAGACCATGAAACGCAAAGTTGATGTAGAAAACAGGTCCTTCAATGATGACTGGACTGAAAAGTACGCATTTATCATGCCAACCTTCCGAAATGCGTCACCAGTATGCCTAATTTGCAGCGAAACTGTTGCTGTTGCAAAAGAATACAATCTGCGCCGTCACCACAACACAAAACATTCTAATTTCAAGGTTTCATATCCTGAACAGTCAGAGGCTCGTCAGAGAAAAATCGCCACATTGAAATCTGCCTACTCCCGTGCAAGTGGCATTATTATTCAAACTTTAACTGATCAAGAGAGAGCGACGTGTGCATCCCTGCAGGCTGCTTGGGTGCTTTGCAGACATAACCGGCCTTTCGCGGAAAGTGATGTTTTAAAGGAGTGCATGATCACCGTTTTGGAGGAACTTGCCCCCGACAAATCAATAGACAGAATTATTGCATCTGTCAAACAAGTACCTCTATCTGCCTCAACGAATGCACGTCGTGTGCACGTTTTGGCAGAGCAAGTGCAGAAAGCTGTCATTGACGGGGTTAAGGAAGCCAAATACTTTTCGCTAGCTATTGATGAGTCCACTGACAACACCGATATTTCACAGTTGTGCGTTTTTGTCAGATACTTTGATGGCAAAGATTTCCGAGAAGAGCTGCTGGCATTGCTTCCACTGGAGGACAACACCACTGCTGACATCATCTTTGGAAAACTGGAGGATTTTTTTAAAAGCCATGGATTGCCCCTGGATAAAATCAACCTGACAGTGACAGATGGTGCACCTGCCATGATTGGAAAAAACAAGGGTCTGGTGAGCAGAATAAAGACTGTTGCTCCTAAAACTAACGCACTCCACTGTATCATCCATCAGAGCGTGCTGTGCGCAAAGCTAAGTGGGGAGCTCAAAGAGGTGATGGAGAAAACGATGAAAATTATCAACCACATCAGAGGAACTTCAAGCACGCAGCACCGCCTGTTCCGCAAATTTGTGCTTGAATCCCAGGCTTCTCATGATGACCTGTTACTCCACAATGACGTGCGCTGGCTTAGTAAGGGCAAAGCACTGGAGCGCTTTGTTGAACTCCGTGCGCAAGTAGTGGATTTTTTAAAACAAAGTAAATCCAAAGCGGCAGCTGACCATCTCCGCATCATGCAAGACACATTATACATGTGCAACGTTGCGTTTTTAACAGACATCTTCTCCCATTTGAATACACTTAATCTCCAGCTGCAAGGAAAAGGAAAATCAGTGGTGGATTTGGTGGAAAAACTTGATGCCTTTGGGAACAAACTCGATCTTTTCCACGCAGATTTGTTGTCAGGGAGGCTGCTGCACTTTAACACACTGAAGACGGTGGGAGAAGGCAACGTAACAGACAAGATGAAGACATTCATCACACAATTAAAAGACAACTTTTCTGCTAGATTTGATGACTTTTTCATTTCCAGGGATGTCATTGGATTTGTGCGTGACCCATTCACCATCAGCCCAAGCGGAGAATTCTCCACAAACGCGGTGAAAATGTTGCCATTAGACGAGTCGGCCATTCAGAGCCAGCTGGCTGAAATTCAGGCCGCAGGCGACATGAAGTCGGCTCTCCGTGGTGCTGAAAGCCTGAGCGCATTTTGGGTATCTTGTCCCGAGACCTATGACACATTGAAAACGCTGGCTATGTATGTGCTCACCATGTTCGGTTCAACCTACACCTGCGAGGCTGCATTCTCCAAGATGAATTCGATAAAAACACAAGAGAGGAACCGACTGTCAACCCAGTCTTTGGAGGACTGTTTGCGCATAAGTCTGACAGCGGCCAAGCCTGATGTGAAAAAGTTGGTGTCAGAGGGGAAATGTAACTTTAGCCATTGATTAAGCACTGTGAGTAGCCCGTTTCAGCATTGTGATTTGAATTCAAGCCCACTTAACGTTTCATTTGATGTGCGAACATTATTTGTGACCTGTTTTGTTCTGGTACCAGGTTATTTATTTACAATGCTATTTTAAGTTTTTATACCTGAGGATTCTGCTAGTTTCAAGCATGTTGTTGAGACTTAGTAATAAAAAAAAACATATGTTATGTAAGGGCACGAGGAAAAGTTACGCGTTCGTTGTTTTTTTTTTTTTTTTAAACCTGTTTGAAACAATAAATGCTTAACGCCGCAGTCTGTCTGAGTCTGTCCTCATTTTGGAGTGTAGCCTAAATATAGTCATAAATGGTGGTTAGTCTGACAAGAGACTCAGTTGTTGTTATTTTTTGTTGCTTTAATAGTGTGGACAACCATTTTCTTTTTGATCCTCACAATTTTGGAATCCGGTCGCGGGCCAGATTGAATGGCTCAGCGGGCCGGATTCGTCCCGCGGGCCGCCAGTTGATGATCAGTGTCAGGTATGCTAACCATTTTCAAATATTATCATTTTGTACAGGTGTTATTCTTTCTTTTTAATCACAGGGCTAAAGCTATTCCTCCATCCATAAACTTTTTGTGACCGGCAGAGTCATGGTGAGCCAAAGGAAGCCTTTTTAGTATTACTATTACAATTTATTTTGCCTTCAGTCTGGAGTAGTGAATGAAGGAACAAAGAGTGAGGCAACACTTTGTATTTTCTACAAATGCAGAGGGGTAAAAATGTAATGGATATTGTTAGTAGAATGAAGCTTTCTCAAACCATAATTCAATAATAACGTGCAAGACACTAACGAGTCACCTTGACAGTGAAACTGAAACCTTTTAGTAAAATGCATTAGATGGTTTTAAGCATTTATTCGATTAATATTGAGACTTGCTCCAAATTACTATTTAGTCTTGTTTTATCCTGATGATGGCATGACTTTGAAGGTTACTGGTCTTTCTTAATCATAGGCAACTGACCATCTCTGTTTACAGGGCACTAAACAAATTTTCAAAGATACAGTTGGCTGTCATGAAATATTAAATAGCTAAAGAACACAACTTAGTGAAACTCTTTTGAGATAATAGTTACCTTAAATTCAATATGTGTGTGAGCCATGGTAGTGCAGTGGTCATAATCCTAGGTAATCGGGTTCAATTCCCAGCTTGGTCACTGCTTGTTTGGAGCCTAGTCATTATCCTACATTTGCAGCTTTCTCTTACATTCCAAGATGTAGTAGTACATGTTGTTGTAAGTGGCGGCATGATCTGAGCAGGATCAGTAAGTGGATATGGGCTTGTGTGCTTGTGTGGATTCCTGTCCAATGTTGGATCCTGCTTGACCACCCTGGCTAGAAAAGTCTGTAGACATGTGCAACCTGTAATGGATGAAAAAATTCAGAAAATGTATGAATGGATGGTTCAATGGAAAATATAGAAACAGGTATTACTCTACAACCATGAGAACCTGCTGATACAGGTTAAGGATGAGAAGATTAATCACTAAATCAGAGAAGAAACATGTTCAGAACAGAGAAGCTATGTTTTATTTAACCTTGCTGTTGTCATTACAGACTGTTATGGTATACTGTATGTGATGGCGCAGGTCTGCTCCAGGTCCACTTCCAATTCTGGGAGCCTCTTGAACCCAACACCATCAGTACCATAACAAAGATGAGCTGGCAGCTGAGGACAGACATATTGCAAGGGGATAATGAAAAAAGTGCAAAGGAGCTTTTATTATATGGAAGAAAACAAAAAATCAAAACAGTGTCCACAGGTGCAATACTTAAATGTCATAAATAAATAAATACAAAATAAGTGAAATCCAAGAGAAATCCACTATTAAAATGAGGAACGTAAAACAACAGTTATTGAGTCCTTAAAACACAGACAGAGAAGCCCAGCACAACTCCAACTTCATCTCCCCGGCTTACCCATTGCTCACTCAGCCGGCCGAGACGTTAACAGCCGCGGTCTTCTTCACCCAACCTCTGATTTAGCTGCCCTCACAGCTCCAGCCAGACCATCTGAGGTCGGTCCTCCTCCCGTCATCCTTCACACACCCACAGTCATATCTCAGATCCCTGGGGAGGACTCCACCATGCTCGCACCCACTCTACACAAATAATGAGTGGGGTGAACCAGCCTCTGAAACGGCACTTCATCACTACTTCACAGGGCCCAAGATTGCACTGCCATTCTCCCACTACCTGACTGGCCTGTTTCTTTTCTTGATCCAATGCTGCTCTCACCCCATCTATTTTATTCCTCTCTCCCCTTTTTTTTCCTCCGCTGTCCCATGCAGGTTTAAAACTGTTAACTACTTAGGTACAGGTGCGAGTAGGCACTAGCTCTGCAGCAGCATGCAGGCTCTTGATTGATCTGCCTGCCTCTACACGTGAATACAGCATGGTCAGACAGTGCCGCTGCTAACCCCGTAGCGAAACACATTTACAGTACACACCCTCACACCCGCTTAGAGCCTGCATCTACATAGGGCGCAATTATTTATTTGAAATCGGCACTGCGCCATGAAGCACATGTCACAGTATAATATTTGTGCCAATATGAAATAAATAGCAATTGTGAAGCAGAAATACAGCAATATATATGTGTTTGTGTGTGCGTGTGTGAATGTAAATGACTCAATACATTGTTAAAACAATGTGCAATTAAATAAAAGTCATCTAAATATTATGAAAAGTAATCTAATTATTATGAAATATTAAATCATTTTATTTTTATGCGGTGGGCTGGCGCCCTGCCCAGGGTTTGTTTCCTGCCTTGCGCCCTGTGTTGGCTGGGATTGGCTCGAGCAGACCCCCATGACCCTGTAGTTAGGATATAGCGGGTTGGATAATGGATGGATGGATTTTATTTTTATTACAGGTTTTATTTCAAAATGTGACTTTTCTGAACAACACATTTTAATGCCAACACTATTTATTTCCCAGTGCCTCTTTTCCTGATGGTTTCATCACTTGACAATCAAGACAAATGCTTACCCGGCTTAGCCTGTTCCTATTTACAAGGTTTCCAAAGGCCTTTTAGCATTACTTGCATTCAAACTGGTAAACACAAAGAGGCAGATGAAAGTTGGGATGGTTAGTTTGAATAGGAAAAGATCATATAACACATAATGCTATTTTGATACAAATTGGTGATATACTGGAAATGCTCTTTAAAATGTTGATATTGATGAAGAAGTTGCTAGTTGTTTTTAAGACTAAGTGATTGCTGTGTCTGCAAGAAAATGCCTGTGAAGAAATCAAAAAGGCACACATTAATGACAAATGTCCATGGTTGGAAATTCTACAGACACGCCTCTCAGTTGATCTTAAATTACCCAGAATCTCGCCATCAATGGGAATATTGGGAAGATCACTTATCCAACCAAGCATTCCTAATTTATCATCAATTTGTCTTAAAATGGCCTCATATCTTGCCATTTTAGACTTTCAGGGTCCTGCAGTGTGACTAAATGCTTGACTAACATTAAACCTTGAGAACTGAAAAGGGAGGGAGCCCCTGGATTCCACAAGCCTCAAGATCATTCAAGATGATAGGTGGACCATCACTGTAGATGATATTTAGAGACTTTCAGAGAGTTGAAAGTGAGTTATTCTTCCTGAACCTGGGAGAGTGAAAAAGAGAGAGAGAGACAGAATGACATTGAAAGGGTGATCAGAGCTACACCGGTAATGTTACATCAAGGAAGACTAATAGAGCACTGTACCAGTGCTACTTAAATTGCCTACAATTGCCAGCAGTCTCAGTAATATTACACCATTGGTCACCATCAGAGTGGTGAGGGGCTGGGACGAAAGATAAATAGGCACTCTGTTTAAAAAAAAAATACAAAAAGACACTGAAAGGGGATCACAGTCAACTGTGTTTGTTTCTAAGCTTCTCACCCCACCTCTGTTATACAACCACCATTGAATGACTGTTTCATTCTGGATTCATGTGCTTGTCCTGTACCTGTTTCTTTGTGCAATTTCATCTGCGTTGGTAAACATCTTTTTGGTAAACATCTTTGTGTGGGAAGTGCACACAGTTTCTACAGAACTTCACTCAAAAACTGGAACAGAATAGGACAACAATTTCATAACATTCAAGAAATTGTTCGCTTGACATCTCAATTCATTCCCACCGTTTTCTGCACCTGCTGTACTGGACTGTTTTGGACAGTGCTGTAAATGTTGATTGTTTATTGTCTGGTGTCTAGTGTTTCATTTGATTTCATTTGTCCTGTGTTTGTAAACTATTATCGTCGTCAGGGAACTTTGGAGGGCTTTTGCATAAGCAATGTTTGTTTAATAATTTTTTGCCTTCTTTATTAATTTAATATATGATTTTTTTATCAATTCAATTGAATGTCTTTATATGTGTCTCTGTGTGTGAGTGTGTGAGTGCTGGGCCAAGGCTGGGTCCCTGTAATAAACAAGTTATCATCTTCGAATGGTTTGAATCTTAGTATCCTCGCAACAGCCACAACATGACTAGCACTGGGGTCTTCTTTTACCAGCTGCTTCCCTTGGATTATAACAGTGAGATCAGTGCGATTGTTAGGCTCTTAATATTTAGCTTGTTATCATTTAATAAACACACGTCTTCGCTTGTTACAGTTACCACATCTTAACTGTCTGTTTATATTTTGTTTGCAGAACTAACTATCACGATGCTTACTGACACATTATTTCACCAGACTGAATGTGAGAAAAGTACAAGTAGCACTAAAACATCTTTGGTAACCTATCACCTGTATATAGCCAATAGGAAAAGGTTCAGCCAGTTGGTCTTGATTGACAAGGGATGAGACTCATCATAAAAAGAGTCCTTCTGAAATAAATAAAGCTGGTGTTAAAAAGAGACTTTCAGAAATGTGTCATTTGGAAATAAAAATGGCCTATAAAAATAAGGTTGTTGTGAAATAAATAAATAATCTGTATTGAAAATAAAATAATAACATTGTATTATACTATTTGTTAAACCATTCATCATTTACATTACTTATCCTTTACAGGAAGCAGCTGGAGAGTATCCCAGCAAGCAATGGGTGCAGGAACAATGTCTCGACAGTGCACCACTCCATTTTAGCGTAAACACACACATATATCGGGTGAGATTTAGTGTCACCAGTTCTCTTAACCTGAGTGTCTTTGCACTGTGGAAGGAAACCAGAGTAAACCCACACAAATCAACACAGGGAGCACCCAGGATGTAATCTAAAGACTCCTTAGTACAAGGCAGTTGTGCTAGAACTTCTTCACCATGCACTTAATTCATCGATTAACATATTTAACTTATACATTAGCTGTGGTGTTAAAAATTGAGTAAAAACATCCTTCATTTATTACTTATTTTTATAGCATAGTACATTCCTGGCCATTCCTAAAACTCAGAGTAACATAAAACTGTTAGTAATACCTCAAGTTCACTCAGGAACATGGCCATATTTATATTGTGAAAAGGTCATGAATATTCAAGAAGGGTGTTTATTAAACCATACACGGTTAATGGTGGGAGGTGATGAATAGTAGCTAAAAGCACTTACTGCATTAAACAAAATACTACAGTTGATCCATAACATGAGGACAGTAGAAGATGGATATACACAAGTATATACAGCGACAAGACCACAATAAACAACACAAAACACAAGTATATGTTATTTTGGTTTGTTTTTTTTTCTCTTATATAAAAACAAACAACTTGTGAATTCCACTTCATTACTTCGTATCTGAAGAATTCATTGAGAATAAAAGTTCCTGTTATGGTTCTAGTCTTTGTTAGATGGAGTAGTCTTTATCCTTATACGTTTCTTAGCATCTGTGTGATTTTCATTCTCCTTCCTTTCATTCTCCAGCATGGCTCATGCTGTTCTGAATTAATAGATGGTTACTTTAGTTTTCTTACTTAATTTAGGAGGTTAAATTTTTAAGAGTTAAACATTTTTTCTTAACACATGTTGTTACTTTCAGCTAAGGTGACACCAATTGCCAGAAATGTAAATGTTATAAATTTGGTGACTTTACCTTAAGTTCAAAGTTACAAACTATACAAAACAAAATCAAAAATATAAACTGTTTCACTCCTGTAGTCTCTAGAAATGGATCTATTCTTTTCCCAGATTGCTCCAGATCCCATGTCGAGTTTCTCTGGCACACATGAAAGGGTGTTCAATGCACTTTGTCTTTCGTTGTCCAGATATTTTTCATTCTCTCTTGGTTTCTCACGTCACTGGCTCTGGACTGTACTCCAATTGACTGGCTTTGAGGTTTCACACAGTTGTTATCTTTTTCTAGCATTAAAAATTACATCTGCTAAGTAATTAGTGATCAGACAACTCCTTTTTTCAGCATGATGAACACATTTACGCATGGTCTCTTGTTTGAGCACACTGCTGTCCTTTAGCAAGACTGGACTCAAACCAGCACCCAAGTCCAATTCTATCATTTATGACATTCCACTGTTGTGTTTTGGCACTATGTTAACGTCTGAAGTAGGAGAGTCAATCAGCCTTTGTTACAGCCACACCTTAGAAATGGGGATCTGCTATAGAGAAGCAGGTGAGAAAAAAGGGGGGGGGGGGGGGCATATCACCATAGATTTCCTGGCTACAGATAAGCCCTAACTGGGCAATGTTTGTAGAATAATGGAACAATCTAGACAAGAACAGACCATTCAGCCCAACAAAGCTCACCAGTCCTATCCACTTAGTTCTTTTAAAATGACCTCAAGTTGAGTTTTGAAAGTCCCTAAAGTTCAACTGTCTACCACGCGACTTGGTAGATTTTTCAATATGTGTATACAGTTCTTAGTGTGAAGGAAATCTTCCTAAAGTTTGTGTGAAATTTACTCTTAACAAGTTTCCGCCTATATGTCCTTGACGAATTCATTTTAAAGTAAGTGTCTTTATCCACTATACTAATTCCCTTCATAATCTTAATCACTTAAATCATGTCTCCTCTTACTCTTCTTTAGCATAGAAACTGAAAAGGCACAGCTCTTTTGAACTTTCCTCATAATTCATTGCATATAGCCCTGGAATCAGCCTAGTCACTCTTCTCAGGACTTTTTCCAGTGCTGCTGTGTTGTTTTTGTAGCCTGAAGACCAAAACTGTACACAGTACTCCAGGTGATGTCTAACCCATGTGTTATTAAACTCAATTTTTCTTCATTAAAGGTGACAATGGATGGGTTATGGCTTAAGTTCACTGACCAAGTTGGGCAAAAAAATGCAGTGTTGAGAAATCGCTGTATTTAATTTATCTGTGATTGATAAACGTTTAATCAGATGAGAGCCAGAAATTACATTCCAAAGAGAGGCTGGTTGAGGGGGACTTAAACTTTAGCTGGAGATAAGAAAGGGAAAAGAAGAGACCTGAATCTGCAGCTTAGGGAAAAGACATTTTTGCCATGCCAAAGCAAAGCGGGCAATGCCACCCTGTACTACAGCAGTAACACATTACGCTTGTAATGAGGGAAGACATTGTTTCATTGATTCTGTGAAGATGATAATCCACAATCATTCCATTTGAAACTTTGCGTTGCTGCCCTAGTGGCAGCAGAGTGTTTTTGCTGCCAAGTATAGTTGCATCTAGTGTAAGACAGAGCCAATAGAGTATAATAGAGGCTGCAGTTTGACGCATCTTTAACAAATACTGACCAGCAGCTACAGTTAAAGGTGGAAAAATTCTGAATGATCCTGGCAGCATTTTGACAGTCGGAATTGATTCGCTACAATTTTCTTAGTGAATGAACATTAAGCTTGAAGACACCATTTTGATCTTTGCAGTCATGAAGGTCTGATATGCATGATTCTGAAAAGTAATGTTTGCTTCATGTAGAAATATTCATTAATATAATAATGTTTTTTAAGTTATTTAAATATGCTGTCAGTACGGTTTGTGTAGATATGTTTCCCTTTAGACTTTTGAGACCCCAGTTTGAGTGATGAGAGATGGCGCATAACCAAGAGATTTGCATCGATGCAGGATGTGTGTGCTAATTCTTAATTACAGTTTTTGAAATCTTGCAAAAGTTCAAGCTAGCTTCCACAGTTATGATGTTACAACGTCAAATAAGAGAGACAATGGTGTTTTGTCTAGAGTAACTCAAAGGCATGCGCTGGCACTACTGCTACTACACCACAAACCCATACTTGTACTGTAGAAATATAAGTTCATTGGTGCCCTGCAATCTTACTTAAGCCTATCCTGTCATGATTTTAACAGATTTTTCCATAGTCAACTTGTAATTGCTTGAAAATGAAATTTTGCCGAAAGGCAAGACTTCATTGAGGTCAGTCATAAAAGGACGCATCGAGTATGAGCTTGATACAGAACTGGTGTTTCAACATGTACTGACATCTGTCTGCACAAATATATCTCCTAGGTTTAGTGACAAAGCTGAGTTGGCAGGTGTGTTTCAGTCTCTCTGTTCATATAAACACCACATGCATGCACCTGAAACCATAATTGAGATTTATTTAGCTTCAGCATAAATATTCAAATGTACCATGCCAGTAAACAGTTATGATATTAATGCAGTTTAAATGTAATATGTAATATATGTACTTGTATCGACAAAGCACATGTACATTTTAATGAGATTCTAAAACTATGATATTTGTGTTATGGCAATACATTTGTTTTGCTGTAGGGCCCAAACTGTGGTCATTAGAATAGTATCTTAAAATTATATAATGTAATCTTTCAGATGGTGCCTAGACACTTTTTTCTGTGCATTTCTACTGAATTATTTAAAGGTCTTTTTTTCCTAGTGCCAAAGCCTTTAATGTTGCTCATTAATTTATCATTATTAAAGCTGGCTTTTTATTCTCATATACTGAAGTATGGCTTGCTTCTACATGCGGAACATTCCTTCGTTGCTAATGAATTTTGTGGCTGAGAAGTTAACAATAATACTTCTTTATTAGCATATTCAGAAATATAATTGCATTTTATTTCTATTGCTATGCCTATGCCATGAAGCTCACCAGGACACAGAACAGAAATACTGGGATGAATATGTACATATCTTGTAAAGCTTTTTTATTGGTTACCTAATGAAAATTGAATAGAAATTTTATATAAAATGTTATTCTATTATGGATGGCATGGTGGCTCAGTGATAGTATTGCAACCTTATGGTAAGAACAGGTTTTGCATTTCCTGTGGGGAGTTTGCATGGTATCACTCTTTGAAATGGAACTAAATAACTCTATTCTTTTATTTTATGTCTGCTTCTTCTTACTCTTCATGATGCATTAAAAAATATGTAAAATTACTCTGAGTGTAAGCAAGCTTTATAGATGAGGCCCCTGGTTCAGGTCTTTATCCTTATCTCAAAGAAAACTTCTTAACATTAATTGGTTCATTTAATCTATAAATCTATAAATGAGTTTGAGTCTACCCCCTCTGAACTGGATTGAGCAGGTTTAATGAATACAATGATATTTCATGGGTTTTGCTATATCTGTATTATATCTAACATACTATATGTTTATATATTACCCCAAATACTACACACAACCACAGTGACACAAGTCCCGGACTCAAATACAGGGTTATATTATCACAAATACCTTACAAAAGGCTTCAGAACTGATACAAACACAAGTATTCTTCTTCCTCTTCTCTCTTTTCCCACTATCTAAGTCCTCCATACAAGCTTTGACCATCTTCCACCCGTTTCCAGAGCAGCCCCTTTTATCCGAGACCAGGGAGTACTTTCAGTGGCAGAGTATAGCCCACTGAAAACACTTCCAAATCAAACAGAAGTTCCCAAGAGTACGGTTCACGAATCCCAGTAACTCCCCTTGCTGGCCCCCAACAGGGCTGTTGCAGCATGCCCTGTGGGCATATGTGTGGGAAACTAAACTTAGGGATGCTGCCATTGTGGAACTATAATTTTAGGGTGACATAGCATTCATCTTAAAGAAATAGCATAAAGGGTTAATAAATGTCAGAAACCTGTTCAGGCACACCAGGAAACCAAATAAAGGTCAATTGAACAACAAAATGTATACTGAAATATAAGAACTGGTTTAGGAAAAATACTGAGATGGTCAAGTAAATAATGTACCAGAAGAAAGGTTGATGTAATATACAATATATACTGAAGGATGACTAAGAGATGTTAAGAAATCAGCAGATGTCCTATAAACAACAAGAATGGACAGTTGTTATTTGCACAGAAATTTCAAGGGTGGTGGCTCATCTCAAAAGGTATAAGAAGAACCAGAATATAATATAACAGACTTTTATTTTATATAAATTATTTGGGTGTAAACCAACAAACCAAACAGAGTAACATATATGCATTGACTGACATTGTATGTAAATTCAATAGTTTATACATTGAACCACTACTCTTTGTTTCTCCAACCACGCTGACCATTCTGACCATGGTGTAACAGACGTCTTTTGAAGAATGCTCCCTCCAAGGCATTTTGCCGAGGAGTAATTAAAAGATACAATGAACAGCTTTTCTTCTACCTGATTACTGACTTGTCCTGTTACAGGATGTTTCTTTCTTTTATTAAGATGTTGATTTCTACCACACCATCTGGCATATTAGGGGAGTAAACAGTCCGAACAGAATGACTCCCCTGATTCCATCACTATATTGACGTGCTGACTAGGTAAAGAACCTGAACCCATTGACTAGCAGGGAATATTCTTTCTTTTCCCTGTTTTTTTTTCCACTGGCCTCCTGGCCAGTCAATGGACTGAAACCTATCTCAACAGGAATGCTAGCCCATGCATGCTGTCTATTATAGTGTATATAATGATTTGCATGAAAATTGTAATGTGCTTAGAAGACACATGCAGAAAATGTGTGAAGACAATAATTTAGCTATAAATCACACCCTTAGACTTTGCAAATGTGAGGCAGCAGTATTAACTGCCAATCCACTGTATCAACCTTGAAATTAGCCTACACTTTGAAAATGTCATTTTGTTTCACTGTAATGGAATACAATGCTTTTTAACATGTTTCATTACATTTAGTACGAATTCTTTAAAAAACGTTTTATATGTATAATTTTAAAAGGGAATTATAACATAAATTTAATTATTCATTTTTTATGTCAATAATGTTGCATGATTTCCTCTTAACTACTCCCAATGGTCCATTTTATCATTTTTATCAGACAGTGTAATGTAATGAATTTGGAGCTATTCATTTCTTATGACCCATATGTATGACCTCACATGGCACTTGCTAATTTTAAACCACATCTATCACATTACCAGTTACACATTCCATTGTGATTTCCACTTCATAAAACGTCTAAAACTGGTGCCATCAACAGATTTCACTACTTTAAGTTATTTATTTAAATTAGAAACACTGCAGGACCTTCCACTGAAACCAGAGAAATATCTATCCATCCATCCATCGATCCATCCAACTGTTTTCTTAACCTGCTTTTCCAGGGCAGGGTTGCGTGGGAGCTGGAACCTATCAGAGCAATCATCAGACGAAAAGCAAGAACAACACCTAGACAGTGTGTTGAACGAACACAAGCACTAGACAGGAACACACTAGCCAAGGTGACCTTCATAGCGATCACCTGTTGTTTCCTGACACCCAGTGAATTGTAACTATTTCTTTCTTCAATTAGCCCTTCTAATTTCACCAGTAGATGCTATCTAATAGATGATATGTTAAGACCCTTAAGAAAAGATGAGTTGGACTGCAGGCTTTCATTAGTTATAACAAAGATGTCAATCAGATTAGTCAACAATGAGTGCTCTCTTGAAGAATGCTTTTGTTTAGAAAATATCTGTCTAATTTAATCCTTACATTCCTTTTCCCAGAGCTGACTGGCTTGTACATAGTTTGCTGTGCTTTTTTATTTTTTCATTTTTTAAGTATTAGCATACAGACCAACTCTCTCACCCCTTCACCACATTAACACTAGAATTACCGAAGCATACGAAAAGATTCGTAATCCCTGCCCACCTTAAATCCCTTCCCACCCTACGCAACTGTATTTGATCTTATTCAGGAAAAGATCCCAGTCGCCACACGGGAGAAAGACTTTCTGAGACTAAGTTCATAAAGCTTATGAAACCATTTCTGGACAAAGGCAGAACCGTAACAACAGTTGTGTGGAGTTTCCACCTGCAGCTAAAGTCACTTCAGTACACATGTACTTTGTCAGCATGCCCATGTCGATCAAACAGAGGAAGCTCTGTAGTCTACTTGTGACTTTGCGCTGTAG
The DNA here is from genome assembly GCA_026402145.1 of Polypterus bichir lapradei. Lineage (NCBI taxonomy): Eukaryota > Metazoa > Chordata > Cladistia > Polypteriformes > Polypteridae > Polypterus > Polypterus bichir. The sequence goes on along the minus strand of JANRMT010028174.1, from coordinate 45,852,261 downwards.
GAAGATATGTAAATAAATCAAAGTAAATACTATTCTATCTGGCTTTTATATAAGTAATACATAAATGTTTTTTATATAAAGACCACCACAAAACATAATCACAAACAGGACTTTGCATGATATCTTGGCAAGCTCTGTAAGCCCTGCTTTTTCTTTGAAGGGCAGGTGTGGGGCAGACTGACTGGCAGGATGACGCCAGACCTCGTCCTGCATCGAAATGGTGCCATCTTCTGCCTTTAGGCCTGGTGCAGCTCTGTTGTTCTTATATGTTAGTGGACATTTCTTGTGGGAAGGGCTTCTGTTCTCTTTCTCCAATGTAGAACCCTCGTCCTCATCTGAGTTCACTTCTGCTAAATCACATTTTTATTTGAAAACAGCAGTGTCAGATCGGGATGAGCGTGAACATGACTGAGAGAATAAAACTGAATAAAAAAAAGCTAACCTTTACAAGTACCATAAATTTACACTGGTTGTTACAGACTCAAATCAAATGTATGTTTGCATTTTATAATAGTAAGAATAAGAGCAGCTCACTACTCAAAATGGAGGCATCCGGGATTGAACTGTGAACGTCTTGATTATGAGTCAGTAGTTCTTACCGCTACATGACCAAAGCAGTTGTATTAAGGGCGTGTCAATGTTGCACCCTAACGCGAGTTCTTTTTCTGCAGTTATATTCTTGAATAAAAATTCACTTCTTTTCTTATACTTGTATCTTTTGGGAAAGTGTTTATTTTATATTTGGACTTCAGGCTTCACACATTATTTCATGTCTACATTTTATCAATTATTACTAAAACATGAAAAACATTTCTGTTTTAATGATGTGTTCACATAGATTGTTGTAGACACGGAACACACATGAAATACATGTATTCCAAATAATGATATATTATTTGCCCTATAGAACTCCAGGCAACTCACACGCAGGTAAACAGACTTGAGTTGAGAGAACTTTCTGCCCTTTCTGCGTTGGTGGGGGGATGGGATAGCAGACTGCTTGCTGCTTTTGCTGATCGACACATTTACAACACAAAAGATGTTGATGGAGAGGTGCAAACAGATTTAAGGTGGGCCGGGATTGCAACTTTTTTCATAGGCGTTAGTAAATTCTAGTGTTAAAGCTAACATATGTTCTTAATCTGAACATGATATTTTATTAAGATTCACACATGCTTTTAGTATTTTGGGGAGTTGCAGTGTTTTCTAATGAAAACAGATCACAATAAACCTAATTTTTCTATCACATTATAATTTTACTTGTATTTCCCTTTATAATTTATCATTTTACTCTTCTCGTCTAATGGGATAGCTGAAAAATTACCTTTGCTTTTTTTCTAACTCTTTTCTTTGTCACTCACATCATTTTTTGTTACCAGTCCTTCATCAGCTGTCTGACTCTTTATGTAATATGTTTTTTGAGATCTGTTTGTGACTCCTAGCTGTGATTACCTCTAGTTACTCATTCTTTTTGCATATTTATTCTGTATAAGGTTTTTCTTTGATTTAAATGTAGCACATTGGGTGTCTTTCCAGGTCTCATTTTTCTGGTTGTCTCCTTTTTCCTGTCTATTACATTATATTCTGGCAATCAGTTTTGTTTCTCTTGCTTAGGTTTGTAAGTATTGTGTATGGTTTTGTTTATGATAGTTGCATGATTTTTATTTGCTGGCTCTCAGTTATTCTTGTAGAATATAAATTCCTGATGTGTTTTACTCATTATGAGTGTAATCTGTCTGAATGCACAATCATATGCCAGCACCACATGCTTGTTTCCTTCACTCCTGCTAGTGTGGGGCTAATCCATTGTAATACTGTCATATAAATGTCCCACATCAAAATAAATGCCTTGAAACACGTTTATCACATGCAATTACAAAAGCTTCCATGTTCAATGCTGACACTAATAGAGGATTTATAAGACATGCCATAATTAGTGCCCAAATATTTTCTCATTTCTAAAAATTATGGGCACAATCAGAATCAGAATCACCTTATTACTAGCATGTTATACATACTAAAATTGATTTTGGTTAGGTGCAAAACATGGGATACAAGACATTACCAACTCAAGACAACACAATTTCACCCCACTAATAACCTGGCACTGTGCAAACCATTATTCAAAAACAACAATTTCTTGGACAAAACATTTACAAACTTCAATAGTTAACTCAAATAAATAGATAAACTATACAAAATAATATAGATATCAAATAGTACTACTTGAGCAAGTATGCAAGTAGCAAGTATTTACTGTCACGCTTGGGTTACAGATTTGCACAGAAACACAGGAGATTGTAGAGACAGGAACTTTACTCAAACACTTCAAACAAACATTTCTCTCTTTCAAAAGGGGTGCACATCAGAAGTGGGATCCCCAAGAGGAGAAGTGGATGTCTGGAGGAAGAGAAAGAGAGAGAGAGAGACTAGCAATCAGCCAAAAAAGACAGGTGCTGTTCAGGCTTTTAAGTATGGGAAGTGCTGCGCGAGAAGCATATCACACGACAGAGCAGCCGCACCAGTCCAGCAAGAAAGGGAGCAAAGTGCAGGTAGATTGTTTTTATTCCCATTGTATCAGCATTTAAGAGGGAGTTTTTGAGGACAGTCCATGTCTTCTAGGGGTGCGTTCAGCCCCCCCGCTCACATTACGAATAGACAAACAGCACAGTTACCAGTTATACAGGGTGTGAAAAACTATTTGCCCCCTTCCTGATTTCTTATTCTTTTGCATGTTTGTCACACGAAATGTTTCTGATCATCAAAGACATGTAAGCATTAGTCAAATATAACACAAGTAAACACAAAATGCAGTTTTTAAATGATGGTTTTTATTATTTAAGGAGAAAAAAAATCCAAACCTACATGGCCCTGTGTGAAAAAGTAATTGCCCCCTTGTTAAAAAATAACCTAACTGTGGTGTATCACACCTGAGTTCAATTTCCGTAGCCACCCCCAGGCCTGATTACTGCCACACCTGTTTCAATCAAGAAATCACTTAAATAGGAGCTGCTTGACACAGAGAAGTAGACCAAAAGCACCTCAAAAGCTAGACATCATGCCAAGATCCAAAGAAATTCAGGAACAAATGAGAACAGAAGTAATTGAGATCTATCAGTCTGGTAAAGGTTATAAAGCCATTTCTAAAGCTTTGGGACTCCAGCGAACCACAGTGAGAGCCATTATCCACAAATGGCAAAAACATGGAACAGTGGTGGACCTTCCCAGGAGTGGCCAGCCGACCAAAATTACCCCAAGAGCGCAGAGACGACTCATCCGAGAGGTCACAAAAGACCCCAGGACAACGTCTAAAGAACTGCAGGCCTCACTTGCCTCAATTAAGGTCAGTGTTCACGACTCCACCATAAGAAAGAGACGGGGCAAAAACGGCCTGCATGGCAGATTTCCAAGACGCAAACCACTGTTAAGCAAAAATAACATTAGGGCTCGTCTCAATTTTGCTAAGAAACATCTCAATGATTGCCAAGACTTTTGGGAAAATACCTTGTGGACTGATGAGACAAAAGTTGAACTGTTTGGAAGGCAAATGTCCCGTTACATCTGGCGTAAAAGGAACACAGCATTTCAGAAAAAGAACATCATACCAACAGTAAAATATGGTGGTGGTAGTGTGATGGTCTGGGGTTGTTTTGCTGCTTCAGGACCTGGAAGGCTTGCTGTGATAGATGGAACCATGAATTCTACTGTCTACCAAAAAAATCCTGAAGGAGAATGTCCGGCCATCTGTTCGTCAACTCAAGCTGAAGCGATCTTGGGTGCTGCAACAGGACAATGACCCAAAACACACCAGCAAATCCACCTCTGAATGGCTGAAGAAAAACAAAATGAAGACTTTGGAGTGGCCTAGTCAAAGTCCTGACCTGAATCCAATTGAGATGCTATGGCATGACCTTAAAAAGGCGGTTCATGCTTGAAAACCCTCAAATAAAGCTGAATTACAACAATTCTGCAAAGATGAGTGGGCCAAAATTCCTCCAGAGCGCTGTAAAAGACTCATTGCAAGTTATCGCAAATGCTTGATTGCAGTTATTGCTGCTAAGGGTGGCCCAACCAGTTATTAGGTTCAGGGGGCAATTACTTTTTCACACAGGGCCATGTAGGTTTAGATTTTTTTTTCTCCCTAAATAATAAAAACCATCATTTAAAAACTGCATTTTGTGTTTACTTGTGTTATATTTGACTAATGGTTAAATGTGTTTGATGATCAGAAACATTTTGTGTGACAAACATGCAAAAGAATAAGAAATCAGGAAGGGGGCAAATAGTTTTTCACACCACTGTACGTTGCAAAAACAGTTAGGAGTAACCCTATGTAAGTTTATTTAGGATCTGAATACTTTGAGGAAAAAAGTTACAGAGATGGCGTGTAGTTCAGGTCGCTGCCCTTAAGCTTCAGGACAGTTTTGAAAACACTGACTGGCTGATTTTCTAATGAAGCAGCAACAAGTGGAGAAGTTGTGGACCTGGAAGAGTATGTACTAACAGTTACAAGTTATATCAGTGAGAGACTGCCGTTCAACAAAACAACAGGAAAGTAAATCATACAAAAATGCGGGAAAGAGTGCAAAATTGGCTGATATACTTTACAAGCTATAACGCAAGTACTCCCAGAAAACACCTTGACCTCTCATGATAGTCATGGTATGTCTACATTCTCTGAGTGAATTAAGATGTTTTTAACATCGACAAAAAGCAATATAAAAAGGTTACTTTTCTTGGTCATTTTAAAAAATTGAGAAATATTGCTGATAGGAGACCAAACCAGAAGTTAAGAGTTAATGTATAAAGATATTAGACCCTGCCTTCTTTGACTGAATGACTACTCCTTTCAAGAACAGCATTCACTACGACAGGCAAGCATGCAGAAGTAATCCAATAAGTTGGAATCACAGATTGCTCACAGATATAATGAGCTGTAAATTGCTGACTTCAGATAGGATGAAGAAGCTGAAAGGTTTTTTTTCTTCTTCCGATTTAAGTCTGATCTGATTGCCTGTATGTGGAGTGGAGATAAGGAAGGTGGTTAATTTGTATTATTACAGAATAGCACTTTATAATAGCTTACTTTTTTCATTACTAAACATTTCCTAACCTTTACAATGGATGAACAGTTGTAAACCTAAATTACATATACAAAAAGATCTACTGCTAATGAATAAATGATTTGCAAAGATGTAAAGAAATTAGCATTATATAATGTACTATTTGTTAATGACTTAGTAATGATATTCATTTAAAAGTGTTACCAATATCTGAAATAGCATTTAATCACATTTAAATCTAAAAATTAGTAATGTTTGCTACTGACTTAATAATAAAAGTTATTAAAAAGTGTTACTAGTTATAATTCTTGCTAGTACAAAATACAGATGCTTTTAAGGGGTGTATAACAATAGTTAAGAAGCCTATTATGTTATCAAGGCAGCAGTTTTGTAAAATTTAAATTACAAAGAAGTAATGTGGGTGACTATTTACAGCCAATGTTGCAATTTGGACTTAAATTGTCCCTGACTCCTTTCTCAAATCTTTACAAACTCCCAGAACTTTCTGAATCAGAGGCTTCTGGTCTGAATGTTCCCCTTTCAGTTATCCAGCTAAAAAAGGCCCTGAACTCTGGTCTGCTGATCAATGGCATCTGGTGATGGCACCTCTATGTGGCATAAAATCTCAATCCAGACTTTTTTCATGTGTCATCTTGTGGAACAAGCTGGTCATCTCCATTCACACTTTCAGTTTCCTCCATGTGTTTAAGATGTGTTCGAACACTGTCTTGTTTGACGTTTTTTACTCTAATTGATATTGTCTTTGTTAGGTTTGTGTAACCAAGAAAGTGTATCTAGCTTTCATTTTGTTCTGAGCTCTTTACTTGTGATGATCACTTTTTGAAACTTTCTTAAACAGTCCTACAGACCTCACAGTGACCGTAACTGCCAAATGAGAAGTTTCCTTTCTTTTTAACTTTCTTCCTGTTTAGTCTTTCTGGTGTGTGTATATATATTTATTCAATTAAAGAACTTCTGTAAAAAGGCAAATTTCCCCCTGGAGACAGACAAATTAAGTCTATCTATCTATCTATCTATCTATCTATCTATCTATCTATCTATCT
>JANRMT010028174.1:45835263-45846124 GCA_026402145.1 Polypterus bichir lapradei | reverse complement strand
TCTATCTATCTATCTATCTATCTATCTATCTATCTATCTATCTATCTATCTATCTATCTCTTTTATAAGTCACTTTGGAAAAGAGTGTCTTCTAAGCAAATAAATACTACTATATAAGTTCTGGGAAATCTTCATGGTTTAATAGGTTACCTCCTGAGATCTTGTTTGCCTTTTTCAAGCAATTTTTGACGTTATTCTTCCAGACGCTTAATTGTGCCTTTTCTTCCTATTACCTCAATGTTTCATTTAATTCAATACTGATTATCCCATTACTTATAAAAGTTAAGGACCCAACCAAGTGCTCCAGTTTTTGCCCTTTTTTGCTGATAAACTATGAAGGTTCTGATCATGAAACGTCACTGATTTCCAGGTTTGACTGACATTTTTCCTAGGGTCGGGCAAGGGGGACTGAATAGGATGTAACACATGCTGCTTTCACTCAGCCCATTTCTACTGCTTTTGGTCCTGACAGTAGCACATCAATTTAACTGTGTAGCAGATCTGTTTTTGAACAGCAGTGGAGGGATTACGGGGGTACAAAGCTTGTCGATTATGTTTCCTTATATAGTGGCACACTGGCACTTATTTTTTCTGAAGGGTTTCTAATTTCCCCAAACCCCTTGTAGCTGCCGATGTGTAAGGCGAAGTCAGGCACGGGTAAGACACGTGTCAAAGAAATCTCTCAGTCCAAAAGTTAGTTTTAAAATATTTAGTTAAAGTTAAAAGCAAATAATCCAGACAAGAATAAAAAAGAAAAATAGTTACACACATAGAATAAAGGCAAAAAAAAGGAAAAAATGTATCTTCTATAGACTTAGTTTTTCTTAAGAAGCTTTGGTTATTTCTGTACTTAAAAGTTCTTAATTTCTTCTTCTGTATGCCTTAAAAATACGGTTCAACACTTAAATCTTTTATTTTAAGAGTTACTTCACACTCAAAAGGCCCGTAGGCCATTGGCACATTGACATGCACCAAGGCACGTTCACGTGCGCAAGCACGAACGTGAGCATAAACAAGGACACGGTTAAAAAACCGTATGCCTCTGTGCCTTACACAAAGCAAGGCTAGACTCTAACTAAAGAACATTGTTAGCTCAAAAACTGTTAAGAAATGACAGGAAAATACCAACTTAATTCTGTTCATGGGGGTTATAGGAACCTCCCATATTTTATGCATTATCATCTAATAAATATTCATATATTTTATAGAACTAGGAAAATGGCTCTTACACCCCTCAATCGTTGATCATGTGTCCATCAGACAATACTTTATTCTTTCTTACTTAGTACTGCCTAATCTTATTTTTATATTTTTCTTTCTTCATCTTGTAAAGCACTTTGAGCTACATAATTTGTATGAAAATGTGTTATATAAATAAATGTTGTTATTGTTGTCATTATCTCGTGGTGCTTGATGCTTCACATGATGCCCTAACTCTTAGATTGTCAGTCAAGTGTCTAAGCTTTACAGGGGAAATTCAGAAGATTATTAAGAGTTAAAAACATAAATTGCTCAATTTATATTTGAATTAAAAGCTTATTTTATTAGTTCAATTTGTTCACCCACAGTATTGTATGTGATTCAGTTTGTGGTTCAAAAATGGGAAATTTGACTTTATCTTCAAATGTGATATTAATTTTGTATGGGATACCAACATAAATCATACATTTTCTAGGGTTGGGAACCATAGCCCTAGATAAAGGGAAGGCATTTGATAGGATGAATTGGTCATTTCAGTGGAATTTCATGGCTATAATGGACTTTGGCCCTGCCTTTATTAACATGGTTCATTAATAAAAAATGGTTGTTTTTCTCCCTCTTCAAATTCCTCTTACTATTCATAGCAATTTTTCTTCTTTTTCATGCATGAAAAGGATCCAGACAGGGCTGTCCTCTTTCTCCACTTTTCTTCATTCTCTCATTAGAGCTTGTGGTGATAGCTTTTGTGGCTCAGATAACTTCAGATTCGTATAGATCCAAGATATACCCACAAAGTTTCCTTGTATGCTAATAACGTTATACTCTATCCTCTTCATGATTCTCCTAGTTTTACTTTGTCATTCTGGGAAATTAAGTGTTTCTTGATGAGGGAACAAATTAACAAATAAGGCTGCAACATAGCAAAATGTGAAATAAGTGAAGGGGTCAGAAAATTTTCTGACTCCACTGAAAAAGAGTTTTTGGGTAATGGAAGAGGGCAGTCCACACCTCCAAGCAGTTCAACTGGCAACCATGTGTATTGAGGCTTGTATAGGGTACTTAGAATTATTTTACTATTGGTAAGTGAAAATCTTTGATTTAATATACAGTGGTATGGTATCATTTATTTCAAGGTGCTGGTGGTATGGATGTTTTTTTCACAGCTAAGACATAAAGTTTACTCTATTTCTTCGGACCATTTTCATGATACTGCGTTCAAATTGGATATAGCAGGTCGAGTAATATTCTGGGTAGTTTTTTTCAGTTGAACTGCATTAGATTATTTTAAAAATCAAAAGGTGACATGAACAAGACAGTCATGTTTAAAAGCTTTTGTATGAGTGACACTTAAGGGAATGATATGTGACTGAAGCTGGAAAGAGCAGTGACTGGATTCTTTTGTTGTATTCTTTTTAAAGAAAAGTAACAGGTACATGTTGTTTCATATCTTAAACTCCTCAATAAATTACATAATATATTCTGAATAGAATAGCTCTGTAATAGTTCAAGTGTCAAAGTAAATTACTTTGATAAGCAGTTGCAGGTCAGTCTAGTTGAAGACTACACCAAACCACACTTAAAAAGCAAGGAGGTTATCAATTCATAAAAATGAATCTGAGTCTGATACATGCTGCCGCATTCATAAATTTCATTCCAAGATTATCATTAAAATTATAATTTGAGTCATGTTAATGTCTAGATGATTTAACATTTTAAAGAGTTTTCTTTATACAAAAAAAATATTTCTAACAATGTTCAGCTGACATTGTAAAGTAAAAATGTTCAGCTAGGTTAAAAATACTGCAGGTGAAATTATTATTGTATTAATCGGAAATCGCATACACATCAGGTCCAGATTAACTACATGGACAACAAGGCGAGGATGTGGTCTTGTGCAAGGGCATCAAAAATCTAAACACAAAACAACAGCCTTAAGCTTCATGTACGTCTGAATGGCTTCATCTGCAGATCTACATTTGCCAAGGAGATCACACAAAATGAAATTAAATCAAAGCCCTGGCAATGAATAAATAACATAAATTGACAGGTGAGTGCTGGCTTGCTAGGTATCCCATTTCTATACAAACTGTTATGGTGCCAATTAAGAACACCAAACAAACACACGTGAGCTTATGGCAGGCACACATTTTGCGATTTGCTTACCTGTCATGACACTAGCCATTTGGTTGCCCTGTCGTATTTAATTACTTATTTAATTTGATAGCTGATTGGAACCTGGCATATTGTGACACCCTGTGTAGTGGGAAATGGGGGACACCAGACTACACTCTAGGTGTCTAGTATGCGGAAAAGAGCATGACCAGGACGGTGGTGTAAGACAGGGAGACACTGACACAAAAGGGTTGGGTTTTTGCAAAATAAAGTGAGGTTTTATTTGCCGGTGCACTTAAAGAAAAATAAGAATAGTGTCCTAAGGAATATATATATATATATATATATATATATTTATATATATATATATATATCTCAATACATTGTCCAATACTGCAAAGGAGACACAAAAACAGTTATAAAATGGAGCCAAAAAGTGATGATTATTTACAGTATTTACAGTGCTGACTGAAAGTCCCAAACAAAAAAGAAAAATGCACAAAAATTAGTGAAACCCATATATACGCAAAAAACAAAAATAAAGCTGTCTTCCTCCACAGTGATCCAAGTCAGGAAGCTGCTACTGCAAACGGCGTAAAGTACAGGGTTTAATAAGAAAAATATTCAAAATACAAAAAAATGAAAAAGTGTATATAGAAAAATAAACAGTGCACCATTAACCAAAACCCAATAAATACCTCCACCACAGCTAATCCAGAGATATCTATCAAAATATATACAAGAAAAAAAATATTTACCACAATCAAGGCACAAGCAGCAGTGCTTGGTAAACTCACGAGAGTGCTCTACAAAGAACCTCACTCAGCGCAATCTAGCCAGAAGACCCCCTGTAGAGGCGAGAAATTCCCTTTTGTATTCAGCACCCTCGCACCGACCAATTAAGTTGTTGAACGTCATTCTTCCACGGGCACAAGCTGACATAGATGCGTCTACGAAAATTGGCGTCTCCTGCTCTGCAAAATTCCTATAAACATGCGAGTGGCTGACACACACACACATAGTTATGTCGCCGTTCTTTCCTAAAACTGAAAATAACCCCTGTTTTTTCCTCACCCGGACTACTGCCCAGACAGCTGCAAATATGGGATCCCATAATATGCTGCGGCAAGCCATACCAAGATATTTCGCACTTTCTCTTACTCTTCCAGCGCTATGAGGTCGCAGGAGGCACACGCACAAGTGGGAGACAGACAACCCCATCCCGACTGGACAATGGCAGAGTCGTCTTTCCACTCCTACATGAGACCCACAGTAATACTCCCCAGAAGATTTTAGCGAAGATGTCCCTCTGCACTTTCTAAATGGACGAAAAAGCAAGCTTTATTCCGTTATATTTTTTGTCCTTTTTCTCCTAAAACTACTGCCACTCTTTTAACACTGCAAAGGACACAAAACTATTTAATTCTTGGTACTTTCAGTAAGGCACATTACCACACATATACAATGCAGTATTACGTGTATCATTTCTGAAAATTCTTGTGTGATTGTGATGTGGCACCTTTGAGTGAGATTCTGGCAGTTTGAACTTGTGAAAAATGATGTGATAATTCACTATCTCTCAGTTTTTACAACAAGCTAAATGTAGTTATTAGTATTGGCTCATCTGACTTATTTCTTATGATTAGTAGACTGGGTTACTTATGTTAATCTATGAAAAGCACAAACATGCAATCCCATCATGAAATTGTAGTTCTTCATTGAACACCTAATCATGATATTTCTCAGTGGATATTTCTTCTTGTCATAACATGACCAGTCTATTCTACCTTCCATTGTCCACATAGCATTCTCAGCAATGTTTGCAAAAGCATAGACACAGAGTTAATTCCTGATTGGTGAATGGGGATTAAAACCCAGAACTGACTTGCAGTGCTCCTGTTACCTTATTAATCCAGGCCTAATGTTGAAAATTTTATTTCTATATAAAAAAAAAACATTAGAAGCTACTCAGGATAAGTCGGAAGACATCTCATATGTTGTGAATAGCAACTTCATGATCTTCAATGACTATCCTGTGATTTTATGTCAATTTGATAGACTACTCTGGAGCTTGCACTAAAAGAAAAAGAGTCCAGAATTACAAACTCATGTTAAAATGTTCCTGTAGTTATTAGCTTTTTTCCTATCAAAGATAAAGTATAGTATGTGTGTGCATGCATGCGTGGGTGTGTCTGTGTGTGCGTGTGTTTGTGTGTGTGTGTGGAGGTGTAGGCTGGAGTGGTGGGTCAACAGAGGTGCTTATGCTTAAAGACACCATAGAGTTTTAATCAGGCTCTGCTGCTCATGTATGATTTATCTTCCTACTAATGATACTTTATAGATTATACCATGTACTTCTCTTAGAAATTTACACTTCAGACTTTGTTAGTTCCAAAATTAAAATGATCATTTGAAATTTGCATCTTTTCAGGCTTGTAACAATTGATGAACATGTTAATAATCAATCGTTATGTTATTTAGAATGTTTCACAGAGCTCACAAAAAATATACAGGTCGGCCCTTGCACCTTGCAGGTTTACGATATGCAACTCTGACTATTCGTGGGTTTGTCATCTACGATTAAACTGATTTTATTTTGTGATCTACTTCATAAAACTGCAGATGGCACTGTAGCAGCGCTACTTAAATGGACTGCAAATCCCAGCAGCCCCACATCACTGGGTAGCTTAAATGGTTGCTGTGTGAGATGCTGGATGAGAGAAGAGGGCACTAAGTGAGCCATAAGAAGCTAACAAGATTGCAGTCTGTGGTGTCTTTTTGTTTCATTGCTTCACTGCACTACTGGATTACAATTACACCCATTGGGTTACAGTATTTTCTGGATTCATGTTCTTGTCCTGTGCCCACTTGTGTCTTCATCTCTGAGGGCTGCCAAATTCTACAGGTCTTCACATACATCAGCATCATGGTAGGACAAACCTTTACATAACTGTCAGGAGGCTGTTCACAGTGGATTTCATTTTATACCTACACCACCATAATCTGCGTCTACAAAACTGAACTTTGTCATAAGTTTTCATCATTTAACATTTAGTGCTTGGTGTTATGTTAGGTTTCTTTTGTATCAGTATCATTTTTGTTGTTTATTACCGTAAATATACAAACAACTTTATTATAATATTTGTGAAAAGTTACAGTTCACTAAAGAACTGCTTTATTACAGTTCATTACTAGAAGACAGCACGCATCTTTGTCTTGGCAGCCAGACTCACACACACGATTTGCTTGAGCAATCGTTCTGTCTTCTGTTTTCTTGGAATGTTTTGCATCTTATTTATTGCAATAATCGTATACAGTAATCAGAGATCCAAAACGTATTCACAGATTCTCATATTTGCGGGGATCCTGCACCGGTAATCCTTGCTAATTGCAAAGCATAACTGCAATTCAAAAGAACAAAATGTACATTGCTTTCAGAGCCCTTAATTCAATGTATTCATGGGGAATAAAGTCCATCTCTGTAAAACTGACTTTAAGGCAGGAAAAGTACGAGTCCAGCACAGGGCAGACAGTCATTCACGCTCATGTCAATTTAGATTCACCTACACACACACACAGACATGAGGAGAATGTGCAAACTCCATAGCAACAATGATTGGGTGTGAGATTCAAAGCCAGAATGTTGGATCTGTGAGGCAGCATCTTTATGATCTATTAGCCACTGGGAGACAATGCGCAAAATAAGATCATTCAAATACGTGATGAATTGCTAAGGGTAAAAATAGTGAATATCTTACAAACATGAAAAAAATGATAATACATAGGAATGAAAAATGTCTAATTAAAAATGTATTGGAACTGATACCAGTACAGTATATAATTTCTACTACAACATAATATCTCTCAAGATATAAAGTCACATTACAACTGATTATCATGTAATGGACAGGAGGTCCACTCAGGGTTGTTTCCTGCTTTGCACCCAATGCTGCTGAGATAGCCTCCAACCCCTGCAATCCTGAACTGAATATAGATGGTTCAGAAACTAAATTGAAGGATTATGAATAATTCATCTCAAAGATCAAGATGACTGGCATTAATACTGTACATTTAAACTTAGAAGCTAACAAGATCCAGATTTCATTTTAACTAACCCAGTTGGAATGCAATCACCCTGATTTTGATCATATATTATTATTTTTATGTACAGCTAGCAGTTGCCCTGATTAAAGAAAATTAGATACTGTGCTTTCAAAACCAAACTAGCAGTTATGATAATAGTAACCAAGTAAAAATAAAGAATATGGAGACATTACAAAACAATGTGTTTTTCTGATTAGCTGAGTTGCTCAGATCATATGAGGATGCGAGACTGAAACTTTCTAAATACTGCTTTCCTTAATTAGAAGTCAATTCTTTGCTCTTAAAGGAAATTGGTCATTTAATTACAGTATATGTCTTGTGTCTACATTCATTCTCCAGCATCAGAAACTTTTAGCGACATATATTTTACTATGAAAAAAAAACAACAAAAAAGGACATTCATACTATCTGCTACATTTTATTTTTGTGATCAACGTTTTATCATCCAAGCTATACACGTCTGTGACCAAGCAAAACAGATAAAAATAAACTTGATGCATATATGCCATGCTTCAACACAGCTGTGGAATGCTGGCATCAAGAGCCAGATTGGATCATTTTGATCTATACATGGCTCTTTCAGTTCATTTACTATCTATAAAAGGACTGCTCACCATTGCCACGCTACATGGAATTCAGTTTGCGACACTGCAGGCTTGCTGTTTTTAAAAGCACACCTGCCACTGGCTTTGAAGCTGCTCATTCGCATGATAGAATGCCAGCTCATAGTATGTGTGCGTAATCCCCAAGCTGATACAACTTTTCAGCAGTGTTGCATAGGCTTACCTTCAAAGTCACTGTTGCTACTTCAAGCTTCTTGAAACAGTGCACATCTCTTCGAAATGGCATGTTGTCTCTGCTGCGGTGATGCAGGTGGTGACAAAAGTCTTCAGTGCTGTCAGGTGACCCAGGAAGAATGTTAACTGCATTGTCAGATGGCGCAGCAGGGATGCTGAATGTTGCACTCTGATGTGGTGTAGTACAGGTATTAACACTAGAATCCCTGGAGCCTATGAAAAAAGTTGCAATGCTGGGCCACCTTAAATTCCTTTTGCATCTCTTCATCTGTTGAACACATAACTAAAGCAGAAACATTTTTTTAATGTTATAATAATAACTGACAAAATGCTGATGTTAAGTGTATAATGTGTGAAGACTGAAGTCCAAATATCAAATAAACACTTTTACAAAAGCTATAACAAAACACATGCACTTTTATTTAAGAATATAACCGAAGAAAAGGAAATCATTCAATTTACATATTGCTGTCAATGAGTAAAAACCAAGCCAAATATCAGTTGACAGAGAGTCAACATCTCTGCTTGGCTGGTGCATAGGTAAGAACTACTGTGTTGTAATCAAAAGGTTGCAGTTTCAAGCCTGGATTCTTCCAGTTTTGAGTAGTGAGCTGCTATTATTACCATTACTGTTGTAAAAGAAGTAGTCTCAACACGCAAAAAAAGGTTTGGGGCAGCCATCCATATTTTGTCCCTGGCTGCAAAAGGGTATTGAAAACAAGAGAGATGTGGTTGGTTTGAGTTCCAAGACTGAACTGATCAGGTTTTGGGTTGTGGAGTCTTTATCGGCCGGAAACTGGATGTGATGTCATCTGGCCAGAACCAGAAGTGACGTCTTTCTGGGCAGCAGAACCAGAAGTGAAGTGTTTCTGGGCGCTGGAACCAGGAGTGACGTCTTTCTTGATTGCGTTTATCTTCATTCTTTTCACAAGAGCATCGATGACCACAGTTGGTGCTGGGGTTGATGCTTGCTCAGAACTATTTGTTGTACCGGCAATGAAAGATACAATACCCCGTGACCTCTAGCAGACTATCATGCGGTATTTGCGCTTTGACAACAAAGACACCCGTGCAGAACGTGTGAAAAAACGACAGATTTGCTGTGATCTCAGACATCTGGCAACATTTTGTTGAGAACTGTGTTTTGAGTTACAACCCAGGGCAACATATTACTGTTGATGAGCAATTGTTTCCAACCAAGATCCGGTGTCCTTTCTTGCAATACATTTCAACCAAGCCTGACAAATTTGGCATAAAGTTTTAGATTGCGGCAGATTGGGAGACAAAGCACATGTGTAATGCCACTCCTTATTTAGGAAAAGATCCTAGTCCTTCTTCGGGAGAAAGACATTCTGAGACTGTGGTTATAAAGCTTATGGAACCATTTCTGGACAAAGGCAGAATCATAACAACAGACAACTTCTTCACGTTGCTTTCACTGGCTAATAGACTGCTGCACTGCAACACAACTCTGCTTGGCACCATAAATAAAGAGGGACTTCCAATTGCAGCTAAAGTTATTTCAGTATGCGAGCAATTCTCCATGGTAGTGTTTAGTCTTCCTCCCTGTACTGATGCTGCAAATGGCACTCTAGATCCCAAATCACAACCTCAACACTCTCCAGCAACTTCTCAGAAGAGCTAAGCCATGACATTGCGTTGTCACAATAAAAGTCCAAACACTGAATCAAAATTCAATGCGATATTGATGAAAATTTAATTCAAAAAATAGTTTTTACTGGTTTTAAAAGTATATACGTGTTAATTTCAAGACATCCGCATCCCTATACGCATGGCAGAACTGCAAAGGGGCAAGCGCATAGCGCAGGCCCGGGGGTTGGCGAGCGAAGTGAGCAGGGAGCAAAGCCCCCTAGTCTTTGCAATGAATAAAGAATAGTGGCGCAGTACTGTTGCATCGGCATATTAATTGTTACTTACCTGCTGTTGTGCCAAGTGAAATAAGCCTTTTCTCAATAAGGTTAAGGAGCAGCAAGGAGAGGTCCAAGAGTAGAAATGTGTGAGAAGATTTATCTTTATGGATCATAAAAGTTTACAAATTCGAAAACTGCAATGCAATCCCAGAAAGTCTGAATAAAAGCACCTGTTATTTGACAAAAAACAGAATGGACAAAACAAAATCTGGAGACAACAGCTGTTGCATCTTCAGGGGGAGATATGTGATCAATGTACAAACATCAAGTGAATTTGCTGAAGATTTGGGTTTCTTGAAGCTAGGGGAATATTTTTGAGTTTCAGGAGACAGAGGTAATATCATGAAGTATGATAGTATTGTTTGGAAGGAGGTAATAAGACACTTTGCACAGTAAGTCAGGCATGTCAAACTCGCTACCACTGGTGGGTCGCTTTGACTGCCATATGTGCGTCAGCGGGCCGCACTGTAACAAATACTATTATACTACTAGCAGAATACCCGCGATTCGCAGCGGAGAAGTACTGTATTAAAGAAGTTATGAAAAAGAAAAGGAAAAATTTAAAAAATAACGTAACTTGATTGTTAATGTAATTGTTTTGTCATTGATATGAGTGTTGTTGTCATATCTATATATATATATAAAGCAGAATACCCGCGCTTCGCAGCGGAGAAGTAGTGTGTTAAAGAAGCAATGAAAAAGAAAAGGAAACATTTT
>JANRMT010028174.1:45784129-45834863 GCA_026402145.1 Polypterus bichir lapradei | reverse complement strand
TTAAAAGAACAAACATTCAAATTTCTTTACTCTTATGTAATTTTATATAAAAAATAAACTTAGATTTTAAATATCCCAAAAGATTTTGCTCTCCATAAAAATATATCCTGTCAAAATTATACAAATTCAAATATGAACATGCTGCATAACAAAACCTGGAAATATAAATAAAATGTGTTCCTTTCAGCAATAACAAATCAAATCATTCAGTTGTCTTTGCTCATATGTCATTTTAGAGCTGGACGCCTGGCATCTTTTTTTGGCAACAAGTTCGTTTATGTTTGGTGTGAGGTTCTGTGTTGTGGAGATTCTCAGGATGGACTGCAGGTGCTCATCAGTGAGGCGACTCCTGTGTGCTGTTTTGTTAGTCTTTATCACTGAGAAGAGCTTCTCACACAGATATGTGCTACCAAACATGCACAAGGTTCGAGCCGCATGTAGACGGACTTTTTTTGTTCTTCAAAGTCACCAAAGCGCCGTGCAAACTCAGTGCGCTCAGTTTATCAGCAAAGTGCGTATTTGGGAACACCGTAGTGACGACTTGGTTCAACATTACTTGGCAACAGGGAAAGTGGGGCAAGTTGCACTGGTTTATTTGTGTCTCCCATAAAAGCAGCTTCACTTGAAATCACTTTGTGATTGTGCACGGGTAAAAACGTCCGCTGAAGTGTCAGATTCTTATTTAATTCTTTTGCTTTCTGTATCTTCTGCATTGCATTCAGGTCTTTCAGGTTACCCTGATGTTTTGTCTCATAGTGCCGTCTTAGATTAAATTCTGTAATTACAGCCATATTAGCTCCACAAATGAGACACACGGGTTTACCGGCAATGTCAGTAAACATATACTCAGCCTCCCATCGGTTTTTAAAGGCTCTATTTTCAGAATCAACTTTTCTCTTCAGCATCGTGTGGGCTAGCTTTGCAATAACTTGCAGCGTGATAAGCTAGACTTGATTAACGCGGTAAGTGTTCGGCAAGGCAGCTGAAGCGCTGCATAATGGGATCTGTAGTTTATTGTGTTACCAGCGCTTCATATACCCGGGCCATTAATAACAATAATACAGTATATAAAATGATCTCGCGGGCCAGATATAATTACACGCCGGGCCGGATGTGGCCCGTGGGCCTTGAGTTTGACTCATATGGACTAAATAGAACTTGAAAAGAAATATTTTTTGGAATGTGATCGCGCAAGTCAGTACATCGAGCCCGCGTGCTATTGTGGTTTTGCTTGTGTGCTTCAGTAAGTTACCGTCCCCTCACTCTTACTTTTTTACCATTCATCTAATGAATACACTGAGTATGGCTTTACCAAAACAATCATTGATCGCGAATAAAGTATCCATTATTCATGAAGCTTCAATAGGTGAATAGGTGATCTGTCTTTCTGCGTTAACCGCATGCGTTTTCATACGTCTCAAACTAAGGGGATGCGAGGTTAAAATAAATCGAGAAGCGCGCGTACATACTTAGTGCATCCCCTCTCGGGAATCGAACCTCAGACGTGGGCGCTACAGTCGAATGCTTTAGTATCGCGCCACGGCGTGTGGTTTATCTATTTGAGCGTAGCAGTGTAATTCAGTTTTTGTTCAGCACTCTTTGGAACTGTTACTTTTTGTCTGCGCACTGCGTCAGTTCACGTGAGCTGCTGAATATGGTTTTATATGTCACTCGCTCGCTTCTAATTGTTTCGCTGCCTTCTTAATTATATAATGCATGTTTTCTAAAGCGCGTTTTGTAGCTCTTCCTGGCTTTCTACGTAATGCGTGATTACGTGAGAGGCGTGATGATGTCATACGATCTCCGCCCCTCCAGCTGAACTCCATTACAGTAAATGGAGAAAAACAGCTTCCAGTTATGACCATTACGCGTAGAATTTCGAAATGAAACCTGCCCAACTTTTGTAAGGAAGCTGTAAGGAATGAGCCTGCCAAATTTCAGCCTTCTACCTACACGGGAAGTTGGAGAATTAGTGATGAGTCAGTCAGTGAGTGAGTGAGTGAGTGAGTGAGGGCTTTGCCGTTTATTAGTATAGATTATACAAAGTTACTGTAGCTTTCTTTCCAATACTGAGAACTTTAAAAAATGTAACACTTAATGTTTAAAGTTTAAAGAAAAGCAATTTATTTCCATACACTCTCTGTACAACAGCATACAATTAGAGTCTTAGCCTCTTAGCTAGGTCCTTATATTATTATTATATTCATTATATTATATTCATTGCTTATATAGGAGTCTTACAGTGTCAGATCTATTTCTTTTGTCCCGACACTTGGCATCTCTTGTTAGTAACCAGTTTGTCAATATCAGGCTTGAAATCTTGTGCAGCTGCAACTTTTATGAGGGATGAAAGGTGCTCGACAATAAGTCTTGAGCGATGTAGGGTTTTGGTAGCTTTCATTAACGAAAACAATTGCTCACAAAGGTAAGTGCTTCCAAACATAGACATTACTCTCAATGCCAACTTACGGATCTGCACATACGAGGGTGGCAGGTAAGCATACAAGCCTGGCACACCAACTTCGTTGTATTTTGCCTTCAGAATAGAATCTGACTGCAGTTCAATCAATTCCATTTGGATATTCTCAGGCGCATTCTCAACGTTGTAAGAGAACAGCGCAAAGTCCTGTTCGTGTGAACTGAAATCACGAAAACACTCACTGAATTCATTGCTCAGTAATTCAAGTTGGTAAACAAATCCTCCAAAAATCTAATTTTACTTTACTAAGTTTACTTCAAAGTTTATATTGTAAAATAAGCCGATATGCAAAATCCACCTGACCTACACTAATTTTACAAACTCAAAATCACAAAAATATGTTGTTAAACAACTCACCAACTTCTCGCGTCCACTTCAGATCTTCAGCTGTAGTATGCACTAACTGTTCGTTACAATACTAGCACAAAATTACATAAAACTAGAGAAAAAAAAGTAAAAATATGTGAGCTATTACTACTCGTGATGGTCGGTTCTGCCCAGTGGCCAGTCTCAGCAGCCCAGCCAGTAGTGTAGCCTAGCAGGGGCGGCTCTAAGCTCGTGGCGGCCGTGGGCAGAGAAAGAATCGGTGGCCCCTTCACCCACCAATGTCAATATGGCATCTTATGCATGGCGGTTGGCCACGTCCGTTGCGGACACTGCATAGCCGCCTCATGCTCATGACACGCTTCTATATGCGCGTGTCCGTAACTTGAAAACCAAGTGGCGGCCCATGATATTCTCATTACGGCAGAACGTTATAATACTACATATAGCTTACTGCTCCGACTCTAGCGACATTAGTAAATACAGCGTACTAATTAACAAGAAACACAATGTTTTTCGGCCACATTGCGGTCAGCTGTGTCGTTATTTTCTCTTTCTGTTTTATATTCAACTAGCAAAATACCCGCGCTTCGCAGCGGCGAAGTACTGCATTAAAATTTTTATTAAGAAGAAAATTTAACCTTTTTAAACTGAGGGAAAATATGCCAATAATTATTTGTTAAGGATCTCTTTGTATACCACGTTGTCAGTTTGGCCCTCCGGTTGTAACATGACCAAGCTGTGCTCTGAGCTTACTCTTGAGCATGCAACTTACAGTTGGCCATGTGAACAGTAATCTTGTTTCAAATCTCACAGCATGGATTGCTGCTGTCATAATCGATTTCATTTTCATGGTTTGTTTCAATTACGACAGTATTTGCAGGACTTGTGTTGAAGTGACATTCGGCATCTGTCAAGCGTTGTAAGCTTACAACCGGTTTCATCGATAACTTCACATCCAGCTTTTGAGAGTTTAAACATTCATAAACATCAAAGTGTCCACTACTGAAATTGTCACCTATGAATGTAAGATGTTTAAGAGGCATTGGCGGTTGTCGAAAGGTGTAAAATATTTGGCCATTTCGGTACACTTGAAAGCACCAACCGAACAATTCAGCGGCAGCCATCAACTCACATGCAGAACCATAGGTGAAGGGCTTAAGCATTTCACTCTTCTAGTGCTCCTGTGTAGTATAATTATCTCCTGTACCGTCATCAGTCCACACCTTGAACCTGTCCCAGTCATTCAATACATAAGACACAATGTTCTTCCAGATATCAAGAGTGAGCCTGATATGGCCGTGCAATATGTAACACAGAGAATGTAAAAGGTAGGTGCCATCTCCGGGCATGGAAACCACTCGGTAAGTGACAGTTCTTTGATCGATGGTGATTACCTCGATAGACATGGTAATGGGGGTTGGAATGATGAAGGAAATGGGTACCTGAGTAATGTAAAGTAAGTGTAAAATACCTATACAATAACTATAATTGTAATAAACAAACAATAAAACAGCGGAGAAGCCGTGGATTAAACAAAAAGGCTGTAGTTATCAGCAGGGAGACGTGAATCCCGTGGCGAAGCAAGGAAGGGAATGTAGAGACTGGAGCGACGGACGGCCTTATATAGGCAGGCAGCCAACAACGTGGGAGGTGATGGGATGGGAGACCCAACGCCGCCTCACATGGTGACCAAGCTGCAGGCTATGGACGTATATATGTACGTAAATAGGATTCAGTTAGCGTTGGGAACCCGTGTACCAAATTTCTTGAAGATGGGCCCATAAGTAACAAAGACTGTTGAAAAGTTCAAAATGGTGGCCGACAGTGGCATCATACCACCGAAATAAGTACGTACATTGGTTTCGGTTAGTGCAGGGAAGCCGCCTACCAAATTTCGAGAAGATGAGGCCATAAATAAGAAAGTTCAACATGGCGGACGTTGTTGATCGTTACGCGTAGAATTTCGAAATGAAACCTGCTTAACTTTTGTAAGTAAGCTATAAGGAATGAGCCTGCCAAATTTCAGCCTTCTACCTATACGGGAAGTTGGAGAATTAGTGATGTTGGAAAATTCAATATGGCGGCTGACAGTGGCGTCATACCACCGAAATAAGTACGTACATTGGTTTTGGTTAGCTCAGGGAAGTCACCTACCAAATTTCGTGAAGATGGGGCCGTAAATAAGAAAGTTCAACATGGCGGACGTTGTTGACCGTTATGACCATTATGCGTAGAATTTCGAAATGAAACCTGCTTAACCTTTGTAAGTAAGCTGTAAGGAATGGGCCTGCCAAATTTCAGCCTTCTACCTACACGGGAAGTTTGAGAATTAGTGACGTTGGAAAGTTTAATATGGCGGCTGACAGTGGCGTCATACCACCGAAATAAGTATGCACATTGGTTTCGGTTAGCGCAGGGAAGCTGCCTACCAAATTTCGTGAAGATGGGGCCATGAATAAGAAAGTTCAATATGGCGGACGTTGTTGATCGTTATGACCATTACGCGTAGAATTTCGAAATGAAACCTGCTTAACTTTTGTAAGTAAGCTGTAAGGAATGGGCCTACCAAATTTCAGCCTTCTACCTACACGGGAAGTTGGAGAATTAGTGACGTTTGGAAAATTCAATATGGCGGCCGACAGTGGCGTCATACCATCGAAATAAGTACATACATCGGTTTTGGTTAGCGCAGGGAAGTCACCTACCAAATTTCGTGAAGATGGGGTCAGCCTTCTACCTACACGGGAAGTTTGAAAATTGGTGACGTTGGAAAGTTCAATATGGCGGCCGACAGTGGCGTCATACCATCGAAATAAGTACATACATCGGTTTCGGTTAGCGCAGGGAAGCCGCCTACCAAATTTCGTGAAGATGGGGCCATAAATAAGAAAGTTCAACATGGCGGACTTTGTCGACCGTTATCGACCGTTATGACCGTTACGTCTAGAATTTCGAAATGAAACCTGCTTAACTTTTGTAAGTAAGCTGTAAGGAATGAGCCTGCCAAATTTCAGCTTTCTACCTACATGGGAAGTTGGAGAATTAGTGATGAGTCAGTCAGTCAGTCAGTCAGTCAGTGAGTGAGTGAGTGAGGGCTTTGCCTTTTATTATTATAGATATATATTGGCGTGGTGGCCCTGTGCAGGTGCACAGTTTGCACATGCCTAAGGCCGCGCCTGCTGCCCGCTGCAGCATCCTAGCACTTCAGTTGTGATGTTGCGGCTCATTAACTTTGGTCAAGGCTCGTGGCTATACTAGCAGATGACGTTTCCGGTACTGTAATGCCATGGGAAAACGCGCTTTTGTCAGAAGGCAGAAATGATTCAATCACAAACGATAGTAATCATTTTGTACAAGTTCAGCGCTAACTAGGATCTGTCATGCGGGCTGCACAGATTTGTGTTGTGGGCCGCATGCGGCCCGGGGGCCGCGTGTTTGACACGTCTGCAGTAAGTCATATAGAACAGCAACCACTTTTGAATCAGTGACTAGGAAGGAGAAACAAAATTGAAGAGGATTAGAGGGAAGCATTGAAAACACAGGAGTTTTAGCAGATTTATGGACTGACCTTAATCTCTTGACTTTTTACTTCTGGTTTGAAATTTTGCACTCAGATACTTTATAAAGAACACAGGAGTAAAGTACAAGTTAGCACTCCAGTGTCAGTTACCTTGTTATTTTCAGCTCTTGTGTCTTTGACAAAAAAAACAAAAGAAGCTGTTAAGAATTTAGACTATTAAGAAAGTGAACAGTGAAGGTACACTGCAGTTAGAATCTATTAGTAATTCCTACAGCTTCAGGTGAATAGAGACAAGCCAGCTAATTAAGTGAAATGCTTCTGTAACAACTTATAATTAAGATTTCATTAAGGACAAAAGCCTATAACCACAGTAGTTCTCTAGGAACTAAGTTTGAAAATCTAGACTTGGGCAAATCTTGTGTATTGACCTTTACAATTGCTATTTATTTTGCTGTGCGCTGACACCATATTATTAGGCAATGTTATTTAAATCTAATTATATTTGGTGCTCTTTTTGTTTTACATTGAAACTATTTTCCATTTTTTCATATTTACAATTCATTAATTGGGGGTTAATTTGAGCAGATTAAAAAATATATTATCATAATTAATCAATGACTACAGACCAGTAAGACTACCTGGTGCCGAGATACTTTAAAGGTAGTATTACTGATAGCCTGGATCACCTCCACTTTACATATTATCACAACTAGTCCACAAAGAATGCTTTATCCTTTTGTCATCGCTCAAATCACAGAACATTTTGAGACAGTATAATAACTAACCATAGCCTTTCTGTTTTTAAATAGTTTAATTATAAAAATTGCACTTACCTCTATGGTAGGTAAAGAAGCTCCAGAAGAAATGGCTGCGATGGTGGTATGGAGGCAAGCCAAAGGTGAAAACGCTGCTTGCAGTTCACCGCTGGTGAAGAGGCCTGTCATCCACCTAAACCCTCATCTGACATCCCTGGCGTTACATCATGACATAATGGGGGAAGAACATCTGTTTGGGTGCCTAAGTTGCTTCAGGGTAACTGGCTGATAAAAGTGGCACATAATCCAGGAGTGCAGAGGAGCCATGAGTTTTGAAGTACTAGAGAAAGAGTAAAGGTGAAGGTGCCATCAGGAAGCTGCCTCAAGTTGGAGGAGTGTGCATTTGCGTGTGTAGTAGTGCCGGACAAATAGAAAGACTTCCACCTAGATCAAGGCTGCAGGGGTGGTGAAAAGTCACAGGCGACATTGCTGATTGGATTATGTTGGGCTGGCATTAATGACTGGCCCAGCATATAAAATTGAGGGACACCCAGCAGAGGTCGTCTTTTCAACATCTGGCTTTGGAGAGAAAAACCAAGTTAGTTAAGCAGATTTAGTAATGATTCTTATTGAGCATTCCTGCATATAGCACAGATATTTATTTTTCCATGGAATGTTCCTGTATTGTTTGTGCTTGTGCCATTTTTTTTTATTTTGATTTTGATAACTGTTTTTTCTGTCCTCTTGATTTTTGCTTGGTGAGAAGGAGGAAGAAGAGTTGTTTGTTGGCTTTTTTTTTGTTATTTTTTCATCACAATTGATTTGAGCCATTGTAAATATTGTACATATTCACTATCACTAACTTCTGTTTATTGTTGTATATATACTGTGGAGAACTCCATCTCCCATGAAGCCCTGCGAGAAAGTGAGGCACCATCCTCAGCCAGGGAGGCTGCCACCAAACATCCCAGGGGAAGTACTGAGAAGCCCATGGTTGCTCCCCCGGAACATATGTAGAAGGGGCATCCTGGTTGAGCATGGGATCCGGCCGCCCATCACATTGCCCCTCTCTCAGATGAGCACTGTGGGGCTCATCAGCATGTCCCACGAGGGCCAGTCCTCTCCAGGATAGGGAATCAGCTTCCTTGGATCCACGGCCCCGTCCTGTGGAAATATAAACACAGAGCCTGGGGGTGCTGCCCAGACGTCCCTGCCACTCGGACGTCCTCTCTGGACAACACCTCCAGATGTGGCCACAGCGGCTGCAGTTGTAACAAGGCCGACCCCCTCCATCTCAACCCTTGCAGGAGTGGAAGCAGGAAGGAAACCCCGGCCCCTTGACCCACACGATTGAGGGCTCATGGCGTAGCCCTCGCATGCCCTTAAACAGACGGGCTGACATTGCGCTTTGTCAGGAGTTCCCGGTTTTTTCCTCTGGGTCCTCCTCTTGCTTTGGGGTGCACTGACGGTCTGGGTCCCCTTATTGGAAGAAGGGAGACCCCTTACCGTCTGCACCCCTTTCTACGCCCGTGAGACTGGGCTATTTGGCAGCTGCCATCACAATACGTATTTCAAAAGGCCTATGTGTTCATCAATTCACAGTAAGATAAGTTGTGAACTCACAAAGGAAATTCATTACTGTTGTTTCTCTCTCCATGTGTGGTTATCCTCCAAAGATCAAGGAACGAGCACAAGAATATTGAGTGTAGAAATGAAGGAGGTGAAATGAACCCTAGATTAACAATAAAGGACTCAAAGAAATATACTGAAGTTGCCTAATCTCAGTTTATCTGTCCACCATACGAAAAGGCAACAGTTGTCATAGGCACAATCTCTTCAGTTTCAACCATTATGGCTTGTTACTCCTTCAGAGATCTCAGTGGTCTCTTGGTGACCTCCTTCACTACTTTTCTCTTGCACAATCACTCAGTTTTTGTGGTCAGTTTGCTCCAGCAGATATGCAGCTCTGCCATACTTTGTCCATTCCTTAATGGACAAAGTGACTTGGATATTTTCTTGTTTCTGTAAAGGAAAAGCCAGTTCAATTAATTTGTAAAGCATTATAAACTGCCTACCTGTTAAATAGGACATTTCACTTGTACAAGGGCATTTAAACTGGGCATTTTAATTTTTGATATTTGTTTTATGATGACAACTTATATATAAGAAGTTTAGTTAATTTGGGACCTTTAGCTAATCTTAAGACATTAGGGTTGTTACTAGAATGTACCATTTACCTATGTGCTGATTGGCATAAATTGATATAGATTGAATGTGATAAATAAATAAACTGTCTGTATTTTAAATTCTTGTTTCTTCATCTTAGTCAACCTGCCATGTTGTACTGAAAAAGAGCATACGGTAGCTCCAGCAACTTTGGAGTTAAGAAAGGACATCCATCGTGAATTTTTTGTAATGGTGACTCATGAATATTCTTTCTTTATGAAATATTTTCCTCAACAGACTCTCCATCCCCTGTGCTTTTTGATCACCTTTTCGTGGAGTTGCTTGGTGTGCTATTTTGTCTTCATTGTGTAGGTTAGGCCACAATACTGATGCATCGATTGGCCCATCCAGATAAGGTGCATCAATGCCAAAATCAAAGAAAACTGCTTGACCACAGACTGGTGATCTCCACTGAACTAATTCTGTGACTTCTTAAACCAATTGGTTGCACCAGTGATGATTTAGGGGTGTCATATTAGTACTTATGCAATCAATTATTTTGTGTTTTGTTTTTTATTTTGTTATTTATTGTGTACTTTGCAGAGGTCTGTTTTCACTTTGAGATTAAAGGTTCATTTTCTGTTGATCATTGTCAAAAGAAACAAATTAAATCCACTGTGATTCAATGATTTATAACAATAATATGTGGAATCTTTCAAGAAGGGTTACATTATGCTACTGTCTCTAATCTGTAAGAGAATGCAAGTTAACATCACCTTGTATTGTGCGCACATAAAAATATATAAATCTCTTCTTGAATTCTTTGTCTTGTCTTGTCACAGCCTGGCAATGTCTACCTTAGTGACTGGTGTTTTTATGCCTATTTTTATTTGAGTGGCCATATCCCACCTAAATATCAGCTGACGTTTTGTTTTTCTTCAAGCTTTCTGCTTGTGATCCTGATGAGCACACTGATCATGATTCTTGTTTCTTTTTTGGTTTCATCAGCCTTGAGAAATCATTCAAGTTCAAGGCTGTTATCCATGCTTAACATACCCCTACTCATTTCATCATGAATAATATTTGTGTATATTTAATATTTCATAGTTAACTGGTGCTACTTTCCTTTTAATAAACTAATGTGACTAGCACTTGAGCACTCAACCAACTTAATAATCTCAAAACTGCCTATTCTGATTCAGACGGCTAGCAGGAGGCCATAATACCAACCAGGAGTAATGCAGGAGCCAGCCCTAAACAGTGCATCAGTCCCTTTTGAAGATCTAATCCATGCATAGGGAAAAAGATACACATGCCTGCCATAAGTGTGGCCAATTGTTTTCAAAATATGATGTCGCAAATTCCGCAAAATACACACATACACAACCCAAACATACTTTAATAGACACCTTCATTTCAAAGAAATGGTAATCTTTAGAAAATAGGTGAAACAAGTTAGGGTAGCTAATTATTCACAGAACGCTTGGCAAAAGGAAAGGGGAACTAACTGTATGATGTTTCACGCTTAACACATACTGACAGTTGTTACTTCATTTTATAAACAGTAAGTAGCTTTGTCAAAAATAATAATAAGGTGAGATAGAATATTAAAGATGTGTAATTTCAAGTGACAGAAAAGCTTAGTTCAAACAGTGGATGTGAGCAATCTACATGCATTACACTTTGACAGTCAGTAATTGATTTAAGTTATGTTAGCCCCAATGTGAATTCTTTTCAAGATTAAATTATGTATGCAGCATTAACAAGTCCTGGATATGTTTTATTTTGAATCATTTCACCCATTCTTAACCTTGACACTCACCCTAAGACATTTCACTGAAGATGTGGTTAATATAAGTTGCTCAACATATACAGGTCATTCTGGGGTGAAGACCAATCACCTTGGAATGGGTAACACTGGAGAAGAGGTCTGCCATCTTGCAGTCTGAAACAAGCGCCAGTAATCAAGTATTTTTTGATATGCTGCTAAACAAGGAAATGTTCATTAAAATAATATGTGTCTAGTGATCATCACCAACTTTAATCAATAAAACTAGTAAAAATTATTGATTACCACAACACTGGTGCAAAAGCAAAAAATTAATTTAGGGTTTTATCTGTTAAAAATGTTTAGTTTGACATCTTTCAGGCATACAAAAAGATTTTCTACAGTCAGTATCCATTCATTATTGATGTTTTTTAATTAATTTCAAGGTTACAGGTGTAAAGACATTAACCACACTCTAGGTAGAGCTCACTCACATACTTAAAATATAGAGGTGCCAGTTAACATAACATGCATTTTTTTGTCATGGAAGGGTCCAATGGTGACCCATCCTCTCCTTAGGACTCTGTGTGTATACCTGAGCATCTATCATGAGTCTTTTGAACTGCTAGTAAGAGAGAACGGGGCGGAGGGTTGCATGGTCTTCACTCTTTATCCCCTAGTGGTAAAAGTAAGGGTAGTCTGGTGAGCTGGAATTTGGTTTATTATTGTTTAATTTTTCTTTTGGAAATCCTTTTATTTTCATGAATATTCTGTTGATTGAAGAAGGTAAAGGATTTGAGTTATTGGTTTTTAATCTTTAGTTTTTGTTTCTTATTTTTGTAACTCATTCACCATGGAAAAAGATTTAATGGACGTCAATGATTAGTTTGCACAAAACTTCAATTTCGACATTTTTAAATAATTATTTTAATAACTATCTGCCATGGCTTTTTCAAATTAGATTTATTTCTAGAAAGTAACATAGTATATAATCAAGAAGATAAAATATGCAAAAGTTATACAACAAATTACTACAAAATCAATCTAGAAACAGTTCCAGGGAATTGAAAAAACAAGAAAACAGAAAACACCAAAACAAACCAAACAAAAACTAATCCCACTATCAGAGATGAAGAGAGAGGGAGATGGGGGGCAGAAAACAGAAAAAAATCGCTTCCCCCCCTATCAATGCTGAATGGAAAATTGTTTTCTATGTCTTGCCATGTTTTAAAGAACATTTTTACAGATCCTCTAAGCAAAAATGTGATTGTTTTCAATTTCAAATAATACAGAAAATCTTTTTTTTTTGTTTATTTCACCTTATACAATTTCTTGTATCAGGAATTTGTTCGTTTTCACATGCCCCTTTGGGTCAGAGTGCTGGGTCAGCCATTGTACAGCGCCCCTGGAGCAATTGAAGGCCTTGATCAAGAGCCCAGTAGAGTAGGATCTCTTTTGGCAGTGACAAGGATTCGAACCAGCAACCTTTGGGATACCAGCACAGATCCTTAGCCTCAGAGCCACCACATTTACCCATCAAGCTGTAGAAAGTGGGTTGGGATTTTTCAAGTTAAGCAAGATAAACCTGCATGCTAGTAGTGTGGTATGGGCTATCACAATCAATTTATCTCTGTCTACTTTAAGCTCACTAAGTACACTAAATATTGCTGTTAGTTGGTAAGGAGTGATGGTGACAAGGCTTTCTGATAATATTTTTGTCCAAACAGATGTTTATTTGGTGCATTCTCAAGCCTACTGATGCCAGAGCTAGATGGTAACTCTCACAAGGTGGATCTTGCCTTGAATGCATTTTTATCTTGTTTTAAACAAGATAAATGTGATTGATGAAACAAGTTGAATTATAAGGTGCTTTGCCACTGATGGAATTTTGTCTTAAGGAACCAGTGAGTTCCTGTATTATATAGGCCCTGGGAAACTGCGGGCCCTGACTATGTTAGGAAGAGTGATATTGTGTGAAGTGTGGCACATTTAACAGGAGACCCTCCCCTTACTCCTTTGATGCAGCGCATGGTGCGACACACCGGGGAGGTGGCTACGAAGAGTGATGAAGCATCAAGTGCGGCACAATTAGGAGTTCATGTGCTGTACTATTGCTTCAAAGGTATCGCAACTTATTTGAGCAGATTTTTACTTTGATGCAGTGCATAGTAAAGTGCAGCACTCCATCTTCAATGATAATCATCCGAAGTCCAAACTAAGATGTAAGATGATGCCAGCGCTTGTGGTCAACCAATCCGAATAATTCATTGCCTGAACCAAAAGATACATACCCTGGAGTAGAAGATAAAAAATGTACCAGGAACTACAAATGTTTTGAGTTCCTGTGGTTGGGATGCTACAAAAGCTCCTGAGTTTCTAAAAAGTCCCTCCTTTCTGAAAAAAGTTCCTGCAATGGGAAAGCTTACCACATATAAAGGTAAAATGTAGCCCATGTATTTTTGTATGCCCTATTTTTGAGATGTTAATTGAACTGAAAGGTCGTTTTCCAAAAAATAGCATAGTTGGCACATATGATACCATCTCTAATTATGCAGCCAATTATATGAGGTTAGGTTCACCTAAAAAAGTGTATAATAGGACTTATTTAAATTTGTACTCTATTATTTCCCCATTTATTTTATTTAGAGCTTTTCTTTCTTATACATCTGCAGGGAGTTGTGTTACCAGCACAGCAAGTGCCAACTCTTAGAATGCAAAAGCTTCAGAAACCCTGAATTACCCATATGCATGTCAAAATAAGTTATTAATAAATGTAAAATAGTATCTACTCAAATGCTCTCATGCCACACTATATACATAATCAGTCAAGAAATCAACAGCTAACCATCTGTGAAGGCAACAAAAACATGTGGTGTTCTCCCTAAGCAAAATGCTTGAAAATATCATAAAATTATAGAGCAAAAGCCCTGCAGTCCTATATTTTGGAGTACCATTAATTAAAGCAGAGTGCATGGCAAATTAATGTATCGACCATTAGGACTGAACAATTAAATTACTAATCTCTGTTGTTTTATATAATATAAATACATTAGTCCATGAAATGCACAATATATTTGCAGATAACAAAAAATACTATTTAATTATGGAGGTTTTTTTGCATAAAATTAAATAAATAGATAGACAGACAGACAAATAAGTAAATAAATAAATAAATATTGTGAAAATAAAGAGAACACAGCATAAAGGGTTGGGGTTTCCGGCCCCGTATACTGTAAACAATTTCTCCAAAAACAAAGCAGGTCAAAAATACAAACATAAACGTTCATATGCGCGACGCCCTTCAGAGGCGTCGGCGGCCATTTTATAGAGGAGGAATGCTGGGAAAGAAGCGTGAGGGAGGACGGGATTGCTGACGTCAGGAAAGATGACGGAGGAAGGGCGGGAGTGGATGTACTGCGGGCAGGCTATGATGGTGGAGCGTCTTTTTTCCTGAAAGACAAAGCAGAAAGGTTAGTACCCCGCCATTCCCTGCCGGCGAACGTCTTTCGAAGCGGTTTCAGGTCCGTCCGCGGCCTCCTACTCGCGCATGCGTGACAATATATAAACGGATAATTAAAGGTACTGTGAAATGTAACAATAAATAAAGAAAAGCATGAAATTTGGTGTGTAATATTCCTTCAAAAGCAGCATGAAATATAGCTTCAAATCTTAGTGGGTGGGCTCTAGCAAGTGCAAAAGCAACTCTGTGATGTACCCTGCAATTTTCTATGTAGTGGTGTGCTGGGCTGGTAAATCAAGAGGCCCACAGAATCAATAATCTAATTAAAAGGTCAGTTACAAGGCATATTCTGGACCTCCAGGATGTTGTAGCATAGAAGAGAACTGAAACAAAACTGAATGCCATTATGAACTATGCTGCATATCCTCTGTCTGACACACTAACACTGAGGTCTTTCAGTCAACAAATTACTCAGCAGAAATGTGTCAGGAAACACTACTGGGGCTCCTTCATACCAACAGCAATACACCTGCAATAGGTGCCGCTGTGACTGGGACTGCCAAGTCAGAAGTTTTTCTCTTTTTAATTTTCTTTATTTTTAGTCATTATGGAGTGCTTTCAGACTATAGTGTGTGCATATTACATGTATACTGTATATGCATGTATCTATCTAGTCATGTATTAACAGCATCTGTAAAAAGCCAACTTGTCCCCCTGCTCCAGCCAGATTCATAGCTGTTCCATATTCTTTCCATTTCTTCACTAGTGATTTAACTGAATATTCAGTGATGGATGTTTTCTTGTCTTCATCCACTGACTTATGTTTTTCAATCAGCTTTTTGCTGAGTTGCTTGGCAAGTTCTTGTGCCTTCACTGTGTAGGTTAGATCACGATACTGACTCACCACAAGTTGAACCCTCCAGATAAGGTGCACTACGGTCAATTGAAACCCCTTAAGCAACAATCTCCATTGAACTAAAGATCTAACTTCTAAAACTAACTGGCTGCACCAGTGATGATTTAGGTGTGTCACATTGAAGGGGTGAATACTTATGTGATCAGTTATTTTGTGTTTTATATTTTAATTTATTTAGATCAATTTGCCGAGATCTGTGTTCACTTTCACAGGGGGTGAATATTTTTAATATATTGTCACACATGCACGTTTAGGAGGCAACTAAAGGGCTCGAATACATGTAATTCCACGCCAGACCAGGAGGGTGGTGAAGTGCACTAATTCTCTCTCTCAATCTCTTGCAGCCCATTCTAGGGAAATCCCGCCTGGCTCTGGGGCAGCCAACGACATCACTTCCGGTCCTGATGACATCACTTCCTTTAATGGCCTTTAAAGCCACCATCTTGTTAATATTGAGTCAGTTCCGTTTTGGACTGAGTCGTGTGAGCATGGACATGATTCTTAATAAGTTTTGCAGCCGGGAACAATTATACGGGTGGCTGCCCCAAACCTTCGCAATGTCTTGTGGTCATTATTGTTACAATATATATTGTGGACCACCAGGGGGCGTACAGGTCCCCGACAAAGACAGATGGAGAGCCCAGTCTTATCACACAGTACGCCTTTATTTTAAGTCGGGAAATGCTTTTCTTTTGCTCTGAACAGTAGCGCAGTACAAAGCACCAAAATATATAGCACAATACAACACAGTCCTTGTTTTCTCTCTCTCTCTCTCTCTTTGGCTCCACTCCTCCTCGCAAGCTTTGTCATCCACCTCCCAACCCTAGCTCCTCGACTGGAGTGAGGTGGCTCCTTTTATAGTACACCTGGAAGTACACCAGGTGTTCTTTGACCTTCATCCAGAAGCACCAGTGGAAGTGGTATATGTGTGTGTGTGTGTGTTTTGGTTAATTTTACCCTTTCATAATAATGATTTTATTAATGAATCTATTTTTTATATAAAATTATCTCAATATGTGTCACCAGTCACTACCAAAGGCATTTTGCTTAACATAGTCACTTTAGCATTCTTAGAAAATACTGCATTAATGTCCTTTTATTCAGTGGAAAATCAGAATGTCTGCCATATTTTACGTAAAAAAGAAATACTTTAAGTATGTATTGCATTAGACTACATTTCGAAACTTGGAGATGGTACTTTAAATTTGTTATTTTTCAGTAAATATGTTTGTTTACTTCAACATATACACTTTAACAGGCTTCCATAGATATAAATGCTGTATATCAGAGATTAAAATAAAATAAAAAAAAACACATCATCTCCGGATTCCACAGTAACTGTCTTGCTTTTTAAGAGGTGTCAGTATATTACTTCAGAGATGCTGGCTTTGCATTGTTGCTTCTTGAAGTTGTCGTTGCACTGTATCAAATCTGATATGCCAGCTCTGACATCAATATATATTGTGCACTTGAGGCTTTGCTGCACTCTTAATGAAAAAGGCTTCATATCTACAGCACTGTGGTTTATTTCCTCCTGGCACTGATTTTTAATGCATAGTAGATTTATATAAAAACAACAAAGAACTGTTTATTGTTACTTCCTGTGATACATGTAATTTTTACATGAAAATAATTAAAAACTCAAATTGCAAATAGCATTAATATTTTATAGACCTTAAAACATTGTTCTGAAAATCTGCTGATGAATCATTTTGCTAGAACTGTTTTTAAAATTATGCAGAGAATGTTTTGCTCATACAATATGTAATTTTATTGTTTTTCAAAGAAATTTTAAATAATAACACATGAACATTTCAAACATTTCATCATGTTTATTGCATATTTGTAATTCTAGTAATGATTTTTGGCTCTAAAAAGTTAAGTTAAGTGAAGAGAGAGATTATCTTAGGGAGGAAGTGAATGGGGAGTTGGAGAACTCCAGGATAAATGTGATGAATATGGAGAAAACTGGTGGAAACTCTAATAGCAACAGGTGTGTCAGGCTCAAAACCACAACAGAATGACAATAAAAAAGCTGCTTTTTCTATCGTATTCTGGACAGCGACTTTGCCTGGACTAAAACATTACATTTCATTTTATTCTATTGTGACTTATCTTTATCGCACTTAGTAACATTATGTAGGTGTACAATAGCGTTGTCGTTCACAAAAATGTAAAGTTTTGCTTTGGTAAAAAATGCAGTGTTATCATTTCACTTCAGAGTTATTGTAATGTATAAACAGTGCCATGAAATTCCTATTCGCTTGTGTAACCAACACAGAGCAAGCCAACACTGTCCTTCTCTAGCAGCCCAAATATCGCTCTGCTGGTTACTGTATATCTCTCTATATATAAAAAAAAAATCCTGGAATGGAAAAGCAAGGCAACGATACGTGATCTTCTCGGAAGTTCTCGGAAGACATTTAAAAGACCAAAACATGCAAATGCAAAACATTCAGTCATGTAAAGTCCCGTGGCACACACAGATCCTGTGCTCTCAGCAAAGAAGAAAGGGCAGCGCGGAGAAAAGAGACCCAAGGCGTGATACACATGCAGAGAAAGGTACAGAATACGAAGCAGTAAAATTCGAAAGTATTGTAGTGTCCCAGCCAAGCTGAAGCCTTTTTTGTTTTAAGTGACTGTTAGGTCCGATCGAGGGAGGGCAGAGTACAGCATGGAAGACTGATAGCTGGGTGCTGATTGATGTGGTAAGGGGGAGGCGAGACCCGTGGGAGGAGGGGTTGGAGAGGATGCTAGAAAGTTGTGTTTGGGGTTACGAAGTCGGCGATTGTTAAAGTAGAACTTTTGTGACACTTTATTAGATCAGTCGCTACAGTATCAAAAAAAAGATAGTACAGATTGCATTGACGCAAACAAAAGGAAATTAGTTTAAGTCAGAGAATTTCAAAAACGGGGTTTAACTCACATGCTTTATTGGTTACTTTGCAAAAAAAAATTATTAACTGCTGATGATGTGGATCGTTTTGTCTGTGCTGAAATTCCAAACAGAGAAACCTATCCTAAATTATGGTACAAAGTCATTAAACACAAGTCTCACAGACCTCATTTAGAAGATTCAGCATATTGGGACACAAAAGATTCCAAATATTGTTTTTACAGAAGTTCTGAAATAAAAGTGAAACTAATAAAATAGCAACAATTCAAAGAAAAAAAATCTTACAAGTGTGTATCCAGAAAACGAAACATGGGGGTTGGCAAGCGAAGCGAGCAGGGGGCAAAGCCCCCTAGTATACAGTAATATGAATCCATCTATTCATCCATTTTCTAAACCTGCTTATAAAGTAACATTGAAAAAGAATAGGTACTCATAAGCAAAACAGCTAAGTATCCTTTCATATATAGTTTCACAAAATTGATAATAAACCTTGTTTTGCATACAATTTTGGAAAGCATCAAGCTCACTAAAAATGTGTTTAGGAGTTTTAAAAGATTTTTGGGGGTATTGAAAGAAATTAACTTGGCTTCTTAAGGGTTTGGCAGCACCGTGCACCCCTTTTGGACCCGTATATTTTTTTCAGAAATGGGGCTAGATGAAAAAAAAATGGGCAAAAACTGTCTTTAGGAAATTTAACATAGCTAAACAAAACCCACGATGAGAAAAACATGACTTACGCTTAGACAAAAGCAGTAATACAGCAAGACAATAAAATTAGATTTTAACAGCCAGGTCGAATGTTATTTACCTATTTACTTTTATTTATTTACTTACTTCCTACAGTCACAAGTAGAGTGCAGAGCTTCCCATGTACATATACAAAGTACAGCGATGGCAAAAGTGCATTCTTGCTCTGATGTAGAACCGTCGTCATGATCAGAGTTGACTTCTGTTATAGCGCGTCTATGTGAAAACAGCAGTGTCAAATGCGGGTTGGTGGTCAGGGGTGGGGTGAGGGTGGTGTGTTGGGATCTTGTATAAAAAAAAAAAAAAGTTTACCTTTACAAGTGTCATAAATTACACCGGCTGTTGCAGACTGGAATCAAATGTATGTTTTTATTCTAAAAAACTTTGATGAGCTACTTGGAAAGGGTTTGTGAGCTACAGGTAGCTCGTGAGTGATGTGTTGGAGACCCTTTGTGTAAACAGTACCCTCCTATCAGCTGCAGTGCACTCCTGCTGCCTGATGGGAATTGTCATCCCTGCACTGGCAATGTTGTTTGAGTTGCCCTCCTCCATTATATCCCTTCTACCCAATATGCTACACAACCTCTGTTTACATAAGTCGGGTCTAGGCAACACGCATACAAAATTTTGTGAAACGTTTTGTGTGATTGGCGAAAAAAAAAACAATTTCCTGTTTTTTGTATTGTATTATTATTAATTGTTCTGAGGAGATATGCTAATAAGAATTTCACTGTACTACATACACTACAGTATATACTTATTTACAGATGACAATAAATTTGAGTTGACTTGTATATCCCAAACTGTCAGAAAGTAGCAACTCATTTACTATTATTAAAATACATCAAAAATGTCTGTTATTATGTTAAACATTACTAACTAGCTATTTTTTTTATCTCAACGTATAGCCAGTTAAATAGCTGTTGTAATTTTCAAAAGTGTGATCCTATATTTATAATTTCTTAATTTTAAGCAATGTCTTTTACTACAAATTCATTTATGGAATAGACATCTGTCCAGTAAAAGAAATATTTTTAACAAGGTCTTTCTGAAGCAGATGCTAGTATTTGAATATTCTGTTTCTTCTTCTTCATAATTTTTTACAAAGCTATGCACATCAAAGCTATATGCTTCTGTGAAAGGATCAGAGCTGTCCGCGTATGGCTAAACCAACAAAACATGCTTGAAGACAGAAAGCTGCTTCAGACAGGTTTGCTGCCAGTTTTTGTGAACTCCAAACACACAGAGGTGAAGATGAAATCACCCTTCAAGTGGAGGTTATGAAAAGAATAGACCTTGTATACATAACATAAAATAGATTCCAATAGTTGCATAAGAAAAATGCGTACAACTGATGATTATTTGTGATTGTTATTTTGAGTTCAAATGTCATTGTTCAATTTATTTTTACTTAGCATTACTGACTGCTTATCATAATTAATACAAAAAAAAAAAAAATGGTTCATTATAAAAGTGCCACAGGAGAGTATTTGTGTAGCTTACTGCCACTAGGTGACTCATGAGAGCCATTCCCTTATTATTAAAGAGCAGTGTTAGTGAACATTCACCATGGGTTCAGAAGAGGGAAGTCGTTTTTTTACTAACATGTTGGAATTCAATGAGGAATTCGATGAGGAAGCAACAAAAGAATATGATCAAAATGGCACCTATGATATTATTTATCTTGATTTTCTGAAAGCATTTTATAAGGTCCCACATTAAAGGCCGGGCATTAAAACTAAAAGAAGTGGAAGTTCAGAGCGCATTCTGTAGGTGGGTGAAAAATTGGCTAAAACACAGAAAGTGGAGGGTTACGGTGCAAAGAAACATCAGAATCAGGTAAAGTTGAGTATTTTTAAATATATTTAGATAGATAGATAGATAGATAGATAGATAGATAGATACTTTATTAATCCCAAGGGGAAATTCACATAATCCAGCAGCAGTATACTGATACAAAGAAACAATATTAAATTAAATAGTAATAAAAATGAAAAAAGTTAGCATTTACTCCCCCGGGTGGAATTGAAGAGTCGCATAGTGTGGGGGAGGAACGATCTCCTCAGTCTGTCAGTGGAGCAGGATAGTGACAAAAGTCTGTCACTGAAGCTACTCCTCTGCCTGGAGATGACACTGTTCAGTGGATGCAGTGGATTATTCATGATTGACAGGAGTTTGCTTAGTGCCCGTTGCTCTGCCACAGATGTTAAACTGTCCAACTTTACTCCTACAATAGAGCCTGCCTTCCTCACCAGTTTGTCCAGGCGTGAGGCGTCTTTCATCTTTATGCTGCCACCCCAGCACACCACCGCGTAGAAGAGGGCACTCGCCACAACCGTCTGGTAGAACATCTGCAGCATCTTACTGCAGATGTTGAACGATGCCAACCTTCTCAGAAAGTATAGTCTGCTCTGACCTTTCTTACATAGAGCATCAGTATTGGCAGTCCAGTCCAATTTGTCATCCAGCTGCACTCCCAGGTATTTATAGGTCTGCACCCTCTGCACACAGTCACCTCTGATGATCACAGGGTCCATGAGGGGCCTGGGCCTCCTAAAATCCACCACCAGTTCCTTGGTTTTGCTGGTGTTAAGATGTAAGTGGTTTGAGTCGCACCATTTAACAAAGTCTTTGATTAGCTTCCTGTACTCCTCCTCCTGCCCACTCCTGATGCAATATTTTTTATATATAAATTATTTAGATAGGAATATAAATAACAAATTAATTACATTTTCAGATGATATCAAACTTGGTGCATTGGCAGATAATCTAGAATGTGTTGAATCATTACAGAGGGACTTGGACAGCATCCAAGCTTGGACAGATTTGTGGCAGATAAAATTTAACATAAGTAAATTTAAAGTGTTACACGTAGGAAGTGAAAATGTTACATCTGAATACACAATAGGAGGTCTGAAACTTGAAAGTAACCCTTAGGAGAAGCATCTAGAAGTCATAGTTGTCTCATTCTCATCACTTTCATCCTCCAAGCAGTGTTCGGAAGCCATTAAAAAGAGCTAACAGAATATTACGATGTGTAGAGTAGATAGATAGATAGATAGATAGATAGATAGATAGATAGATAGATAGATAGATAGATAGATACTTTATTAACCCCAAGGGGAAATTCACATAATCCAGCAGCAGTATACTGATGTTCAGGGAAGTGAAAGGAGGCTTTGTCTAAATTTCATAACACACTAGTAAGGGATTACCGGGTATTTTGGTGTCTGGGCTATAAAAAGACATAGCACAGCTAGAAATGGTCCGGACAAGAGCAAGGGGTCTGCAGGATATGAGTTATGAGGAAAGATTGAAGGAGCTTAAATTTTCTAAAACAACCTTGTATCGAGTTTTGAAAGTCCCTAAAGTCCTACTGTCTACCATGCTATTTGGTAGCTTATTCCAAGTGTCTATGGTTCTTGGTGTAAAATGAAATGTCCTAATGTTTGTGTGAAATTTACCCTTAACGAGTTTCCATTTGTGTCCCTGCATTCTTGATGAACTCATTTTAAAATAACAGTCTTGATCCACTGTACTAATTCCCTTTTATAATTTTAAACACTTCAATCATGTCATCTCGTAATCTTCTACGTTACACCCTCCTCTCAACCATATCCAACCACGCACACAGTACTGTAACCTCTCATTCATGTAAATGCTTTTGACAGACAGTTCCCAATTAAAGAAGACATATTATGTCCAAATCTTACTGAAGAATTTCATCACGAAGGTTATCAACAGACAAAATGAGTACACGGGCAATTTAATAAAATTATGTTTGCTGATGTTAGGTTTGCAGAATTCTTATTTTATTCCCTTCCATTATTCACCCTCATGTGCAAGTCTCTGATAAAGTCCCATACAGAAGATTAATTCTGAAATTAAAAGCTGTAGATAACCAACAAAACTATATCTCAAATTGGTTAACCAACAAGAAACAAAGTACAGATAAGAGGACAATGGAGTGAGGTCATCAGTGGAGTCCCTTAGGGGTCTGTTTTTGGACCGTTACTTTTTCTGATTTATATTCATGACACCGATTCTGGTATAGTTAGCAAAACTGTGAAATTCAAAGATGATATTAAAATTGGAGGAATGGCAGACATTAAGAAGGCAGCAAACACATTTCAAGAAGACCAATCTTAAGGGCGAACACCTGGAAAATGCAATTTTATGTAGAAAAGTGCACATTATTTCTAAAAGAAGATTGGAGGCACTGTCCTAAAGGATACAAAGTCTGAAAAGGACTTAGTGGTTTATTTTGACACATTTTCATCATCTAAGTAATGCACATAAGCAATTAAAAAGGCAAATTAAATGTTAGGTTATATCATAAAAACTTTTGAATATAACTTGAGGGACGTTGTGCTAACACTAATACCAGTGATTTCACATCTGCTGTATTGTGTGCAGTTCTGGTCACCACTCTACAAGAAAGGCATAGCAGAAATTGAAGCTGCACTGAGGAAAGCAGTGCAGCTGCTGGGCATCCCATACATGTCCTACTCTGACAGACTTGGAGAATTAAACAGGTTAAGGCTTGAGAAGAGGAGATTGTGTGGGAACCTAATAAAGGTCTTCAAAATTATCAAAGGCTTTGACAAAACAGATCAGCAGAATTCTTTCAGCTAAATCGTGAATCATGTACTCAAGGACACCAGTGGAAATTAAGGGGAAGAGCATTTAGGGATGAAACCAGGAAGCACTTCTTTACTCAAAGATTACACCAAGACATATAATTATTGCAGAAACCTTGACAACCTTTAGGAAGTATCTGGATGAGATATTGGGATCGCTTAGCTATTAGCTAAAAAAATGGGCTTGATGGACTGAATGGTCTCTTCTCATTTGTCACATTTCTTATATTCTTATGTTCTTAAACAGTGTCTGTAAAAACAGGAGACCCGTACCTCCCATACTCTCGCTTTCTCACACACAGACCTGTGTATAATGGTGATACTCTGCTCACTTGCTCTTTCCTAATCTCTTGAACATCTACATGTTTCTGAAATAAAGGAATGAGATGAGTGCCTCACCATACTTTTGTTCAGTCTTGGCATGCATGAAGCCTACACGTATCTCATCATTTGTTGATCTTGTCTGCTAATTGTGATTACAGTTTTAACTCAAACCCTGCCAGTGCTGGATTTGTACAAGGCGCATTGTCTGTTTCTACTGTAGTGTGATATGTGAAGCGCCACATCACCTTCAAAATAACGTATTTGAAACTACTGAGTTATATGCATACTGTTTGTATTTAATGGCATAAGTAAAGAAGAGTCTAGGAAAATTGAACAATACATAATTTTTCATCATACATGCTACTTAGGGACATACAGTATACCTTGTGTAAGATGAGTCTTTTCTGTATAATACTTTATATTTACCTATATAAACATCACTTGTTGTGTAACTGTCCAGATTTAAGGCTGTGTGCATATGCAAAACATTTCTTTCAGGAAGAAAGAGTAGATCTGTAATTGTACTTCAATAGATGGATAAATGGATTTATGCTTGACTCATGACTGTCTTTAGCATATACTTTTTGTGCAACAGCTTTAAAATAATATTGTCTTTGTAACATATGTGGCAGTCACTTGAGATGTCTTCTAAAACATAAGCCAAAGTTAATTAATATTCTGCTTTATCTGCTATTAAAATCCATATCCATCACATTCATCTTCATATTCTAGTGAAGAGTTTTGAAAACAGCGACAAGCCTGACATTTAATCACACAGATACAGCATTTCTTCTTAAGAAGAGCAATATATAAGGATTAGAAAAGGTAAATCAGTATTAAAGATAAACATAAAAATAAGTGATGAGAAAAAAAACATTTTCTGCAGAATCCCTAGTTACTGTACATTTCCCCAGGATGCAAATAACAGGAATTCACTTAAAAACATTTAGTGTCATAGTCTCTGGAAAAAGCTATATTTTCAATTAATCTATAATTAATTATACTGTAATATTTCTGGTTATTTCTTTATTTAAAAATTTCATTGTCTCATTATACTTTAACTTATTATGCCTGTAGCATTGACATTTAAGTAGAAATAGCTTTAATAATATATCAGTTTTCTATATTTTGTGGACACATTCTGCTAGATAAACATCATGGAGTAATTACTGATAGGCATACTCAGGGTAAACATAATGAGATTTTGTTTAGTTAGCTTAATTGCTACATAGATATAAATCAAGTCTACAATCTGTGCAGTGACAGTAAAAGTTATTTCTTTTAAAGTATTAAGAAAATGAGTGTCCCTAGTATATGATGTTTCAGCTTTGAAATTCTTTATTTTAGAACAGTCTTTTTTTGTTGTGCCATTCATATTTTGGGGTGGCATGGTGGCCCAGTGGTAGCACTGCTGCATTACAGTAAGTAGACTAGGGTTCACGTCTCGGTTCCTACCTGTGTGGAGTTTGCATGTTCTCCCAGTATCTGCATGGGCTTCCTCTGGCTGCTCGGGTTTCTTTTCACATTTCAAAGACATGCAGGTTAAGTGAACTGGCGACACTAATTGACCTTGGTGTGTGTGGGTGATTGCTCTGTGATGGACTGGCAACCTGTCCACAGTTTCCTCCTGCCTTCTGCACTATACTAGCTGGGATAGACTCAATTTGTTTATTTAAAGTTCACCTGGAAAACTTTCACAAGTTTAAGCAACTATCTGATTTTCTCTATTAATGCTAAGTTTTGGCACAGAATATTGGCAACCAAAATCTAATATTTCTTAAAGGACACCAGCATGATTAACAACAAAGTTTTTAACTTATTAATCAATCTAAATAGGAAAGTGTCCAACACCATGTGGTATTGTGTGGAAAATGTAACTTGTTATATCAGGCTGACTGAATACTGCCAGGCTTGATTACAGACAGCTCTGCTAAATGTAAACCTCACTTATGTTGGACCTTACGATGAGAGTCAGGTACCCACACAGAGATTTGACAAGCTCAGAATGGCAAAAGTAATACCAAAAGAAAAAAAAAACAAATAAAAACCGCTGATATTTAAAAGTTTGGAAAGGGCTACAAACCCATTTCTAAAGCTTTAGAACTCTCTGGTGATAAACATAATCTTCAAATCAAAAATTCTTGGATTTGCAGGGAATCTTCCCAGGAATGGCCTGCCAGCCAAACTTACTCTAAAGATACAGAGTAAAATCATCTAGGATGTCACAAAAACACTTTAAAAAAACATTCTAGGAACGTTGAGCTTCTCTTATAACAGCAAACATCATGACCCTATCATTTGAAAGAAACTGGACAAAAGTGGGCTTTACTGGAGAGTAAACCACTGATAGCCTAATAGCATATAAAAGTAGGCCACTCATTTGTGAGGATCAGTGACATGTGGTGAGGTTCATGGCTGGTGAGACATGGACTCCTTCAGAATCAGATTTACAAATATATGAACCCAAAAGAGTAGCTTATTCACTATTCAATTGGCGGCATGCACACTGACTGCTGGTTATGTTTCATATGTCATTGGCATTCTTTACACAGACATAGATAAGGCGCATATTTGGGAAAGAAAGAACGTTACATTTATAGTAGCGAGAGAGAGAGCGGAGAGAGTGCATTTGCTCAGCACCCTCCATGTGTTCTAAATTTGCCGTTGCAATACCACATTTCACACTCATTCAGTGCAAATGAAAGTATAGAGTGGTGTACAAAAAAATGGATTTCAATTTTGACCTTAATTGAAACTGAAATATTTAGTTGTTGTTAAAAGCTTTTAATTCTGATGCTTTAATCAGTTTTAATACAGACTGTCCAACAAAAGGATAACAAAAAAAACAAAAGAATATTTTATTTAAGATCAAAATTTAGTTTCTAAATATTGGATTGTTTTTTTCTTAGTCTGATCCCATTTTTTATAATATTAAAAACCGTTTATGGTTTTACCTTTATTTGTAAATGAAGTCCATGAGCCTATCCTGACCATGAAAATCTCTGTCACCTTCTTGTAAAAGTTCTACTTATTTTCTTTAGTTTTAAAAATCTTAATCTTCCATTTTGCCAGTCAGTCAACAACAACAACAACAACATTTATTTATATAGCACATTTTCATACAAAAAAATGTAGCTCAAAGTGCTTTACATAATGAAGAATAGAAAAATAAGAGACACATTAAGAAAATAAAATAAGTCAACATTAATTAACATAGAATAAGTGTAAGGTCCAATGGCCAGGGGGGACAGAAAAAACAAAAAAAAAAACTCCAGACGGCCGGAGAAAAAAAATAAAATCTGCAGGGATTCCAGGCCATGAGACCGCCCAGTCCCCTCTGGGCAATCTACCTAACATAAATGAAACAGTCCTCTTTGTATTTATGGTTTTCACGGAAGGACTTGATGATGATCACGTGGACTTCTGGCTTTTAGTCCATCAATGCTGGGACATCATGGTGCTTTGAGTAAGTTGGTGGTGGCGCAGGCCGCCACCACAGAAAAACCGGAAAAAGAAACAGAAGAGAGAGTAGGGGTCAGTACGGATTTTAGTGCCACCATGAATAGTTATTATAATGAATTGAACATACAGAGTATCAGGATTAAGATAAAGTGAAGTTATGAGAAGGCCATGTTAAAGTAATGTGTTTTCAGCAGTGTTTTAAAGTGCTCCATTGTATTAGCCTGGCGAATTCCTATTGGCAGGCTATTCCAGATTTTAGGTGCATAGCAGCAGAAGGCCGCCTCACCACTTCTTTTAAGTTTAGCTTTTGGAATTGTAAGGAGACACTCATTTGATGATCTAAGATTACGATTTGGAATATAGGGTGTCAGACATTCCGATATATAAGATGGAGCGAGATTATTTAAGGCTTTGTAAACTATAAGCAGAATTTTAAAGTCAATTCTGAAAGACACAGGTAACCAGTGTAGTGACATTAAGACTGGAGAGATGTGTTCGGATTTTCTTTTCCTAGTTAGGATTC
The DNA here is from genome assembly GCA_026402145.1 of Polypterus bichir lapradei. Lineage (NCBI taxonomy): Eukaryota > Metazoa > Chordata > Cladistia > Polypteriformes > Polypteridae > Polypterus > Polypterus bichir. Next base: position 45,806,880 of record JANRMT010028174.1, on the reverse strand, counting down.
TAGCAGCTGCATTCTGCACTCGTTGCAAATGATTTATGTCTTTTTTGGGTAGTCCTGAGAGGAGTGCGTTACAGTAATCTAATCGACTAAAAACAAAAGCGTGAATTAATTTCTCAGCATCTTTCAATGATATAAGAGGTCTAACTTTTGCTATATTTCTTAAGTGAAAAAATGCTGTCCTAGTGGTCTGAAGAATATGTGATTTAAAATTCAGGTTACAGTCAACGGTTACCCCTAAGTTTTTTACTTCGGTCTTAACTTCTAATCCTAATGCGTCAAGATTATTTTTGATAACCTCACTTAATCCGTTTTTGCCAATCAATACAATTTCAGTTTTCTCTTTATTTAACTTGAGAAAATTACTATTCATCCATTCAGAAATACCAGTAAGACATTGTGTTATTGATTCGAGAGAGCCGGTGTCATCAGGTGCTACTGATAAGTACAGCTGTGTGTCATCAGCATAGCTGTGGTAGCTCACGTTGTAACTTGAGATAATCTGACCTAATGGAAGCATATAGATTGAGAAAAGAAGCGGACCCAGGATAGAGCCTTGTGGAACCCCATATAGGATATCATGCGTCTTTGAGTTGTGATTACCACAATTAACAAAGAATTTTCTCCCTGCCAGGTAGGATTCAAACCAATTTAAGACATTACCAGAGAGGCCCACCCATTGACTAAGGCGATTTCTAAGAATATTGTGATCAATGGTATCAAACGCGGCACTCAGATCGAGGAGGATGAGAACAGATAAATGGCCTCTGTCTGCATTTAATCGCAAGTCATTTACTACTTTAACGAGTGCAGTTTCTGTACTGTGATTAGTTCTAAAACCTGACTGAAATTTATCTAGAATAGCATGTTTACTTAAGTGGTCGTTTAACTGCATAATTACTGCCTTCTCTAGAATTTTACTTAAAAAGGGCAGGTTAGAGATGGGTCTAAAATTTTCAAAAGCAGAGGGGTCAAGATTATTTTTCTTGAGTAGGGGTTTAACTACAGCAGTCTTAAGACAGTCTGGGAAAACCCCCGAATCTAATGACGAGTTTACTATGTCAAGGATATTATCAATAAGCGCGTCTGATACTTCCTTGAAAAACCTTGTTGGTATTGGGTCAAGGACGCAGGTGGAGGGTTTCATTTGAGAGATTATTCTATGTAAATCAGGTAAATCTATCCTGGTGAAAGAATTGAATTTGTTTATAACGGAGTACTGGGGCTTAGGAGGTTCCACAGTGTTGGGGAGATATACTATATTATTTCTAATATCATTAATTTTTTGATTGAAAAATATAGCAATGTTCTCACAGGTTTCGCTGGAAGTATTATGGGGGCATTCCTTTGTGTTACCTGGGTTTAGCAGACGATCAATTGTAGAAAATAGGACTCTGGGATTACTAGCATTTTTATTTATAATATTAGAGAAATAGCAGCGCCTCTCAAGACGGACTGCGTTATTGTATTCTGTTATTTTAACCTTCAATATCTCATAATGGATAGTAAGTTTAGTTTTCCTCCATTTACGCTCAGCTCTACGACATATTCTTTTTAAGTCAGACACTCTTTGGGTCTTCCAAGGTATAATAATGCTAGAAGATTTTTTAATTGTCTTTTCAGGTGCAACTATGTCAACAGCAGCTCTCACTTTAGAATTAAAGTTTTCCACCTTACTATTAACATCATCCTTGCTATTGTAGCTGGCACTATAACCGGACTGATTGCTTAGAATGTTTGTAAGTTTTACAGCTGCTGAGGAGTCAAAGAAGCGTTTTTTAAGAATATGCTTCTCATGTTTGTTTTCTATCATTATTTCTATACTGAATAGTAGAAGAAAGTGGTCTGAAAGACCAATATCAACGATCTGCTTCACATCAACTGTTAGTCCTTTGGTGATAATTAAGTCTAACGTATGACCTGCTTTATGTGTAGGCTGATTAACGAGCTGTCTCAAATCAAAAGAGTCTAGGAGGTTCATAAATTCCTTTACTTTTAGGTCACACTGATTATCGATATGAAAGTTAAAGTCGCCTACAATTAAGAGTGTGTCATAATTCGTAATTAAAATTGACATTAGGTCTGAGAATTCCTCAATGAAAGACGCGTTAAATTTAGGAGGTCTATACACGGATAAAACTAGAACGTGAGAAACTCCATGAATAACAATGGCGAGATACTCAAAGGACTTAAATTTACCAAAACTAACATCTTTACATTTTAACCGGCTCGAGTAAATGTTTGCCAATCCGCCCCCCTTTTTTCCCTGGCGGTCTGCACGAGTAAAACTGTAATCCGGAGGCGCAGATTCGATTAAAACAGCTGCGCCGTCTGAGCTGAGCCACGTTTCATTTAGTGCAATAAAATCAATGTTTCTATCACTAATAAGATCATTGATAAAAAACGTCTTGTTAGTTAAAGCTCTAACATTTAATAGCGCCATATTTAATGATTCGGGGGGGCAGAGCTGAATTCTATGCGCGTTACTAGTTATTGGAACAGAAACTAAATTATTTTTGTTAGCGCCGCTCTGAGTGTATTTTTTATGTAATCTACAATCTGTTTTTATAGTTTTAATGTATTGTTGATCTAAAGTAGTAATTGCAACTAAATTATTGGTGTTTATGCCGCACTGCCTAGACGTTTTACGTGCATTAAGACTGGTTATTAAAGTATTAATGTTGTGTACTTTTACCGAAGACTTTATTAAGCCATTCTGTCCTAGCAAAGCTGTAGTGTTACGGAGGGAGTTTAAAGTAGAAACAGACAGTCAAGATAGACAAATTACCTTAGCGATGTTTTCGGAGAGGACCCGGGCGCCGAATCTATTCGGGTGCAAGCCATCCCATTTGAACAAACGCGGTCTTTCCCAAAAAAGGTCCCAATTATCGATGAACCCGATGTCTTGAGACTCGCAGAAGCCTTTCAGCCAGTTGTTTAATCCCAGCAGACGACTATAGTATTCATTTGATCGTCTGACGAGAGGTAGTGGACCCGAGATGAAAATTTTTGCCGATGGGGTCCTCTCCTTTGTGTCTTTAATTAGTGCTGCGAAGTCATCCTTGAGAATCTCAGACTGTCGGTGTCTTATGTCATTTATGCCGGCGTGTAAAATGATGGATCCAACTGCTCTCTTGTGTTTCTCGAAGATGGTCGGCGCCCGTCTCATCACGTCTCGGACTCGAGCACCGGGAAAACAAGAAACAAAAGATTTTTGATTAGGGCATGTGATATTAAGGTTTCGTACTATCGAATCACCTACCACGATTATATCACCCGGGGTTGAAGGCAAACTGGGGACGCGGAGAGGGTTGAACCGGTTCTGGATTGGGATGCTCGCCTGTGCCGATGGAGGTGTTCTAGCCTTGAACCCCCGCCTGCATGTCTGAAATACGCCAAGGTCTTCATCGGCGTCGTCGTCGCTCCTTCGAGGCGCGGGGGTGAAGCATACTTGTCCTTGAAATTGGGCGGCACGAGGTGGGGTTAATGTTGTGTCGACATCAGATGTCGAGGATGGCTTATCCTGCAGCCGAGCCTTCAAACCTCTGAGGTACCTTCTTCTGGACAGGAGTTTCTGAATCTGCTTGTCGAGTGCCTGGAGTTCTTCGACGATGACGGCAACACGATTCGTCTCACTATCGGCCATTGTGTGCTTGTACTTCCGCTTCCGCTTCGTGACCTAGGAAAGAAAGAGAGAGAGAGTTACAGCTTACAAGCTATACAAGCACGTCGGACAGTCGGAACAAAAAATAAAAATAAACGGACTGCTGCAGTTAACTAGACTTTCTGATATCGCCAACCTACTGGCGCACAGACCCTCTGCGTAGAAGAACAGCAGCAACGACCACCTATTGGGCTCACATGCGCCACCCTTCAGCATGGCACGGTACTATCTGCCTCATCTTGTGCCTTTTCACTGCAGTTTTATATCCAATCAGCAAGACTAAATATGTCACACACATTCATTAAAGATATTAGCCAGACTGTGGAAAGTCAGGGTGTATAATAAACATGTCTGCAAACATTACATTGATGGCATACAGAGAGGCACGCACCAATTGCATGCATCAACCCAGTGTGTGAGGCACAGCGTAGTGAGGCTCTGCTTGTTGCTGTCGCACCTCACGTTTCCCCAATGTATTTGAACAGGAAATGCACCAATTCAGTGATTCTGACTATAACAATGATCAAAATTATTGGAATCATACAGAAAATAAATTTATAGCACAGACCAGTGGACACATTTATTTTATGTTATCATTATTATTATTTTTTTTTACTTTTCATGATGACAGGTGAGGCTGTCCCTCAACTGCTTCACCTGACCGCACGTCCCTGGTGAGGATACACCTGGACAATCTTCATACTTTCTGTGAGAATATTCAATGGCAGATAAGATAAAATTGAACTTTTTGGTTGGCAACATTGGATGGCAAGAGGGCCATTGCATGTAGTGAGGCAATGAAGACGGATATGAACAAATAAACAAGCATGAATACCAGTTACATGCTTACTTTAAGTTGTTTACAGTGCAGGACATCTGCAGATTGCTCAGCCCACAAAGGCAAATGTTCAAAAGTGCTCTGAGTGTAATCATCACTGCCGAGCCTGTCTGCAAGAATCTTTCAGAAAAATAAGTATTTGAAGTAAGACATTGCAGAAAACAGATAGCAACTGGGCTGTATTGGCAGGCTATCTTATTGTTTGTATTATGTTTCTTTAAAAAGATTGAATCAACGTTAGATGAGTGAAAAATACAGTTTTCATTGATGAACAACAGTGTAAACAAATATTATTTAGGGTTGCAGTCTATTTTTAACCTGCAATCTGCTATGTAGCTTTTACATGACAAGATGGTGATGGCACAATTAGAATTTTGCTGTGCAGTTTCATAAAAAATACCATATACAAAATACCATATAGATTATATTTAAGCAATGAACTAAACTGACTAGCCTAACATAATCATATAATTCAATGAAAACAATGTATAATAATTATCTTTAAACACGACTCCTGTTTCCTTTCCTCAGTAATATATATATATATATAAAGAATACATTATTACAATCCAACCAATGCACTTTGTCAGTTTTCTCCAGCTATGGAGAACTTTTTTAGTATGACAGGAATATGAAGGGTATAGTCATCAAGTCAGTAATGGCAGTGAACAACAAAAAGCAGTATTTGGAGATTAATGTATGTTTTACTGTAATCCCTTCTGAGAGTTGCCTATAGCCTGAAATTAAATCAGTCTTTAGCAATGCATTCAAAGTCTATAGTTGCAGTCCTGGTGCTGTGTTTATCATTTAATTTTACATTGCCAGGTCCCTGTCTCCTATTCTTTGCCAGTTTGAGGATTATTATTATTATTATTATTTATTATTATTATTGTATATTGTCACATATATGCCTTTAGGGGCAGACAACGGGCCGAAATGAGCAAGAAAGAAGGTAGAGGATTGGAACAGAATGCTAATACCTTTCTCTTTTCTCAACAGAAAAACAGAAGATTAATAAAAAAATTCTACCTCAAACCCACACAATAGTACCATTTCCAGCTCCTTCTGAAGGCTTCACTTCCTGTCCCAGTTTGATTACTTCACTTCCGGCTCCATATTGATGATGTCACTTCCAGCTACTGATGAAGATGTCATTCCACCAACATCATTTCCTCCCATGAATCATTTCCATTTCCTGTATCTCTTTAATTTCCTCTCATTTGTACATAAAAGACCCGCAAACCATCGTCTGGATGTCAAATGTCTGTTTTTTCAATTTTTGACCATTGTATCATTCATTTACAACTTCTCATGACCACCATTATTATACTGGGAATTCCCCCAACACGTGATCTTTTGTTCCTGCCTTTTATTTTGTTACTATATATATATATTGTGGAGGATGGCCGGCCGTTTATCCCAGCCAATAATCCCAAGCCGCCAGGTGGAGCCCTCCTTGCAGCATGGAGGTCCCCAGGAGACCAGCAGGGCATCATGGACAATGGAGTTTTTATGCACAGCCCTGCTGGATGCCATGGGGGCCACTAGGGGATGCTGCAGGGAGGTGTAATGGATATTTTCCCTACGCCCCGGAAGCACACGTGGACAAGAGGAATGACGTGCTTCCGGGGTGAAGAAAAGAACTTGTACCTGACCCGGAAGTGATTGAGAGTCACATGGACTGGGGATTAGGAACACTTCCGGGTCAGGAGATATAAAAGGACTGTGGGAGCTCCCAGACGGCGAGCTGAGCTGGGTGGAAGGGTGGCAACGCGTCTGGGAGTGGAGGATTGTATTATTGTTAGTGATTTGTGATTTATATGAGTATTGTGGTGGAGATTGTGCTTAGTGCACTGTGGTGATTAAATAAAGTCAACATTTGGACTTTTACCTGGTGTTTGGAGTCGTGGACAGGGGTTCAAGGGAGCGAGAGCGCCCCCTATCTACCACAATATATATATATTATGTCATTTTGTAACATTTTAAATTTCTGTTTAAGGTGCCAGTCACAATGTCAGTTAAGTGTTTTAAGTTTGCACAACATGCCTTTAGTTAAAAAGGGCTGGCACCTTTTAGCTTGCATGGCAAGTTTGAAATAGCCAAGGTAATTTAGAGAAGTGTGCTGTAGAAGTATAGCCAAGTGATATTTCACATTTAGTTTCATATTATACATTTGTAATTTGTTTTATTGTTTTAATGCTAATCTTTTTCATTCTTTCACATTTTTTCCTAAAATTGTATACATATGTGCAGAGGCGGCACTGTACTGTATCATCTCATGACTAGTAATGATATATGGGAGTGTATAGGTGACAAAAATTTACTTTGCCTCAAGTGACATTATTTAGCATGCCAGCCCTGTATTTCGGAATAAGAACATCACACTGGCCGTCACACCTGATGGTTAAATTGTGATGATGCGGGGAAACTTTTCTGCTTCAAGATATCGATAACTTGTAGTAATTGACACAAACGTGACTTTTGATCTGTATAAGAACACAAAAATGAGTCCAGTTCAGAATGACTGAGTTGACCAAAATTAATTAACTTTCTGAGTGGCCTAGTCAAAGTCCGGGCTAAATAGAGATGCTGGAGAAGGATATGAAAAAAGCAGATCATGTTGAATAAACTACCAGTGTTTCTGCATTGAAATAGTTCTGCAAGGACTAGAGAGCTAAACCTACTGTATATGTTATATTGAATAAATGTAAATCTTACCATTTGTTCACTGAGATGCAAAATATTACATTTTGCTTTAAAACCTGAAAATATTCAAGTGACAAAAATTTGCAATAATAGATTAAATCAGGTACCCCTCCCCCCCACCCCGCGGTCTCTGCCGTGAGAGTGGCTGAACATACCCCAAGGGGACACGGTCACTCCTCTGAAACCCCCTCTTAAATGGTGATACAATGGGAAACAAATACAGTTTTTTTACCTTTTCTTTGCTCGATCAGTTGCTGGCTTGCTGCTGCTGCTGCCATGCCGCGTGATTTGCATCTCACACGGCGCTTTTAACATTTAAAAGCCTATACAGCAGCTGTCCTTTTGTCTCAATGCCTTGTCTCTTTTCTAGCCCAGACATCCTCTGCTCCTGTTGGGGGTCCTGCTCCCGAGGTATGCCCCTATGAAGAGGAAGATTTTCTATTCTTTTAATTGAGAGATGGAACTGTCCCCTCTGACTACACATGGAGCTCAATTCACTCCTGAAAGAGATATTCTGTTTGTTTGAAGTGTTTGAATAATGTTTCTGTCTCTAAAATCTCCTGTGTATCTGTGCAACTCTGTGACCCAAGCGTGACAGCGTATGTGGATTTCACTTTCACCAAACAACAAATCTTTTAATTCTCGCGGATATGCTTCTTCATTGGGAAGAAACAATACTTTTACTTGAGGGCAACATGAATTAGATGATCTATAAGTCTCCAACTTAAAGTTTAAATCTGAAAAATATATTCAATCTCTTTTCGCTGTTCCGTTATTTCACCGAGTAATAATTTCCGTCTGTTTGCACTAATGCGAACATTACTATCATTTTTTGGAGACTTTCGAATTTTCATACTTCTATTATATCTAATCTAATGTGTATCACGCCAACTTTTTGAACTCTTTACAAAGTTCTACTTTGTCATCTACTCTTTGTCTAGGGGGAACGTAAAAGCGTCTCTCTGAGAAAGTCACGTCTCGTCCCAAGATTGTTTTATATAATAGAGAGACATTATGATTCAGTATAAAGATGTCATGAGGTAATATGTTTCATGATATGATATTGTCTGTACAAATTAAACACATAATCTTTTTCCAGTATTCTATTAAATAATGAAAGACGTATAGCCTAGTGGCCACAATATCAATAGTAATCGCAATGCTTCTGGGTCATGCTCAGTGTCTGTTACCCTGTCAGTGTTTTGACTGTAGAAATGAGGAAATAATAGTACTTTCCACTTATTTAATGTTTTCTAAATAAATAGCCTACTAGAATTGTGAGTTGGGGGTTCTTCTCTGCCTTGGACACTCTTGGATCAATGTTGCTGAAAGCCTGTTGTTCTTGACCAGACCACTCTCACCAAGTGCAATAGAGGTTCAACAAGAAGCAAAGAAAACTTGAACCAGTACAATCTTCCCTAAACTCCACAGTGGAGCCACACTGGGCATGATATACCTCCTAGAAGCTGTTTAAATCCAAAATAGAAGTTTATGAGGTGGCAATAAAATATAAAAATTAATATTTTTAATATTTCAGTCTTCACTTAGTCGGTTCTGTCTATACATATTTTACAAGATATTATGTTGCTGACAAATGTTAATAATTTTGTCAAACTTTTGAACACTGTGAAACTGACCGAAATCAGAAGTTAAGTCGATTTGAAGGTGTAGTGCTGTCATGGAAAAATTCAGACTCATGGCTTTACAATGGATTTTGTAATATTTATTCTTCTTTATTTTGTCCAAATGTCATCATGCACATACAGGCAGTGAAGCATACAGCTGGTTGACCCTTTCACTATCTTGAAGAATTGGGTTGTTCCTTATATTGTATATTGGCATATCTGTTAGTAATTCCCTATGTAGTAATAAATGTTTGTTTCTGGTTTACCATCCCCCCCCTTGCCACAGGATCAGTGAACTATTACATAGGTTTATATGAGTAAGTCATGCAAAAATAGAAATACTCTGACTCTGTCAGGGTTACTTAAGCATAAGCAAATATCAGTATGTAAGCTTTCCCTCACACCTGTGCCGGAGCACAGGGCAACAATCACCTCACGTGTTACTTTGGTAATAATGGTATTTGCATGAAACTGCTACATGGTCCTCATGCTTGTTGTTTCCTTAAAGCTTTGGCATTACACTATTATTTATTTACTTTTTCGTCAGATGATCTGATGATGCACCGTGTTAGCAACAGTGTAATTGGTTGGGGATGGGTTGCTGGGCAGGGGCAAAAATTTCCCTTGCTTCTGGTGGCATTTTGTAGCATTCGTTCCTACCCTCACTTATGGTCACAGGCTTTGGGTAGTGACGGAAAGAACTAAATTGTGGATACAACTCACAGAAATGAGTTTACTTTGCAGGGTGTCCAGGCTCAGCCTTACAGACAGGGTAAGAAGCACAAACATTTGGAAAGAGTTCAAACTAGAGCCGCTGCTTTTCCACATTGAAAGGAGCCAGTTGAAGTGGTTGAGGCATCTGATTAGGATGCCACGTGGGCGCCTCCCTAAGTATGTCTTACTTAGGGAAGACCTCATGGCAGACCAAGGAGACACTGGAGAGATTATACCTGTCACCTGGCCCCTGCGGGAGCTGGAGGAGGTGGCTGGGCATCTTTGATTTGACTGATACCCCTACAACCCAAACCTGGATAAACGGCTGAAAATGGATGGATGGATAAGTGGATAGCATTGTGTGTTGAAATCTGACGTGATTGAAATTTTTTTTAATTATTAAAGGAATCAGTACAGTGGATCAAGCCTGTTACTTTGAAATTCATTTAACAAGAATATGGGAATACAGTTGGAGACGTGTTGAGGGAAGTTTCACACAAATATTGGAAAGCTTTTCTCTGTATACAGTAAACCATAGACACAAGTTACCAAGTAGTATGGTAGAGAGTAGAATTTCGTAGACTTTCAATACCAAGCCTGATATACTTTTGGAGAATTTATGTGGAAATCATTGCTGAGCTTTGTTGGGCTGAAGAGTCTGTTTTCATCAAAATGTTTCTGATTTTTGTAATCCATCACAGAGCACACTAATGCAACAGACTGATTACAAATTGTTAATAAAACCATACTTGCAAAACTTACTTGTATATGGACAAAATTGGTAAGAACTGTGAGAAAACAATGCTAAACAATTGCCCAGAGGGGACTGGGCGGTCTCATGGTCTGGAATCCCTACAGATTTTATTTTTTTTTCTCCAGCCGTCTGGAGTTTTTATTTTGTTTTTTCTGTCCCCCCTGGCCATTGGACCTTACTCTTATTCGATGTTAATTAATGCTGATTTATTTTGTTTTCATATTGTGTTTTTTATTTTTCTATTCTTTATTATGTAAAGCACTTTGAGCTACTGTTTGTATGAATATGTGCTATATAAATAAATGTTGTTGTTGTTGTTGTAAACATTGAGTTATCTTATAGCACAAATGAAGAAATCCCATGATATATATATATATTTTTTTTTTCCAGACAAGGAATGTGCCCTATAGGCTCTAATAACACATTTGTACTGTATTTGTTTATATATACATATTATGCATATTTATTTTATATACATTTACAGGTTATGTAGTCCTAATCCAAAATTCCAAAATCTGAAACTTTTTGAATGCTGACATGACGCCATGCATGTTCCCTCACAATTTTCTTACTGCTGAGCAGATGTGAACAACATACATGCACATTCCAAAAGAATTTACTTATTCTGGGTTGGGACCAGCGGATGTAAACATCAACAAGGCAGGACACACGAATAACAACTGGAGTTGGGGTGAAGTAGCTAGTGCCACGAAGCACCATCACTAGATCGACTATCATGGAAGGTGGATAGATTCTGAGTGGAAGTTTCAGTATGCTGCGCAGGGGTTTTGGGACCAAAGTGATAATACTTGTGACATGCATTATTGGAATATCACTGCTTATGGTTAACAAAAGCAGCTTTATTCTGACTAGGTGCCCTTTATTGCAATATGAGTGCAGTAAATTGCTCCGATTACATTAGGAAAACCAGGCACTGCTGCAAATCACCTTTTTATTTTGGCAAAGACAGGTTATGTTTTACATATGTACACCCACACGACATGAAAACTGAATGCAGCGTATCGTCGATCCCTTAAGAGCTTCCAGCAAAGCAAACATGATGGAGGGAAGGTTGGCCAAGATTTTCCTGACCTGTCAGCCAGTTTCCAGAGAAGTTACAACAGATTGCCAATATAAACTGATGAAAAAACAAAAAAGTTCTTCAGAACAAAAATGCAGAATTTGCCCTTTGAAACGGGGACTCAAATATAGTGCGTAAATCACTTTTTTGCGGTTTAATATGTTTATCATATCAATGCACATTAAAATAATAGCTCAGTAATATGAATTATTATACATACATATGAGTTGTCATTTAGCTGATTTGGCTTAATTTCCCTGCTTGATCAAGAGTGTCCCAAAGATATCTCATTATGTATATACAAATATTCAAAAATTTGATAATATCCAAACCCAAAAATACTTCTGGCCACAGGAATTTCAGATTAGTAATACTCAACCTATATTTATTTCAAAATTCTATAAACCTCTACTATACAAGCAGTTCCATTTAATTTCTTGAAGTGAACTTAATAAGGTATACTTTATGCGTTGAAAAAAAGGTATGATGATAATAATTATGAACTAAGCACATTTTTTCTCTTTTTTCCTAGAAAAGAGAAAACATAACTCAAATTTTAAAAATTCACTTTTATATTGTTTTCTAAAACAAATGCCAGAGATTTGCACATCTAATGCATGGAGAGCATCATAACTGGCTGCAATTATATTAAGTAATGGAATAATGGCAAAAAACTGCAAACTTCACTGCTTTCATTGTAATGCTTGCCAAAGTGAATTTATGTGGTTAAAGTGACAGATGACCCTTTTAACCCCAATTTATGTTGACTCCTTTGGTGAGCTTTACTTTTATTAGTTTTCTGTAAAAAAAAAATTAAAAAACAGCAAGTTAATCATTATTGTAAAAAGTCACAACAAAATGTAATTATTTTCATTATGCTTAATGTGTTTCCCAATTGGTTTTAATACACTAACAAATTATCCATTTACCAAAGGCTGTCTGTCAAAGTCTGCTTTTAAATGTTATTATCTGAGCGTGCAAATATAAAATAAAAATCCAAAATGGTATAGAATTTAGGGTCTCATTAAAATAAAACTCTTATAAATCAAATAGTGTAACATTCTCTTATCTATTGAGTTCTTGTCAGGGCTGAAGGAATCAGCTCTACAAAGAAACACAACTCCCCGGCCATCCTGACTCTCACGCGTTTCCTTTGCACTTGCACTGGTGAATGAAGACTTGCCAATTACCTTGACACACACATCATGGGATGTGAGAGGACATCTTTAGGACCTGATGTAATGCCCATGCCGACACAAGGAGAAGGTGCAGATTCTGGATATACAATGACCACTTGGATCTAGGAGGCAGCCTTGCTAAACACTGTGAAACTGTGCTGCTACTGTATGAATCAAATAGTACTTTCAGTGTATATTTATAATTGATAACTTAAAAATACTGTATAAAAGAACTAATAAAACAGAAAAATAAGAATTCTTTTTCAGGGAGTACTTCATTGATGGGGTGGACAGTAGGTATCCTGCATAATAATCATTCTTAAGATTGTTTATGTATATCTTAACAAACTCCCTCAAGAAGATTGAATAGTAAACCAATTAATATTATGTACCTTCAGAGGGCCACCCACACCCAACACAGATAAAGGACACAAGTTCAGCATACATGCTTTATTTTTTTTCTTTTTCCATGTGGGAAATGCCTTCCTCCATATACCACCTGTACAGTACAGTTTACAGCACTAAAAACAGCACCAAACTCTTTCTTTCCATCTACTTCTTTCTCTCTCTTTGCCTCCACTCCTCCTCCAGAAAGCTTTATCCACCTTCTCCCGACTCTGGCTCCCAGAGTAATGGCAGCTGGCTCCTTTTGTAAGGCACCTAGAAGTGCTCCAGGTGCTTGAGGACCTTCTTCCGGCAGCACTTCTGGTCTCCAGGCACCCCCTAGTGGTGGCTACGGGCCCCATGCAGGGATGAGCTTTCATGCTCCAAACCCATGGCACTGCTGCAAGCCAGGGGGACTTCCCTCTATCATCCTGGAGGAGGTAATGTCCTGGATAAGCTCTCTCTCCCAGTCCTTCCAATATAGAGGTATCCCAGTCAGGCAAGGACCCCAGCTTAATACTAACCCTCACACTTAATATACTAATTGATTAATAAATATAATTCAAGATTTGTAACATTTAGGAAATGTTGCCACTTCACTGTATCTGGGTTCTGTGTTAAATTATGGGCTGAATTGTCATCTAAATGGAATTTACCTGATCCTTTCATGCCAAGAACTGTAGCCAGAATATTAATTGTACATCTGAAAGAAACGAAAAAAGCAGTTTATCAAAAATTGTATTGTATTGTTTTGATATTTACCATTTTCATTTTTTTTAATCATACATATTGTATGGGAAATACTTTAACGTGGTCAGCTAACAAATTTCAAATAAACGGCCAAGGCCTGAAAGACTTGTAAAGCTTGACATGAGTGAAATGTACTTTGGGAATGATGAAAGGATAAGTAGGACCATAGAATGTTTTCCATGGCCAGTCTGTTTTCAGATTAGTGCAGCTTTTGATTACCATTGGAATATACCTTGAGCTTTTTCAATAACTTTAATGTATTTTGAGAAACTATAATTGTGTTAGCCGCTAGTGGCTAGTAAGCCAGGAGTATTTGTGGTTAATTTGGATGAGAATGGGGGGAAGAGTGGCTGCCTTTCATTAGAACGTTTTCTGAAAAGAGTTTAGTTTTCAGGTCAGTTCTTAGTTTATTTCTACTTCAGCTCCTTTGCTGCCATTCTGATACTTTAGTAAGATCAAGGAACATTTAATGGAACTTGCAATCTGATTAGCTGCTGAACACTTTCCAAGGTGTACTTGCCTCTGGCATTAAACCTTTACTTTATTTAAATTTTCGAATAAGGATATACACAGATCATCTACAACATTAAAACCATCTGCCTAATATTGTGTAGGTCATCCTCGTGTCGCCAAAACAGCTCTGACACATCTAGGTGTGAACTTCACAAGACCTCTAAAGGTGTCCCGTGGGATCTGGCACAAAGATGTTAATAGTAGATCATTTATGTCCTGTAAGTTGAGAGGTGGGGCCTACATGGATCAGACTTGTTTTTCCAGCACATCCCACAAATGCTCGATTGGATTGAAATTTGGGGAATTTGGAGGCCAAGTCAACAGCTTGAACTCTTTGTCATGTTTGTCAAACCATTCCTGAACAATTTTTGCAGTGTGACAGAACACATTATCCTGCTGGAAGAGGTAACTGCCATCAGGGAATACCATTGGCATGAACAGGTGAAAGTGTTTTTCAACAATCCTTAGGTATTTCATATCTGTCAAAGTAACATCCACAGGATGCCAGGACCCAAGGTTTCCCAGTTCTGCAGCCAGCTCTTCTCCAGGCAAACAACACACACACACCCTTCTGTCCACAGGATCTAAAAGAAAAGATGATACATCAGACAAAGCCACCTTCTTCTTCCATTGTTCCATGGTCCAGATCTGATTCTCATGGGCCCATTGTAGGTGCTTTTGGTAGTGGACAGGGGTCAACAAAAGCGCTCAGAAAACTATCTGGAGCTACGCAGGCCCATACTTAGAATGATGTGATGCATTGTTTATTCTGATACCTTTCTTTCATGGCCAGCATTAAGTTTTTCATCAGTTTGTGCCATAGTAGCTCTTCTGTCGGATTGGACTAGACAGGCTTTCCTTCGCTCACCACACACATTAATGAGCCCTGTGTGTCCATAATCCTGTCACCAGTTCACACTTTATCCTTCCTTGCATCACTTTTGGTAGGTACTAACCATTGCATACCAGAAACACCCCACAACACCTGCCATTTTTGTGATGCACTGACCCAGTCATCAAGCCATAACAATTTGGCCCTTGTCCAAGTCACTCAGATCGTTATCCTTGCTCATTTTCCCTGCTTCCAACACATCACCTTCAAGAAATGACTGCTCACTTGCTGCTTAATATATCCCCTCCATTGAAAGGTGCCATTGCAACGAGATAATCAATGCTATTCACTTCATCTGTCAGTGATTTTAATGTTGTGGCTGATCAGTGTATAATCAATAACTAAACAAATGGGCCATCTGGGAAATGTCATCTGGGACTGAATGAAGTCTGTATGAACTCACCCATGTTGTATAATTTTTTGTATTGTTTATATTTACTGCTATTGCTTATTATGCAAATAAATACAAGTATAAGCTTAATGTCTTTGTTTGATTATTAATTTCCAAATGTAGGTGAGTGTGGGATTTTCATTCATTGTCTAGCTGTGAACCCTTCGGGGTACAAAGTTTGTAATTGGTGGTAAACAGAAATAGAAAAAAGAGACAGTCCCAGTCAGCAAGCAGCCTGCCATTAGAGATCCCTAGGGTTGACTATGTGAGGTACAATACAGACAATGAGACAGGTAAGAGGTTACAGGTAACAGGAGCAAAACTGGTTTTGACATTTCTTCCTATCCCACATTACGAAAACATTAAGATGTTGCATTAGTACCTTTTGTTTAGGTGCATGTTACAGGGGATCTGATAATACAATAAAACACATTACATTGTTCCTGCTCAAGGATAATGCATTCCCGGTTCAAATCCAACAACCAGACATTTTCAAAATGGAGCTTGCACATTCTCAATATGCCAATGTGGGTTTTCCTCCCTTATTACTAAGGATGTGCAGATTAGGTTAACTGGTGAGTCTAATTTGGTAATTTGTGGATGTCTGCATAAGTGGGCTCTGCGATGGACTGAACCCCTCCCAGGAATGGTTTACTGACTTGTGCCCCATGCTACTAGGATAGGTTCTGGCTTCCCTCAACCCTGAATAAGATTAAGCAGGTTTGAAATAAGAAAAGATCAGAAGACTGTCAGAGCACTTGTCCAGTATTTCAGGCTTTAGAAAGATAGTGATGATTTATGATCAATAATATTGAAATGTACGCACATGTGAAGCAGTTTCAAATACATATAAAATTGAAAAACTCATAAAAAAGCCAAGTCCCATTTTCTTTGAAACTTTCAATCTAGCATACTATTTTTGAAATATTACAATAATGAAGTATCTATCTATCTATCTATCTAATGTAAGCCACCAATACAATAATTTCATAATTATCCACTTTGATGCCTTCCAGATATGCCAGATAAACCTTTCTGAGGCCCTCTCCTGTGATCAAATCATTTGTTTGGCTAAATATCACAGTTGGCTGATAGCATGGCAGTATGTGCGTAGTTCACCTTATTGGGTGCTATTTCTTTTATTTCCTTCATTTAAAAATTACCTTTACAGTTTTAGTGACTTAAATAGACATGCAAATATTTTTATTACTCTTTTCTTCTTTAGCAGCACAAGTATGTGTATATTAGAGGCTAAAAAGAATTATGAATATTTGATTGACTTTAAATACATGTGTTTATTGAGGCACACATGTGATGTGATGTAAAACTCATTAAAGCATTTGTTAATGTAGATTTTTTTTAGCAGTGGATCAATTGTTGCAAGGAGACAAATGAAGATTTTACATTAGTTGATGATTGTGGTTTGCTAGTGATGCTGTACGGGAAGACCTCATCAATGAACATTGTTACTTTCTTTGGCATTTTGAGGTTGATGACGTGTACTAGAGAAATGGAAGAAAATGTCAAGATGGCCTTTAGGTCATCAAATGGTGTTAGCATAAGATAAGGAGTGAAATCAGTGCAGAGAGTGCCAAAGAGCCATTTTCTACAGTATCACCAACTGTATGGATAGGAGCCTATCCACGTCCAAAGTAAACCTTATTCTAGTGTCCAGGGTAAACCCTATTTTAGAAGAGCTTTGAAATTTTAAACAAAAGAAGAAATTCAAACATTTCAAAACTGAGGTATTCAAGAGAGAAAATCTTTTACATATTTAAAGAAGAGCTAGGACAAAACAAATCCAACGATATGAATAAAATCTATGTCTTTTTCACATTCCTTTTCTTAGGATATTATCTGTGAGCAAGTGTGCTTTCATGTACTACACATTTAACAATTCACGTTAGGCTTGAAAATTACATCCATCCATCCATCCATTATCCAACCCGTTATATCCTAACTACAGGGTCAGGGGGTCTGCTGGAGCCAATCTCAGCCAACACAGGGCACAAGGCAGGAAACAAACCCCAGGCAGGGCGCCAGCCCAGAGCAGGGCACACACACACACACACACACACACCAAGCACAAACTAGGGACAATTTAGAATCGCCAATGCACCTAACCTGCATGTCTTTGGAAAAACCGGAATACCCAGAGGAAACCCATGCAGACAAGGGGAGAACATGCAAACTCCACGCAGGGAGGACCACTGCGCCATCGTGCTGCTCTGAAAATGACATTGTAGGCTGAAATTCTATTTCCAGATAGAGTTCCAAATAATACTATTAATATGAGAGAGAAAGTAGCCTGTACTAGCAAGGGGGTGAAGCACATGAAAAATTCTCTTCCTCATTGTAACATTTAGACTAGCCACTCTCTTACAGTAAGTATTTGTAGGCTGAAAGTGGCACAAGTTATGTAAGGGTTAACATGGTACAGTAGACTAGAAAGAACTCGAGGGTAATGAAGATGGAGCATGAAATAAAATGAGGAAGGCCTGAGAAAAGAATGAGCTCCACAGAGGAAAAATAAAATCTTAAGGATAGATACAGTGGATTAAGAAAGTATTCAGACCCGTTCACTTTCTGCGCACTTTCTTTTTTTGTACATTTAATTTTAAATGGGTACATTTGCCATTTTTGCCCATCAATCTGCATCCAATAACCCATAATGACAAATTGAAAACAATTTATTTAAAAATCAAAAACAAATCTCTCATTTATATAATACTTTACTGTGGCACTCCAGATTGTGGTCAGATGCTCCTGTTTGCTTTAATTCTCCTTGAGACGTTTTTAGAACTTGACTGGAGTCCACCGGTGACACAAAGAACTGACTGGACATCATTTAAAAAGGCACACACACCTGTGTATCGAAGGTCCACAATTCACACTGCATGTCAGGACAAAAACCAAGCCATGAAGTCCATGAAACTCTCTGTAGACCTCCACCATCAAATTGTGGTGAGGCAAAGATCAGGGCAAGGGGATAAAACATAAAAATATTTCTATAGCTTGGAGTGTTCCCAGAAGCACAGTGGTCTAAATAATTGGAAAATGAAAGAAGTTTGGAACCACCAGGACTTTTTCTAGATTTGCCATCCATCCACGTTGAGTAACCAGGTAAAAGTGACCATAGTTAGGGAGGTGACCAAAAACCCAATGGTCATTCTAACAGAGCTTCAGAAGTCCTCTGCTGAGATGGGAGAGCCCTTCTGAAGCATGACTAGATCAGCAACACTCCATCAATCAGGCATTTATGGTGGAGTGACTAGACAGAAGGCACTCTTAAGTAAAAGATATATTACAGCCCACTTGGAACAAGAGGAAAAGATTATCTTCTTTAATGAGACAAATTTGAATCTCTAAGCACTATATGTCTGGTAAAGACCAAGAACTTCTTATCACCTGTCTAAAACTATCCATACGGTGAAGCATGGTGTTGAGCAGCATCATGCAATGGGGCTGCTTCTTGGCGGCAGGGATAGAGAGACTGGTCAGAATTGTGTGAAGTATAAATGTGGCCAAATGCAGAGAGGTTTTTGAAGATAACAGGGCATGTGACCTTAGAATGGGGCAACAGCTCACCTTTCAGCATGACAGTGACCCTTAACAGAACTTGAGAGGATGTGGTATAAACTGTCCAAATCCAAATGTCTAAAGCTTGTACAGAAGTACCCAAGAAGGTCTGCCAAAGGGGTTCTACAAAGTACTGAATTATGGGTGTGAATATTTATATGAATGAGAGATTTCAGCTTTTGATTTTTAATAAATTTCCAAATCTTTATGCAAAGAGTTAACTGTAGATTGATGGGTAAATATGGCTAATATATCTATTTAAAATTAAATGCATAAAACAGTAAAATGTTCAGAAAGTGAAGTTCCTGAATAGTTTTTGAATGCACTGTAAGTCATTTGGTGAAGGTAAAAAGACTGAGATGAAAGGCAGAGAATGACTGGGTAAAGCAATGTACTGTGATGGAGGTGTAGACGTGGCTAAGAGGAAGACAGAGGGGCTGAAAAATGGAACTGGCTGACATGAGAGCTCTGGGTATCACTGCTAATGCAGTGACAGTTGGAGGAAGGGAAATTAGTGGGGTAACCATCTAAGCTAAGCAAACCCAGAGAATAACTGCAAACAAGTTATTGTTTTGTATTTCTATTTAAGTTTGACTGTTATTTCCTATATTATTAAAGCCAAAAATATAATAATATTGTCACAGGCACTTATGTTGTCTTTTGTAGGGCAGTTGCTTGTAGAGGAGTGTGTTTAGGCTGCAGGGAAGATCACATTTAATTAACAAGGGTTTCAAAGTAAATTACTGTAATAAAATAAAATGACACTTCAAAAGGTATTTAGCTTGTTTTAAACCTTTTGGAAAACTGCTCATTATATTGATTTTTTTGTAGTAGCCTTGGGTAAAGGCATCTGCTAAATAACATTCGGGTCAGATAACTGCAGACCTTAACGAAACTGTGCGTGTGTTGGCCGGTTAATTTAGGTGTTTTGAAGCTGAGTCAATTGCATGTAAGGGATGATCAGACAAACATATAAAAATAGAAGCACCATCGACCTTGAGAAATCAGGGTTTTCATTCTAAAAAACCATGACATAAATTTTTAAGTTTCACTTTCAACCTGTAGTCGTTTGCTCATTAAATATTTAATTGTTGTATTGATATTTTCTTTATGTTTCTTTGTATTTTTATACTTGGTTCTATCCCTGGGTCACACCAGCTTATTGCTTCTTGCAGCTCTAAAAATTTGGATACATTTTATGTGTTCTGTTGTTTTCCACATAAGTGATACTAAGCTTTGCTTCCATACTGCAAATATATAATACTGTACATAATTAGTGAATTATCAACTCTAAATTTGCCTAGTATGAGTGACTGGGTGCATATGCTCATGCGGTCTGAGATGGAATGGTGTTTGTTTGTCTTTAATGAAGGAAGCAGTTTCAAAAGATGGAAACGTACAATTTATATACTAATGTATGGCACATGGTTTTAAACAGTCCACTTGTTATGAGAGTAATACACCCATTTAATAATTTGAAAATTACCTTTACATTACAACAGAAGTTGCTTATCTGAGGAATCCAGATGGCAAAATCACTGTGCAGTAAGTGTCTTCTTCTTCTTCTTTCGGCTGCTCCTGTTAGGGGTTACCACAGCGGAACATATTCTTCCATAACGTCCTGTCTTCTGCATCTTGCTCTGTTACACCCACCACCTGCATGTCCTCTCTCTCACATCACATGAAGTGTGAAAGTTGATTTTGAACCTTGGATCGGTGTGCACCTAGCATGTGATGTAAGTGTACTATTGCAGCTAACCAGCTACATTGCTTACTGGGTGTTGCTGAGTGTCTTACTCTTCTGAGCTTATGCTTAAAGGCTGGGGTGTTGTTTTGGTATTTGCTGTGATAAAGGTTTGAGCTATTAAGGAAAGACATTTAAGTGACTTTATTATGCAATATACCTTGAAGCCTTGGTATAAGAGAAAAAAAGTCTTTTTTTTCTAGTGTGTTAGCTGCTTCTATTGTTATATTTAAGCTAAACTTCCTATTGACAAACTGGCCAGAAAAAAAGGAAACATATGGTCATACTAAGGGTTCGAGACGGAGCAGTACACTTTTAACACCTAAAATATCACATACTCCTAAGTTAACAGAACTGATGAACTGTTAGTCACCCTAGTGGACCAGGTCAATTGTGACCATTTAAGGTATCAATGTTCTGCCATGTCTTGTTAGCAACTGGATGTAACCAAATAATGTTAAAGATCTTCTGATTATGTAGTGAATTCCTTGGAATTGTGATCTAATCAATGAAGTGTTTAAATAAAGCACAGTGCCAGCACCTCCTTTGGCTGCTTGCACTCCTGTAAGGGTTATCTCTTACAAGACTTAGAAAATAAAGAAGATACATCACAAAAGCCATTAAAATATTCATATTAAATAAAGCAATAAACACCAGGGAACAAACAATACACACATAGATAGACAGATGAAATATTCTACCTTTCTGCAGTGCCTATGAAAAGTTTTCAACCCCTTGGAAGATGTCACATTTTATTGTTATAGAACATTGAATCACAGTGGATTTAATTTGTTTTTTTTCAACACTGGTTAACAGAAAAAGAGACTTTAATGTTAAAGTCAATACAGATCTCTGCAAAGTGGCCTAAATTAATTACAAATAAAAATACAAAAGAATTCATCTCTACATACAGAATACAGAAGTATTCAGCCCCTTTAATGTGACACACCTAAATTATCACTGGTGCAGCCGGCTGGTTTTAGAAGTCACAGAATTAGTTGCAGTCACTGCAACAGTATTCACTTGTTTCAAGTCAGTGTTTAGCAGAAGCACTTTTGGCAGCCATGACAGCACTGAGTTGGAATGCACATGTCTCTCTCTCCCTATTAGCTTTGCACATCGGGACACTGCAGTTTTCCCTGTTGTTCTTTGTAAAATTGCTCAAGCACTGCCAGGTTGCAAGTAGATCATGAGTGAAGAGACTTTGTCAAGTGCAGCCACAAATTTTATATTTGATTGAAATCTACACACTTACCTGACCACTCTATGACATTCACATTGTTGTTTTTTTAGCCATTCCTATGTTGCATTGGTTTTATACTTGAAATCTTTGTTTTGTTGTAAAGCAAATGTTCTCCCAAAGTGCAGGCTTCTTCTAGACTGTACCAGACTTTCCTTCAGGATTTCCTTCTATTGCACTGCATTTGTTTAACCCTCACAAGCTTTTCAGAGCCCATACAGAGAAACGTCATCACAACATGATGCTGCTACCGCCATGCTTAACTGTGGTAATGATGAGTTTGTGATAATGTGCAGTGCATGGTGTTCAATCTGATGGCTAAAAAGCTCAATGTTAGTCTTATCAGAACACAGAACATTTTTGCAGATGACTTGAGAGTCTCCCACGTGAATCTCAGTCCTGGCAAACTGTAGCTGGGAGGTCACATGCATTTTTTTAACAATGGCTCTCTTAGCAGCTCCCCCAATAGCTGTGACTGGTGGAGCACCTGGGCAATAGTTGATGTCTGCACAGTCTCTCCAATCTTATGCACTGTACCTTGTAAATCCTTCAGAGCTCTAAGACATCTCTAGGAAGTAACTCATTAGTCTTCTTCTTGCCTGATCACTCAGTTTTTGAGAATGACATGCTCTAGATAGATAGATAGATAGATAGATAGATAGATAGATAGATAGATAGATAGATAGATAGATAGATAGATA
>JANRMT010028174.1:45666547-45783417 GCA_026402145.1 Polypterus bichir lapradei | reverse complement strand
TATCTATCTATCTATCTATCTATCTATCTATCTATCTATCTATCTATTTTAAGACATAAGTAAAGGGAAAATGATATAAAATTGTACCCTCTTCTGAAACTAAACCTCAAGTGAGTAAACCTTTCAGGCACAAAAGCAAGTCAAAGTTTTTCTGGCCTAAGACAACATACTTACCTATATAACTGAAGAGAATGAGTCAAATGAAGCAATGCACCTTTATCTATAGTGATCTGAATTGTTACTAATCTCCTTTTCTGCTCTTGCTATCTTAAATAACACTTAAAATCCAAAGCTGTAATTTCCCTCAATTATCTTGCAATATCACTTTGAAAAGAAAAAAAAATACTAATACAGATAAAATCACTAAGGACAAGCTTATTTATTCAAAGTGAAAATATTCCTCCACACTTCATTATCAATTTATGCGGAACATGTTGCATGATGATAATTGGAATGGTATATCACCACTGCCTGCTGTGAAAACTTCCACAATCAAATACAACCTGAACAAGCAAAATCAGCTTATTCACTTCAAGCCAGAGGAAACATAATTTAAATCCCTAGAGCACCCTCTGTGCCTTTCTTAGCTATAAATTAGAGTATACTTCCTACATAGATTAAACCCTGGAATTCCATTTGAAGAGACATAAAAGAAGAATGTGATTTTCTGGTTCTTGTATTATACCTTTGGAGAATGTAGCTGATAAGACCAGTTTCAATAATACTTTTAATTATGTGTGATATTCATATTAAAGTTACATTTTTTTAACATAAGTAATTTCTTATGGCAAATGTAATATTTCAAGCAGTATTCCTTTATAAAAGATCTCTAATTATTAAGCTGGACAGGCATTCATATGTGGCTGCAAGCACCATTGCACCAAAACTCATAACAAGCATTGGTTGGATTTTGGAATAAGCAATGCCTGTTTTGAGTGTGCTGAGTTTGTATATTCTTCCATTGTTAATATTACTTTCCACAAACCCTTCTTTTTACAGTGCATGCTGTCATTGGTAGATCTAATTTAGAAAAATAACATGTGCCCTGATAACACTTAGCTGTATTTATCAAAACCCATTTATACTTTTCAACTATGTTATTAATTACATTTTTTAGTGAAGTAAAACAGTGGATGTGTAAAAACCACACTAAACCACCAGTCATAGTTAGGAATTGCAATGACTGCTTGAAATCTGAGACTCACAGGTATCACCAGATGTGTTGTTTCCTCTCTGGTAATGCTCTGCCAAATCTAATTCAGTCACCTTCAGCTCTGGCTTTTTTTCGGGGCTTGTATCCTTAAGTTTTCTCTTCTACACATGGAAGGCCTGCTCAATGGCATTTAAATTGGGAGACTGTCTTGGTCATTCTGGAATATTCCATATTTTAGCTTTGAAAAACTGTGTTGCCTTACCATTATGTTTGGGATAATTATCTTGTAGGATGAAGCTCTGACCAGTGAGTTTCGAGGCATTTACTGGAACTTGTGAAGATAAGATGTTTCTATACCCCTCAGAATTTATTATGCAGATGTTGTCAGCAGTTACATTATCAATGATGAGAAATGTGCCAGTCCCTGTGGCAGCCATACATGCCCAAGTCATAGCACCCTCATCACCATGTTTAACAGATGAGGTGGTCTGCTTTGGATATTGGGCAGCTACTTTTCGTCACCACATTTTGTTCTTGACATTACTCTGATACATGTTAATCTTTGTCTCGTCTGTCCACAAGACCTTTTTCAAGAATTTTGCAGGCTCTTACAAACTTCTGATAAATCTTTCCTATGCATCCATCAATCCATCCATTATCCAACCCACTATATCCTAACTACAGGGTCATGGGGGTCTGCTGGAGCTAATCCCAGCCAACACAGGGCGCAAGGTAGGAAACAAACCCCAGGCAGGGTACCAGCCCACCGCAGTATTTTAAGGGATATCTTTTTAAATTACAATTAAAAATGAAAAATGTACAAATCTTTCCTATCTGAGCTCAAATTAGTTCCTTTTAACTAGTATTCTCTTCTGCTGTCTTTCACTCATCATACTTTTCCACATATGCACTATGCTGCCTTATGTGAGTTTAAATTAATATATAAATGAAGGCAAACAGAGATGAATAAATACTTTTACAATCTCAACGCCTCTTCCACTTCTCTTCCTCCACCTTTGGTGTACACTCAATTATTCAGCTACTTCAAAGACTTAAAGGTGTTCAATCTATCCTTCATGCATTCAGTGTTCTCCCTGATTGGATGAGAAAAAAAACTTGTTTTTTAAATAAAGTTAAAGTTAATTAAGTTAAATAAATTAGAAAGCGCCACATACAGTGAAATCGTAAAGTATTCACTCTTTCACTTTCTGCACACTTTTTTTGAGTTGTAGATTTAATTTTAAATGGACACATTTGCCCTTTTTGCCCATCAATCTATACTCAATAACCCATAATGACAAAGTGACGACCTGTTTTCAGAAATGTTTGCAAATTCATTAAACATCAAAAACTGAAATCATTCACTCCTATAAGTATTCAGACCCTTAATTCAGTACTTTGTAGAAGCCTCTTTGGCGGCAATTACAGCTTGTGTCTTCCTGGGTAAGTCTGTGTAAGCTTTGCACATCTGTATTTGAGCAGTTTATCCCATTCTTCCTGGCAAATCCTCTCAAGGTCTGTTAAATTGTATGAGAAGCATCTGTAAACTGCCATCTTCTGGTCTCTCTACAAATATTCTATCGGGTTTAGGTTGGGGTTTTTTCTGGGTCACTTAAAGATAGTCATAGACTTGTCCCCACGCCATGCAGATTCCCCGTCCCTGCTGTTGAAAAGCAGCCCCATAGCATGATGTCGCCACCACCATGTTTCATTATAGGAATGGTATTAAGCAGGTAATGAGCAGTGCCTGGTCTTTGTCAGACACTTGGAGTTCTGCCCAAAGAGTTCCACTTATGTCTCATCAGAGCAGAGAACCTTTTTCCTTGTGCTCTCAGAGTCCATTAAATGCTGATGACAAACTCCACGTGAGCTGTCACAGGCACATGATTGAGGGAGTGTTGCTGATAAGGTCATCCTTTTCAAAAGATCTCCCATCTCAGCAGTGGATGTCTAAAGCTCTTTTAGATGGACCACCTCCCTGATCAAGGGGCTTCTTGCCTCAGTTTGGCTGTATGGCCAACTCTAAGAAGAGTTCTGGTGGTTTCAAACTTCTTCAGTTTCATGATTATTGAGGCCACTCTCCTCCTGGGAACACTCACAGCTTTAGAAATGGTTTTGTACCCTTAACTTGAAATATTCCTCTCCACCAATTGATTATAAAGGTCTACAGAATTCCTTAGACTTCATGGTTTGTTTTTGTCCTGACATTCTGTGAGAATTGTGGACCTTTTATATACAGGTGTGTGCCTTTCTAAATGAGGTCTAATCAGTATATTCTGTCCAACCAAGTTCTAGACACATCTCAAGAAGAATCAATGCAAACAGGATGTGCCATAACAAAGGGTTTGAATGCTCATATGAATGAGAGATTTACGTTTTTGATTTTTAATAAATTTGCAAACCATCCAGAAAAAATGTTTACATTTTGTGATTATGGGTTATTGAGTGTAGATTGATGGGCAAAAATGTCAAATTTATTCATTAAAAAAATCTATAACATGGTAATATTTTGTTTTTAAGAGCAGTTTTTAACATACGTAGGTTGTGCTTTTATTTCCCTGCCACCTTGATTTCTGTCTGGCACTGCCTTGCAAGGAAACTGACAGTAAAATACACCTAATAATAATTCAAGTTTTAGATTAAACCAAAAGACTACAAATAAAAGGAGAACTTCCTATAAAAACATAAGTATGACATACAAAGAGTAGACTAGTATACTTGTTCAGAAGTATCTAACTTTTTAAGTTCAAGGTTTCTGCTTCGACTACATGACTCGGTAGTTTGTTTCAGATTTCCATGACTCTTTGGCTGTTTTTTTAACTTGTATAAAACACATAGAGAGGTGTGAGCAACCAAAACCAGGTGGGATCATAATTTCCGATTCAATTTTGATCATTTTTGTATGTAGTTTAATTCTGATACCAACACATGCAATTTTAATATGGCCTGTATTTGAACAGTTGATTCAGAATTGTCTAGGAATTTACACTCCCCAACTAGTTTTATGGCACTGATTATCCAACCTTCGTCTTATGTCTGCCTTGAAAATCGAGATGGATAAAAGTAACTACTCGGCATGCCAAATGAAATAAAAGGAGAATCAAACTTAAAAGTATCTGGGGAGCCGGCCACCAGCCAATAAATGCCCGTTGCTATCCATTTTCTTTGAACACCCAGACCTTGAAGTGTTTAGTGACAGAGTACTGTGCTATATTAAGAACTGCACAGACATTGTCACAGAGGATAAACGTATCCGAGTCTACCCCAATCAGAAGCCCTGGATGACCAGGGAAGTCCAGAGGCTGTTGAAAGAGAGGAACACTGCCTTCGGGTCTGGTGACAAGGGTCCTCTACAGCACAGCCCATGCCAACCTAAAGAGGGGCATCTGAGAGGCCAAGTCAGACTATAAAAGGAAGATCGAGGAAAACCTGGATAGCAACAACAGCAGGTAAGTGTGGATGGGTTTCCAGCATATGACCAACTACAGGACTAGTCCTGGAGCTGTGGGAGGTGATTTAGCGCTGGCTGAGGAACTGAACCACTACTTTGATGTGGATCCACCAAAGACAACCAGACACCATCCAGATACCAATAACAGCCCCATCTTCACAGTGGGGGAGCACGAAGTGAGATGCACATTGCTGGCTGTCAACCCACGAAAGGCAGCTGGACCTGACGGCATCTCAGGACGCGTGCTGAAAGACTGTACAGACCAACTGGCTGGGGTCTTCACCAGGATATTCAACCAGTCTCTGTCTCAGTCCACTGTGCCATCCTGCCTGAAATCCTCTGTCATAGTGCCTGTGGCCAAGAAACAGACCATCAACAGTCTTAATGACTACAGGCCAGTTGCACTGACCCCTGTGGTTATGAAGTGCTTCAAGAAGTTCATCAGGAACCACATCATGTCATTCATGCCTCCCATGCTTGATCCTCACCAGTTTGCCTGCAGAACAAACAGGTCTACGGAGGATGCCGTAGCCACTGTTCTCCATGCTGTTCTGTCCAATCTGGAGCAGCAGGGGAGCTTTGCACGGCTGCTTTTCATAGACTTCAGCTCTGCCTTTAATACCATCTTACGCCATAAATTGTCAGACAAAGGACTTCCACACTCTACCTGCCTTTGGATCAAGGACTTCCTGTGTGATCACACTCAGAGGGTTAGAGTGGGCCCCTACTTCTCCCAGCACTGCCACAGGGCTGTGTGCTGAGCCCCCTTCACTATATCCTCTACACTCATGATTGCATCCCTGCCCACTACAGTAACACCATTGTTAAGTTCACTGATGATACCACGGTAGTAGGGCTCATCTCTGGAGGGGATGAGTCTGTCTACAGAGATGAGGTGGAGCGGCTGGAAACGTGGTGTAGGAATAACAACTTGCTCCTAAATACAGTCAAGACCAAGGAGTTCATCGTGGACTTCAGGAAGAAGGCAGACAACATCCAGCCACTCATCATCAAATGGGACTGTGTGGAGAGGGTTTCAGATTTCCGCTTCTTGGGAGTCACCATTAGGGAGGACTTGACTTGGGGAACACACACTGCTGAGGTAGTGAAGAAGGCCCAAAAGAGACTCTACTTCCTGAGGGTGCTCAGAAAGAACAACATCCCTGAGAAAACTGCTGATGTCCTTTTACCGCTGCACAGTAGAGAGCATCCTGGTCTACTGTCTCTGTGCGTGGTCCTCCAGCTGCACAGTAACACAGAAGAAAGAGCTCCACAGGGTCATTAAGGTCGCCCAGTGGATAGTCGGCTGTCCTCTCCCCTCACTAGAAGAACTACATAGTTCCTGTTGCCTCAGGAACGTCAAGAAAATTCTTTAGGACCCATCACACCCAGGACATGCATTGTTTAAACGCCTGCCTTCAGGCAGACGTTTCAGATCCATAAAGTCTAAGATAAATAGACTGAGAAACAGTTTCTATCCTTCAGCCATCACCATGCTGAATGCTGCTAAGTGGTCAATCTGACCGAGTGCACCTTCATTCTAAGTTAACATTAGATAAGGAACAAGTGTAATATAATGTATGTATGAGTAGAAAACATTGTTCTGCTGCTATGGACAATATTGGATACTTATTTTATTCCCTTATTTTAGTTGTAACTTGAGTAATTGTGCTTGGTTTTTGTTTTTATTTTATTTTTTTCTGCACTGGAAAATTGCACCTAAAAATTTAGTTGTACAATGTCTCATTGCTACAATGACAATAAAGATTTTGATTTGATTTTCTAATGGAAATGGTACTCCTCAAGTGCATACTGTATAAGAACCTGTAGAGATTGATATCACTTTGTGAAATTGTCCTATCACTGTTTTGCATTAAACACACTCCCAAGCTTTTTCCCACCAGTCTTTGATCCTTTGCTCTGTCTGCAGGTTTCTATGTACATATACAACAGTCACAGTTGTGCTCTAAGCAACAGCATTGCTTTTTCCATTGTTACTTCTCTTCCTTGCCATCATGACATGAAAAATCCACAGACATCCTGTACTGAAACAATATTAGTTGTACATGAGCCATTACACTGTTGGTGGTGTTCATGGTGGTCTATTACAACAACATTTATTTCTATAGCAGATATAAATATGAATAAAGGTAGCGTAAAGTGCTTTACATGGTGTCAAAAAAATTGCAAGAAAAACAAAACAAATGAGAAATATTTGAGTATAAGAATGAATAAATGGCATTTTAAAAAACAGATAAGAATTAGTCAATACACATAACACATACATACAAGTAATAGAAAAAGTAGAGTCCTTATATATACTGTATACTGTACTTGTTTTTAAGTCTTTAATAATAACTTCCATGCTATGGTCAGATGGCTGTGGAGGGCAGAAAGAAAAGTGTGGAGGTGAGATGCTTGAGAAAAAAAATAATTCTGCAGGAGTTCCAAGACCAAAAGGCCACCCAGCAATCACTGAGTATTCAACCTCACATAAATGTACTTAAGTAGTCCCTATTGTTTTTTTAAGCTTCATCCATTCAGTGCAGTGTGTCTTATTGACAGTTGTAGTGTCCACTTTTATTCCAATATCACAGGAGGCTGAACAAAGCTTTAATCAGATGGTGGTAGTGGCTCAAAACACCACAACACAAAAAAACGGTAAAGAAAGCAGAGAAGAGTACAGTAATCCCTCCTCGATCGCGGGTGTTGCGTTCCAGAACCCCCCCGCGATAGGTGAAAATCCGCGAAGTAGAAACCATATGTTTGTATGATTATTTTTATATATTTTAGGCCCTTAGAAACTCTCCCACACTGTTTATAAATATTCTCCGCACAGTTATACAGTAAACCCTCGTTTATCGCGGTTAATCTGCTCCAGACAGATAAATGAATTTCCATGAAGTAGGATTCTTTATTTATAAATCTAATATATTCGCAATTAGAGCATAGAAAACCTGTTTACGACCTTCTAAATATGTTTTTTAACATTATTAGAGCCCAATAGACATGAAATAACACCCTTTACTCAAAAGTGTAAACTGTGTTCCATGACAAGACAGAGATAACAGTTCTTTCTCACAATTAAAAGAATGCAAATATATCTTCCTTCTTCAAAGGAGTGGTGTCAGGAGCAGAGAATATCAGAGAGAGAGAGAGAAAAGTAAACAATCAAAAATCAATAGGGCTGTTGGGCTTTTAAGTATGCGAACTACCGCGATAAAGTGGCCGCAATGAAGGGATCAATGTGAAGGTAGTCTTTCAGCATTTTTTATAGGAGCGTCCGTATCTTCTAAGCAAACAGCCACTGTGCAAACAGCCCTTCTGCTCACACCCCCTCCGTCAGGAGCAGAGAATGTGAGAGAGAGTGAGAGAGACAGAGAAAAGCAAACAATCAAAAATCAATACGGGCTGTTAGAGCTTTGAAGTGTGTGAAGCACCGCGTGGGAAGCATATTGTATATCATTGAGGAGTTTTATTTAATATGTAATACGTGCTCTGATTGGGTAGCTTCTCAGCCATCCGCCAATAGCGTCCCTTGTATGAAATCAACTGGGCAAACAAACTGAGGAAGCATGTACCATAAATTAAAAGACCCATCGTCCGCAGAAATCCGCGAACCAGAGAAAAATCCGTGATATATATTTAGATATGCTTACATTTAAAATCCGCGATTGAGTGAAGCCGTGAAAGTCGAAGCGCGATATAGCGAGGGATCACTGTAGAGATTAATTATGATTGCAAATCCCAGAGCTATTTGAAAATTCTATGCATAAATAATCTTTTATAAACAGAACTAAAATACAGCTACAAAGAAGCCAAATTATAAAAGTGGGATTTTAGGAGGTTTTTTTTATATTCCATGGTGTTAGCCTGGTAAAGTATTCCACATTTTGTGAGTATAACAGCAAAAAGCCATCTCACCATTTCTATTATGCTTAGCACTTATATAATAAGCAGACTACCATTACAAGACCTAAAGTTACAACTTGGACTGTAACTGCACGGACACTCCAAAATATAGGAAGGGGGCAGGGTTGTTTTAAGCTTTATAAACCTTTAGTAGTATTTTAAAGTCAATTCTAAAGGACACAAGTAATTAATGTGATGAATCAAAAACTGGTGAGATGTATTCAGATTTTCTTTTTCTAGTTAAGATTCTTGCTGCTGCATTCTGCACTAATTGCAACTGATTTCTTTCTTAGGTTGTTCTAATAGGAATGCATTACATTAACACTAGAATTACCAGAGCCTACGAAAAAACTCGTAGGTCTGTCCCACCTTAAATCGCTTCTAAAAACCGTTCTCACCTCTCCGCCAGCGTCTTTTGTTAATCTAAATGTGCTGATAAAAGAAAAGCTTCAAGTAGCCGGCTATTCCATCCCCCCAACGACTTAGAACTTGCACAAACTTCTCCCAGCTCATGCCTTGATTGATTATCTGGGAGTGAAGTGGAGTTTTAGAGTGGAAATAATAGATCATTAATTGGAATACTGTACACGCATTGCACGTGTGTTCCGTTTCTACAGTAATCCGTGTAAACACATTTTTAAAACAGAAACGCTTTTCATATTGTAGTAGTAAATGACAAAATGTAAGCATAAACTATATAATGTATGAAGCCTGAAGTCCAAATATCAAACACTTTCACAAAAGGTACAAATATAACAAAACAAGTATGCTTTTATTCAAAAATATAACTGCAGAAAAAAGCCGCCTTAGCATGCCACGTTGACACATATGTACTACAGCTGCCAGGGTAGTGTAATGGTATCAACCGCTGACTAGTATTCAAAAGGTCATGAGTTCGATCCCGCATGATTCAGTTTTGAGAATTAAACTGCTCTTATTCTTACTATTTTAGAATAAAAACATACATTTGATTTCAGTGTGTAACAGCTGGTGTAATTTATGACACTTGTAAAGGTTAGTTTTTTTTTTTTTATTCACTTTTCATTCTCTCAGTCGTGTTCAGGATCCTTCCCTTACCCCATTTGAGAATGCTGTTTTCACATAAAGACGCGCTGTAGCTCTGCAGTGTACTTGTGACTGTATTCTCGTACCAATGCTTGCGAACTGAAGTGCCTGCGTGCACTTTTCGTGGCATTACACGTCTATTTTTTTGAACATGCCCGTGTCGCTCAAACACAGGAACATATGTTGGTGTACAAGTATAACAAAACAAGTGCCCTTTTATTCTAGACTATAAGTGAAGAAAAAATAAAGCAAGTTACAGTAGGCGGTTGATACGACAGCTTGTGTGGTGCAATGCTAAGAACTGCTGATTTCCGATTTGTGCTATATAAAATAATCACATTCAAATATTAACAATTCCCACACACCCTTCCTACATTCACAACATGTGTACTTGTTGCAGTGTACACACCTCTCTGTGCTATGGTTCCTATTACACTGAATGAGCACCTGACATTGTACTTTCTTCCCTACATAAATAACATTCGAGCTATAGCGCGTCTCCAAATAAATAACATTTGATCTATAGCGCGTCTTTATGTGAAAACAGCAGTATCAGATGGGAGGGATCGTGAACGCGCCTGAGAGAATGGAACTGAATTAAAAAAAAAAAGCTAACCTTTACAATTATCATGCATTTACACTGGCTCTTACAGACTGACTGAAATCAAATGTATGTTTTTATTCTAAAATAGTTCAGTACATGCAATATTATTTGAAAATGAACAGCGTCAGATCGGGCGCATATTCAAACCCGATCTGACGCTGTTTGTTTTCAGATAATATTGCATTAGTGCGATGATGTTTTTACATATATTGTCTCTTTCATTCATCTTGCGGTTTGTAATCAGTGACCGTGTGTTTTTTCCCCGATCTTGCCAGTTCGCACATGTTGCTGTATGGTGGTGTTTCTTTTATACTCCAGGACATGCAGAGGACAGAATAGTACAGAGCAGTAAGTTCAACGCTATATGCAATCAGACAGACAGACAGGCAGAGAAGGCACTAGATATATAAATAAAAAGGGAAGGCATTGTATAATAGAAATATAAAAAACAGCTAAGGGGATAGATATATAGATAGGTAGGAAGGAAAGGCACTATATGATAGGCATACAGGGAAGCTTCTATATAATAATAAAATTACTGTTATTACTATATAGATAGACAGGGAGTTCAGGCAGGCAGAACGGCGAAGGTTAAAAATAAATACATTTTTTCTACAGCGGGGAATCGAACTTGGATCTCTTGAAGTACAACAAATCTGCTGCGCTCTAAGTGACGAAACCTTACCAGTACGCCACGGAAGCTGTTGTAAAAGTCTTGAACCTTTTATGAAAGTGTTTATTTTCTCTTTGACTGTCAGGCTTTACACATTTTATAGTTTATGTCTACATTTTGTAACATTTATTACTAAAATATGAAAAAGTTTCTGTTTTACCATTGTGTTTACACAGATTACTGTAGAAACGGAACACACATGAAATGCGTGTGTTCCAAATAACAATCTATTATTTCCACTCTAAAACTCCACTTCACTCCCAGATAATCAAGGCATGAGCTCGGAGAAGTTCGTGCACCTTCTTAGTCGGTGGGGGGGATGGAATAGCCGGCTGCTTGTAGTTTGTTTGTATCGGCGTATTTACAGGACAAAGGAGGCTGGCGGAGAGGTGAGAACAGTTTTAAGAAGCGATTTAAGGTGGGACGGATCTACGAGTTTTTTCGTAGGCTCTGGTAATTCTAGTGTTAATCAAATCGACTAAAAACAAAATTGTAGGTTAATTTCTAATTTCTTGCAATGTTATAAGAGTAAATTCTAAATTTTCACCTTGACTTTTAATGCTAAGGGATTAAGTTTATTTTTAACACCCTCATTATTTTCATTTTTGCTAATAACTAAGATTTCTGTTTGTTCCTTATTTAGCTTGATGGAATTACTACTCATCCATTAAGAAGCTCAAGTAAAGGCCCAGAGCTTCAGGGTCATCAAGTGCTATAGATAAGTAAAACTGAGGGCCAACTGCATAACTGTGGTTGCTTGCCTTATGTTTAAAGATAAACTGGTCTAATGGGAGTATATAAATTGAAAATTAGTTTAAAGTATTTGCTTGGATCTGCCTGATGAAGCTGTTTTTATTTACTGTGTTTTGTGACTGTAGTGTACATTCCGCATAGATATCTGTACATACTCATTAGATTTCAATTGCTTGCAAAGTCTACTTGAATTTTGAATAAGACGAAAAAAAATTAGACTTCAAGATTCAAGATTCAAGATTCTTTATTCATCACATGTATAGTTATACAGGACAACATGCAGTGAAATGCATCCTGATCCGCTTATCAAAAACTATGCAAAGTTAGAAGAATATCAGTTAGATTAACAAGAAGTCCTAGATTGAAAGATAACAATATAATAGAACATAAATAAATAAGTAAAATTAAGTGAAATAAAGTAGAATTAAGTGTTAAGGTGGAATAGTGGAGTGATTATTGTGCAAAGCCAAAGTTAGACAGGTAGTTAAAGGACTGACTAATTCCAAAACAAGGTAAGGATAGACGTCATGGTACAATTACAGTCTAGTCTAAGTATGTGGAGGCTGGACTGTAATTGTACCATGGCGTCTAGACTTAAGGTGAAAATTGGAATTGAGACACCTTTTAGCTGCAGTGGAAATGTAATTTTTAAGTAAAGAAGTACTTCTGTTTTATCTCTTAAATGCAGTTTCCCTTGGATTAACTTAATCAATGCCTTTGTGAGTTTGGATTATATAACAAGGCTGACTTCTCTGTTTCAAGTTTCAATTAGTTTCATTTTCTTATCGTCTCAGTCTAGGGCATGTACTTTAAGTTTCTCCTATGCGCAGCCTTAAGTGTCTTTGTAACATGATGAGCAGAACTGCCCACACTACTCCAGGTTCAGTTTCACTAGTGAATTATACAGTATGAGCATAACATCTTAATTTATATTCAACAGTTTTTACAACATACCCTAACTTATTTTTTATGGAAAATAAAAAGTTATTATATTCATGTATTAACATAAACTTATAAGTATTAAATTTAGTGCAAGCAGTAGCACAAATTAGGTATGCCAAGCAAATAGTTAAATAAAGGCACATGTAATTGCCAGGAAAGGGGGAGAAGGACAGATAGGGACAGCCCGTGATTGAAGCAAGGCCTCTTGCCTTGTTTTGAGTTTCTGTGAGTCAAGCTGTGAGACGAGGTCATCATGCCCTCTGAGGAACAAGCAGGCAAACTTTGTTTTGAGAAATGCAGGAGCAATTTATTTAATTATAATTAGGCAGTCCAGTTTTCATACATGGACCCTTCTGATCTCAACTTAATTGCTACTAGGCTGTGAGAATGAAGAAGGGGAGGGGTAATCAGGTGAGGCTTATCGCCAGATGGCAAAGATGTCCTGCCAAGAAGAATATTGTTATGAGAAGGTTTGGAACATTAGATGATTGTTATGAGTAGAGGTGCTGAGTGGGGAAAACATCATGGGAAACTTTATACAGTAGATGATGGGAAACTAGTCTGGAAGGGGGGCATTTTGAGATAAGAATTGTAATATATTTGTGGCTCTCTGGGCACTCGAGGCTCAGCTCAGTTTGACTTAATTGGGTTGAGTCCATGTTATTGTTTATTGCAATAAAGCTAATCTCTCTGCTTGCCTATCCTCTGACTCCTAGAGCCTTCTTTCAAGGTGAGAATCTTCACTGTATTTTACACTTCCACATTTTTTGTCTATTTGCATCTACACATTGCCAGACAATAAAAACACTGCATCAACATAATACAATAAATCTGTTTCCAAGGTTGATTCTTGTAAAACAATATCTCTGTGCATTTGTAATTAATATTTCTTTATACAGCATATAGTGCTTCTTAGCATTACCTTCTCACTCAAATACGTATAAATCAGAATGTCAGAAGAAGAACTTGCTTTCTGGGCAGATGAGAGGTACTGTAGATATAATTCTAAGATTTATATGGTAATCACAGTACCATTAGCTAAAAAGGCAAGTGCAATTCTAATCACAGAACCAAGGCCTGCGTTTTATTTATTAGCATGTCTTATTTTCTATAAATGAAAAATATTTGGTTGTCTAATGACTGTTTTGTGATTTTTTTTGTTGTGCTGACAATTGTGGCTGAAAACTTTGTTCTAAACTCTACCCATTCGCTTTTTTCCTATTCCTTTATTCACTTTGTACTTTGCATTACACCAGTCTGCACCAAAATCCTCCCAAGTGAAAAAATTGATGTACTTTATAGATTTAAGTGTGCTGAATCCATTTCTTACATTTCAATTTCCATAAGATATCAGATTCAGTGAAAAAAACTGTTTTAAAAAAAAGTGCTGATTTTTTAAAATGTGTAAGTATTTTTCACACAGAATATTATTTCAGGTATATTTGCAGATGAAAAATGGCACACTTCCTTGTTCTTAACTTTATTTGAGGTGGAAACAGCCCATAACCAAGGATTTGCTCACATATTTGCCCTCAAATATTATTTTCTCTCTTCCTTTTCCTTCAGAATAGCCAGAAATTTATATTTAGAAGGTTTAAAAGATGCATTTTTATTGTCCAGAAGAGAGAAAGTTGTTTAAATGCTTTCTACAATAATATGCAGGTTCTATATCCATGGTCTTGACCAGACAAGAGGTAATTAAATGGTAAAAGAATAAACACCATTATCTTATGGAACGAAAAATAATGTGTGTGCCACAATTTTGTTGGGAATACAAATGAGATGTAGTTAAAAGCCAGAAATGAGTTGAAACCTTAAAAATAAACCTTTTTGGCACTAAAGCAAAATCGCTAACCAGAAATTAAAGTCAGAGAGAAAACAATAAGATCAGAAGATACCACTATCACTACCGGGGCAACCTTAGTCACAAGCAGTTACTCGTAAATGCCATTTCTATCCGCAGTAATCCTTGCCATTCTCAGCACCATGTCAGTAAATATGTTGGAACTCCTGATGAAGGCTATATATCCGAAGCATTGTGTCTTTAACCTTCTTTCCTTCTCAGCATGGAAGTAACCTCGTAACTTTGTTAACATGTTAACACTAAAGTTTCTAGCAAGACAGCAGCTTCTCTAAGTCACTTCTTCTTAACTATGCTAATGCTACTAGTTAGGATGATATCAAAAACAATTGGACTTTATCTTTTATAACTTTCAGACAGATTACAGAGTTTCTTCATTTCAAGTGTAGTCAAGCAGAAGAACATCAACAGCTGCTGACTTCCATTAACATGTCTCTAAGCTAAGTAGCTCATATCTTATGTTTTTATTTTTAATGGTAATTCTGTATATGTGTGTATGTGTGTGTGCCTATCTTAAACATCTACAGCAGTGCTTCCCAAACTCGGTCCTGGGGATCCTGTGTGGTTGCAGGTTTTTGTTCCAACCAATTCTCTTTATAACTGGACTCCTCAGCTAATGAAGTGAATTGTTATTTCCCAGATTCTCTGTTTTGGGAACAGAGAACAGAAAAGAGAAAACTAAGTTTGGTAAAAAAAAAAAAAATGTATTAAAATATACTAAGCAGTTATATGGGAATAATGTATTTTTTCTCTTTAACAAATTTTTCATCTTGATTTTAACTATACTTTTCCAAGTGTTCTAATTGTTTAATTAATCCAAAATTTACTAATTAGTGGGTCTGACACTAAAGTAGTTGCAGTTGCAGCCTTTCGTGATTCAGTGTTGTTTGCCTGGGGGTCTGCTCTGCTCATTTTTAATTGTCATTATTAAGATACAATGAAGGGAGCCAGAGAAAGGGTAAAATATAATGAAAAGAGAGTTAAGAATTTAAATCTATAGCAAAAATAGAAATATTTCTAAGTGTCTTATAAATGTAAAAATCATACTGCTGTGCTTTTCTGAAAGTAGAACAAGAGAAGAGCAAAACAAAACCAGTTAATTAAATGAGATCAGTGTTATCAGTTGTTGTCACTGATTATGAATCTGGTTGAAACAAAAACCTGAAGCCACAGTGGACCCCCAGGGCCGACTTTGAAAACCCCTGATCTACAGTATGTGCTTAAAGTAACTGCTATTACAAAGCAGTGATGTATTAATTATTGGTTTACCTCCCACATCAAAAGCCAAGCATTTTTTTTTAGGTTGTTGGAGAATCTTTCCTACACATCACTGACAACATTTCCCTATGTTTTTTGACATTTTTATTGTTCATAAAGTGGAATTTTGTTTAATTACATCCAACAACATTGAACAACATAAACTCATACTGTACATACCGTATAGCACTGTGAAGACAAGCTGACAGTTACAGGTTACTAGCAATTAATTACCCTTAAAAGTCTTGGACTCTGACTACATAATAATGTAAACAAAAAGTAAAACACAAGACAGTGTAAAATTAAAAAGTAAAAGTCTATCTTTCCACAAACTCTAATACATAGGCACACATGATAGGTTTTCAATTTTTCAATGCACTTAGTTGTAGTTAGTGAAGAATGATTAAGATAATAATTGAATTCTACAATTATAAATTATCTGCAAGGTTTTTTTTATGGCATACCTTGTAGCTCAATGCACATTTATATCTATATCAGACCTACTTCTAATTGGCGGCAGTGTGATGGAGAATAAAGCCCCCTTTCTAATGTTTTTAATCATGTTCTGCTTTGCTCTGCAGTGTTTTTGCAGCTCTTAATAAACATATTATCTTGTGAAGTTACCAACACCCACAGAATGTAAGAGAGTCAATAATGGCTGTCTGCCCAATCTGCTGTAGCTGATGTTAAGGCTGAGAGAAACAGCTTAGTTAGAGGATTTGCCATGTTTCTATAAAATTTTATATTAATCCAAAAAGCAATTCTTTTAGAGTTACTTTTAAAATGGTTTTAAAATAAAGCTGACACTACATGCTGTGCTGTTGGAGCCTAAAACATGTGGTGAATTGTTTACCTACTATAACAAATTTTATTATTTTTGCTTTTCTAAACTTCTTATGCAGAAAAAATATAGATAAATCTGGTAAAAACTTAAATGCACTTCAAAGTTAGATTTATTTCTCTGTGGCTACTTTGTTACCAGTTAACACAGAACTGAATTTTATAAATGACTGTTAGTCTTATATTTTGCTCTCATTTTGCTCTATACTGTTTTTGCTGTAGTATTTGATCCCCAACCAAACCCAGCCACAGGGGATGCACAAACCAGTGTGTTTCTTTGTGCCAGTCCCAAGCCCGGATAAATGGTGAGGGTTATGTCAGGAAGGGCATCCGATGAAAAATTGTGCCAAATCAATATGCGGACAACAATACAAATTTCCACACCAGATCGGTCGAGCCTCAGGTTAACAACGACTGCCACCAGTACTGTTAGCCAACAGGGTGCTGGCAGAAATTGGGCTACTGTTGGCCGAAGAAGAAGAAGGAGAAGAAGAGGGGGGAGACATGTCCGGAGGCAGGAGGAGAGGAGGAAATTAAAGAGAGTGGAACTGAGGGTAGGAACTTTGAATGTTGGCAGTATGACTGGTAAGGGGAGAGAGTTAGCAGATATGATGCAGAGAAGGAAGGTTGATATATTGTACATGCAAAATACTAAATGGAAGGGGAGTAAGGCCACGTCGATTGGAGGTGGATTCAAATTGTTCTATCATGGTGTGGATGGGAGGAGAAATGGGGTAGGAGTTATTCTGAAGGAACATTATGTCAAGAGTGTTTTGGTGGTGAAAAGAGTGTCAGGCAGAGTAATGATTATGAAGCTAGAAATTGGAGGAGAATGTTGTTAGTGCATATGCACCGCAAGTTGGGTGTGTAATGGATGAGAAAGAAGATTTTTGGAGTGAGTTGGATGAAGTGATGAACAGTGTACCCAAGGGACAGAAAGTGGTGATTGGAGCGGATTTCAATGGGCATGTTGGTGAAGGGAGCAGTGGAGACGAGGAGGTGATGGGTAGGTATGGTGTCAAGGACAGGAATGAAGAAGGTCAGAGGATAGTGGATTTTGCCAAAAGGATGGACATAGCTGTGGTGAATACGTATTTTAAGAAGAGGGAGGAACATAGGGTTACATACAAAAGTGGAGGAAGATGCACACAGATAGATTACATCCTATGCAAAAGAGCTGATCTGAAGGAGATTGAAGACTGCAAAGTGGTGGCAGGGGAAAGTGTAGTTGCTTTGTAGTCCATTGATTGCTGGACCATTTATTATCAGAATGCTGCAGTATAGGCCTATGCTTATATAATAAATAATGAAGTCAACTGGGGATGGGGTGGGGTCTATAAAAAGTATAAAAAATATTAATATTAATAATATTAATAAATTATAAAGAAACTTTTAGTTACCTTTATTTTAACCAGCAACATGAATCTGCATTTGAATGACACAGCTTGAAACATGGCACCATGCAGCATGTAGGCGGAGAAACATGTGCCGCAAATATAACATGTATCTTTACACTGTCCACACTTGTTGCACACAACACATTTGCTAGTTGGAGACAGTGTGCACTCAGTGGACATCAGAATATTCATTGTCACACGCACGAATAGAGGACAGCCAAAGGGCTCGATAGCAAAAGAATGGAAGACAGTAAGTTGAAACACAGCGCTAATGCCTTTCCTTCCTTTTCATCAACAGAAAGATGGAATGTCAAAAAACTCCTACCTGACTCAACGTTCACATCCCCACCTCCATGGCACTCACTACAGAAGACTTCTCTTCCATCTCCACTGAATTAGCTCACTTCCGGTCTCACCATTATGACTTCAGTTCCATCCCCCAGATTCTGACGTCATCCCTGGCTTCTACAATCCGTTTAGCTCACTTTCTCCCCGCTAATTGTAGTTCCTGAAAACCCTCTATAAAAGCTTCAAGAAATCACTCTAACTGTCAAATGTTTGTTTTGAATTACTTTGAGTATTTTATGGAAGACTGGAACCCTCATCCCGTATACAGGAAAGCTCCCCAACCCTTGATCTGCTGTTTCTGTGCTCTTATTTTATTACACCAAGTAATGCTGTCCTGCCAGTAGTGACAAGTTGGACATGTTGTAATGAAGAAACGCTTTCAGGGCAGCTATTTGCATCAGTTGAATAGCCTACATGTTCTACTGTACATCGTCCAATTAATTGACACTATCTTGATCTCTTTCATTATCATCAATTAATGAAGGTATGCGAAGCTTGCCAATTGACAATAAGCTGCAAAGGTGTTTTATGAGGTCCGACTCATATTGCCAACCTTGATCCGAGTGCAGGGCTGCAGGAATTCTGTGTTGTGGGATAAACTATTCAAAAATGCAACATCCCTCATGGCTACAATTTACCCATCTTCTGTTCACAACAGTATGCTATTAGATCACATCACAAAGAAAAAGTCATCTGGTTTCATGAACAATCTAATGAATTCAGTGTCCTTCAGTGGTCTTCCCAGTCACCAGATATGAATTCAACAGAACACCATTGGGATGAATGTACAGCTGACAAATACTCAGAAATTATGTGATGCAGTCATGTCAAAATGGACCAGAAGTTCAAAGGAATATTTCCAACATCTTGCAGAATCCATTCCACAAAGAATTGTGTTTGTTTTGACAGCAAAAGGAGGCCCTACCTACTATTAGTATGGGGTATACAAGAAATACAGAGCATGTTGGTCATAAAGTCTTTTTTAATTATTTTGGTGTCCTTTTTAAGACTGCATATACTGGGTTAGGATTAGGGTAGGGGGTATGGCCATGACTGGCATGCTCTGGTACACTTACTTCCTAAACTAAAATCGTATTTAAAGAGACATATACCCTCCACTTCTAATTTAATATAAACCCTATTAAACCCCGCTAAAATTGTCCTAAAATGTTCTTAAATAAATAATTTAATAGCCTTATAAAATTCCACTCATTTTGCAATAAAATCAATGACTCAAGAGGAGGGTTTTAAAAAATAACCCCCTATTGGTCAAATATAAAACTGCCTAAAAATTGAAATAAATAAAGAATAAAATTTATACAAATATTGAACTTTTAAAAGAACATTAAAAACAGGGTTATTAAGTGTTAAAAAATTAAGTTAAATTAGGCAATAAAAAGATGGCACATAAATAATGGTTAAAAATTAAAGATCCCTGAGCAAAAGTATTTTTGAAGAAACCCAGGGTTTTTAGCAATCAATTAAGGGTTAAAATATATTAAAATTAGGATTTTAACATCAGGGCCCCGGGGTGAAATTACTGCTTAACCTCAGGGCCCAGTTATACAAATTTTAAGGTTAGATGTGGGAATAGAAAAACAAGACCTATTTCTTTAAACTAAGAGGGGTTTAAATTTTAACATCAGGGCCCTGAGGTGAGATTACTGCTTAACCTCGGGGGCCAGTTATACAAATTTTAAGGGGGGGGGGGGGGGGATAGAAAAAGGACCTATTCATTTAAACTAAAAAGGATTCAAAATGTTAACATCAGGGCCCCGGGGGGAGATTACTGCTTAACCTCAGGGCCTACTTATACAAATTTTAAGGTTAGGGATGGGGATGAGAGGTAGGGATATAAACTATTATATTCTCTGGTAAATTTAGTCTTTGTCAGCCAGTGCTCTACCAAATCTTGTGCAAAACAAGGGTTTAACCTCCAAGTGTTCTCCTTATCTCTGAGTGGAGGACACTGTGGAGCCCCTACCACTGTAATATTCCATATTTTAAACATATTCATGAAATTTATTTATTTTATCATTTACTTTTCGATCTGAAGTTAGTGGGATTGTTGAAATGTATAAACTTGCTGTTGGGAATATTTTTAATAAAATTGAGACCAATAAATGTAAGTTAATTTTAATAGATTTATTTATTATGTCCCAATAACCAACCAATAGAATTATTTTTTGAGGGTTTGGATCTGGTTTTATTTTTTGTAATGCTATAATTAAACCTTGTACTGTCAACTTTTGTACTATTTTGAATTGAATTGATTTATATTGGTTAAAATCCAATTCTGCAAGATTATCATCTGCAAAAATGACACAAGGTTCATCAATTAAAGGGACCCAAGTTTTGCAATCACTGTATATTCTACATTTGTCAATTGGTGTGAGAGGATCAGGAAAATCAGGTTTAAAACACATCTAGTTAGCTTTTAAAGATGTGTTTATCATCATTTTTCTTCTCTCATGAGTTGGATTAACTTCGGGCACCTTTTGATTTATGTTCTTTGGTTTTGCCCCACCGTCTCCCACTGTGAAACAGAAAGAAGACTGTGTTTATTATGACCTTGGTCACCAGAGCAGAGCGGATCCGAAGCCAAAGAAGAACTATTAGGTAAGAGCACTGGCTGAGAGAGACACTTTGTTTTTATCTCTTCAAGATCATGAGACAATGGTTGCATAGATGTAGAAGTCACCTTTAATTGCTGTACAGGTAGAGTCACAGTCGATGCACCATTATTCACCAATCACGAAGAGTCATTTTCTTGTACTGGTACTGGAGAGTTTGAAAAAAACATTCTCTAAAAGAAGTCAGAGGTAGGTGTAAGTTTATTTGTATACTTTTTTTTTAGGTAAATTAATGGCCTTATAGAGAGCTAACTCATCTATACAGGGTAATTGTTTACACAAGTTTACAATGATTACCCTATAATGTTCTGTTAATATCCCCAACGTATTCTGTAACCACTGATTAGTATTAAATTTAATTTTATATAAGGTTTCTAAAGAAGGAGATGCAGGTTTAATAAATAAAGTAAGTTTTTGAACTTGTTTCAACATACCTTTGGGTGGATTATGGCTCTGTACTACCTCAAGGTGGTAAATAGCTTGGAGTAGTTTGAAATATGTTTTTTCAACTCTAATTGTTGTCATCTTGAAGCTAGAAAAAAAAAAAAACAATCCTAATACTAAAATATTTTAAAAAGCCAGGCCTATTTTAAAATAAATTACAACCAATCCACAATACAATAACAATTGGGTTAGGATGAGGGTAGGGGATATGGCCAGAATTGGCAAGCACTGGTACACAGTCCAAATTAAAAACAATTCTAATTTTATTTTTA
This sequence comes from Polypterus bichir lapradei, assembly GCA_026402145.1. Lineage (NCBI taxonomy): Eukaryota > Metazoa > Chordata > Cladistia > Polypteriformes > Polypteridae > Polypterus > Polypterus bichir. Next base: position 45,761,812 of record JANRMT010028174.1, on the reverse strand, counting down.
GGTTTTATATGTCTGTTGGTAATTACCCTACTCAATTCAATAGATCAATGATCTTTTTAAGATTTTTCTAATTAACTTTAGTTAAGGTTCAAACCAAATGCAAAAATACCCAGGTACAAGTGGGAAATATATAGATATGAAATAAATACATAAATGAATAAATAAATAAGTCCTATATACTGTTAAAAAATGGGGAATACTAATCAAAAAACCTAACCTGTGATTCCTATTCCTCACTATTTTAGCCTTGTCTAACTTTTTAATATTAGGGTTACAAAGTTGTATTAACCTCCAGGGCCCTACAAATAATAAATTAACCTCAGGGCTTAATAATAGTGACATTAAAGTTAGGGTATAGGGTGAGGGGTTGGGCATATCTTAGGGTTATATTGATCTATTTAAATGATTAACCTAAGAGATCTAGAGATACTTTTTAACATCAGGGACAAACAAAGGGATAAACAAAAGGGATATTTAAGTTAACCTCAGGGACCCTATGAATAATGAATTATTAACATCAGGGCCTCATAATAGTGATGTTAAGGTTAGGGTAGGAGTGAGGGATTGGGCCTATTTTAGGTTATATTCCTCTGACTTCTTAACCTAGGAGACCCAAAGGTACATTTTTAACATAAGGGATAGACAAAGGGATAAACCAAAAGGGGTATTTAAATTAACCTCAGGGACCCCATAAAAAATGTATTAACATTAGGGCCTGGTAATAGTGACCTTAAGGTTAGGATATGGGATAAGGGGTAGGACATATCTTTAACTATTATTCATCAAAGGTTGTCTGGGGGAATATCAATCCCTAAAAGGTCCTTTAGTCTATCATCATATCTCACAAAATACAAGTAATTTAATAAGATTTGATTGGCTGCCTCGTGTGTGAACCGAAAAACATATTTCAGGTCCAAATTTAGTGTTGTCTCATTTAGTAAAACAAAATCAAAATCCACTGCCACTGAATTAAAATTCTCAATCCTTTGGGCAATTCTTGGGATCTTATCAAATTGTGGGACTTCCAGTAAAAAAATGTTTTCCAGCAGCCCAGTCTTTTAAAGTACTGTAAAAGTTTCTGGAATAAGATTTACTTTTAGCTCCCCCTTCTGAATGATATCAGTAACTCCCAGTTGAAAAAAGAAATATTTCACCAGGTTCTGGGGGCCAATTGTTTAAAAAAGCTTATGAATTCCAGCATCGTATATCTATCCACAATCTCTACTTGTAGGTTCAACAGTGGAACTGGTCCCAAATTATATAGTAATGTGTCCCCTAAGAAGACGACGGATTGTTGAAACTTCGGACGCCACTGTTTCATGTTAGGACATTTTTGTGGTACCACTACAGGTTTAGAAATAGGAGGGCGATCAGAATTGGTGTTATCCCATAATTTATGTTTAGAAGAATCACCATTCATCATTCTCACTCCATTTGTCCTAGGTGTACTTAATACTTGTTTAAATTTAAATTAGAGGCATCCGATAACCCAGAATCTGAAACAGGAGAAGATGGATAAGAAGTATCAGAACTGGTTTTAAAAGATTTTACACTAATTCCGTCATTCTCACTATGGGAAACATAATCTGCCACTAAGGGGGGGGGGGGGGCGGGGGCATTTGTTTGTGGGCAATAAATCACCGTTATCTGATCTGCCCCAGGAGATTCAACTTCCGGATCCAAAGTTATGGTTGGTAACCGTTCAATTGTTCAATTGAGGTAGTATGATGAATCACCTGTGCGATGAAAGATTTTTAAAAAACGGGCCTATTTTGAAATAAATTATACCCAATCCACCATACAATAACAATTGGGTTAGGGTGAGGGTTAGGGTCCAAATGTCTGGTAATGGGATTTTGATTTGAGAGCCATTATTCAGCCAGCTCTCTGGCACTTTTAGTATTAGCCCTAAATTTTACCTTGTACCATGTCCCAGTTAGACATGTGTACGGTTGAACTTGTATGTGAGTATATCAGAAATCGTTAGTCCTTCTGACAGTGTTGCATTGTTCTTGTATGTGTATTGCCAATGTTTTATATGTTTGCTCCACATATACAGCTGGCCGCATATTACATGGTATATTGTACACTGCATTTTGTGTTTCAGATGCAGATTTCTTGCTTCTGGCATTAAAACCAGTCCGCAGTGTTTTCAGGTTTAGGGGCTATTTTGATGCCTGATTTGGAGAAGATGTGTGCTGTACTTTCTGATACACCACTGTGATAAGGAAGGGTATGCCAAGTAGGACATAAGATCAGGTTAGAGTTGATTATTTGCTGAGGTCTGTGGTGCCTCCTATGTAAACATTGCTTGATAAAAGTCTCGGAGTTGCTGTTTGATGTGAACAGATGGTATTCTTTGTATCACAGTGGGTGTGAATCATTCTGAACAGAGTCTTAACACAACTCCATTTATGCAATGAGGGGTAATTGCTCCAAAAATGTAATGTTTTGTCCACATAACATTCCTTGCGATAAACACTTATAATTAAGGCAACGTTATTACCTCTTTCAATAGAAATGTCCAGGAAATTACTGTGTTGTTTCATTTAGTTTTCCATTGTGTGACTATGCGGGTTCGCTCCATGCCCCCATCCGACTTCTGGGAGCTTTTGAACCCGACACCGTTGGTAATGTCACTGAGATGAGCTGACAAATGAGGACATTTTTCTAATGAAGCCAGGGTATAGTGTCATCAGTGCCAAGGTGCTTTTATCACTCAATAAAAATCAAAACAATGTCCAAAGTGCAGTGGTCCACAGTTCCAATAAATAAATAAATCCATAAGATCAGTGAAAAGTTGGGATAAAAAATAAGTAAATGATTCTTAAAAATCCAAGGTTAAAATGCAGAAGTTAAAATGCAGTCTCTCTCATCATGATCTCAGTCCACCTCCGTCTATTTCTCCCCGGCTCACCCATTGCTCCCGTAGCAACAGCAACGAGCTCCTTTCAGCCATCTTGGCTGCCTTAAGGATATCACGGCCAGACGGTATGAGGTCGGCTCACCTCCCTTCTTCCTTCGCGCTACCGTAGTCGCTCCTTAGATCCATTGGAAGGACACCTGCCTTGCTCATCCCACTCCACCCAAATGTTCAGTGGGGCGAACTAGTCCCTAGAGCGCAACAACCAAATGCTCCTTCGTGGTGCCCCAGCTTGGTATGTCTCCTCCTTTCAGGGGGCCAGATCGTACCTGCTAAGACTGCTCTTTCACGTCCATTAACCTGCTTTTTCTTCCTCTTTTCCTCGATCCATCTCGGTTTCTCGATCCATCCCCTGTGCCGGCCTGTATATTGTCGCATGCGGCTGGGGGTGGAGCCAGCCGAGACGCCCAGGAGGACCGGAGGAGGGCTTGTACCTCCTCCAGACCGCGAGGGGGTGACCGCCCTGGTTTTATTGGGGGCCACGGATAAAGGGCTTGGAAGCCCAACCCTGTAGGGGCCCGTGGCCACCGCCATGCGGCGCCCCGGTGCCTGAGGAAACCTGGAGCCCAGCACTTCCGCCACACCAGGAAGTGCTGGGGGGAAGAAGACAGGGGACACCCGGAGAGCTTCCGGGTGTGCAGCCGGCACTTCCGCCACACTGGGGCGTGTCTGCGGAGGAATGCCGGGAAGCAGCTGGAGCCCATCCGGGTTCCTATATAAGGGGCCACCTCCCTTCGTTCAGAGGCGGAAGTCGGGTGGAAGAAGGACGGAGCTGGAGAGAGGATGGGAGGCGGTCAGAAAGGCATTTGGACTGTGAGGCCTGGACTTTGGGGGATCGGTGCTAGTGACACGGCTTTATGGATTTAAAACCTGGCCCCTTTTGAAGCTGTGGACCCACTATACCACACATTGTGAATTGAATTATATATATATCGGTAACTACACATTGCACAATAACGTGCAGTGAATGCACTTGACTTAAGGTTTTCATCCTTTTTCTCTGTACATTTACCATTCGTTTGCTCAGAGGTTGATGCACTTGCTGCTTCCTGAGCAGCTGTTCTTTTCTCCACCCTAGTGGCCCGCTTATTCTCTTCTTCCGTTGGCATCTTTTCATGTTAAAACTGATTAAGTTAGTGTTTGAGATGCACTTGCTGCTTCCTGAGCAGCTGTTCTTTTCTCCACCCTAGTGGCCCGCTTAGTCTCTTCTTCCGTTGGCATCTTTTCATGTTAAAACTGATTAAGTTAGTGTTTGTGTTGCAATTACTTAGTACGCTTTCCTTAATTTTTCCCTTAAGCTGGCACTGAAGTGTTCAATCTGCCTCAAGAATGATTTAAGATATGAAGAGATAGGGGAAGTGATGGCGAAGGTGGTAGGGATGAGAACAGCACCTATATAAATGTGCTGCACGACCACCCTGGTGCGCGCCGCCAAAAGTTGATTCTACAATAAAATATAACAAAAATAAAAAAGGAATAAAAATTATCACTCCAAAAGTGGACAGTAGATGTTGCATATTGTATGTGTACCAAATTTCAGGTCAATTGGTCAAATTGTTTGTAAGCTACAAGTGATTTAAAATCCTGGACAGACAAACAGACAGCCACGGTAGCTTATTATACAAGAAGATTATAAATATATATATATATATATATATATATATATATATATATATATATATATAACCTTTGATTCCTGTCTAATAATTTTCTTCTGATAATAACACTTGATAGATAGTGAAAAGATTATGAATATAAAACTATTTTAAGATACATGATTCTTAGCCATGCTATGGTTAAAATCTTAAGTAATCAATAAAGACCTCAGTGTTAATGTTTACAGTGCACCATCAAAACCGTTACTACAAATGTTTGTGGAGCGTTATCTGTTGGAATGACAAATGCAATGCATTTTATTAACACAAATGATAGTGAAGCAACATCTTTTGGAATGATAGCAGTATAGCTACTGGACGAACATACAAATAAAAGTACACTTGTCATTTTATTTAGGTGGATAAGCTGATTTCTGTCTGTACAACAGTTACTCTCTGCTGGATGTATGCAGTGTTAACATTTTCATAGCAGTGTGTCCATCCAATTGATGTTTGATACAGGATTTATAAAAGTAATGTTAACATTTATTAAGTGCCATACACAATAAGACACAATACAATGCAGACACACATATAAACACTGTATACAATTATATACAGTATTTGTATGTGTGTGTCTTCTTCTGTATTGTGTAATATTAATTGCACTCACAAATAACTGTAGTTCTACTGTCAGCCTGCAAATAATATTTTTTATTTCTGTTCCTGGAGGATGTGAGTAGTAAAACAGCCACTGCCTTGTTAGAAAATGGCTGTTGCAAGTGATAAATATGTTTGTTTTGAGCTGTACTTAAGAAATGATATATTGTTATGACAGTGCAGAGAGGCCTGGCCATAGAAGATATCCTTGCTTTAAAAAAGAAGTAGTTTGCCGATTAACTGCACTGTTGAAGACTGAAATCCTAATCTTTCTTCAGCATGATAGCTTCAGTTTTCCTGGTTAAGCCAGGAACCTGAGAAGTATACTGATTTAAGGAAACATTATTCATGTATTGTAGCAGCATATAAGGTGGTGAATCTTGAAAATGGCAATCATCTTTAAAAATAATGTTGAAACAATAAATAAAATGAAAGTAAACTACCTAGTGAAATGCATGGTTTACCTGAATAGAGAAAAAAAAGCAAACTTGTTTCTTAGGTAACAATGGGTTTTTTACAATTATTTTATTTTTTAAACTATTACCCCAGTGGTGTTCAGCCTTGTCTAGAGTATATGGCATTCCCATCACTCAAACATCACGTTCACTCCTCTTTTTCTGGTGAGTTTCATTAGAGTAATATTCTTAATTGGAGAGATCAGGCTGTTTGAACAGCATCTACCAGCTGGCCAAATGCTAATCCCTCCCATAATGTCTTCAGGTTGCTCTTTGCTCTTGTCACAGTGGGTTATGCCTTGTACACTTCCTGAGCATGTGTTGTGCTAACTAGTTAAATATATAAGTATTCTCACTCCATGGTATGACTTTGACAAATCTATTCAAGGCTTGATTGATTTATTGGTTCTGTTCATTTAAGGATGGTCTGTCCAACTGCTGCAAAACAATATGGCATGTATATATTTATTTGTTGAGCGATCGTTACATTTAAAGGCAAAGGTACAAACATAAACACTAAAGGGCATGTTCTGTTAAAATTGCAATGATAAGTAAAATATGCCAAAAAGCCTTTTACTGCAGTGTTTCTAAGCCCTGCTGAAATTACAATGGCCTTAGTCTTTACAGAATGTCCAAATAATCTCAACTAAATTCTTTTCTAACTGCAGAAGTGGCTGTTCTAGTCAAAGGTCTTTCTGTGTTGCTGATTCTTTCACTCCATTGTGGACTGTGAGCCCAGCAACCCTCTACAAGAACGTAATTTCTGCCACTATTAACGAAGAATCACCGTTCTTCAGCAGGCAGATAACCACAAGTGAGCATAGGGGTTGTATATCAAAATATATTAATTTAAGAAAATACAAAAATATGCTTTTTAACACACATGCACATTATGATGCCAACAAAGATAAGGCATGGACAAGTTTAAACTTATAACTTAATAGTCTGAAAACAACCATATGTCATCTGTTGTTATGGGAGAATAAAAATCCTAATTCTGGACTTTATATTTAATGCCCATTTTTTAACGCTGTCTCACATTTTGTTCAGATGGACTGCAATGAATTATTTATTTTTATTTTATTTACATATCTTTTTAAATGTGAACTGTTAATGGATCAGTAATACTCTTATTGGATAAATAAATTCTTTGGAACTAGTGTTGGAGGATGTGGCAGAACTGTTAATACTGCTGTGTTTGCTTAAGAATGACCTTAATATTTTGATAATTAGTTTGCAAGAAAGTGTAATAAGCTCTGCTGTACTGGATGTCAGTTTACATCAAATGTATAATGCAGAACTGCTATTATAACACACGTATGGTTTTAAAAGACGTATCTGAGTTAGCCAAGGATGCTGCACTGCGGGTTTCCACTTATATCAGAAGTGTGAGCTAAATCAGACAATTTAGGAAACATGATTTTAGCTTTATGAACTTTGGATAATGGCAAAGAGCTGATCAGAACAAGAAGAAGAGAGAGACAGGGTGATGTCAGAGACAGAGATACCATGTCATCTGCTGTAGAACGCATCTCATGTATCAAACTGATTGCTGAATCTAAAAGCTGCCCAGGCCAACATTCTCGTTTGACACTGCTGGTAATTTTTCTGTTATATTTTTAAGACTAGATATATTGTGCCAGATGGCCAGGATACCTATGTTATGGAAGGACCGGGTGAGGGGAGTTGCATAGAACATTATATTCCCACCAACCCCCACCAAACCCCGCCCCCCCCCCCCAACCCCCCACCTACCTGGTTGCAGCGGTGCCTCGGGTTACCACAGGGCTTCAAGGAAGATGGAATTTGGCACAACCCTATTGGGTTCTATGGGGGTCCTGCAGGGACTGCAGAACTCTACTTTGTGGGGCTTATGCCTCACCTGAAATTGCTTCCTGACCACTGTAAAGGTCCACCAGAAGTACTCCCGGGTGCAGAATAAAAGTGCCACTGCTCTGGGACCCAGGATTGGCAAGTGGAGAACAAAGGAGGACTGGAGGCAGAAGGACAGAGACAGTGGAAGAAAAAAGAAGGAAAAGACCAAAGTGCTGTGTGCTGTATTTAGTATTTGTGCTTTATAGCTCTACTTTATTGTGGGGAATGGTTGGGAATTGTTTTTCACAGCAAAATAAAAGCCTGTGTTGTGCTGAAACTTGTGTCTGTGTCTGTTTGTGGCGGGTTTGGGGGGCTGTTTTTATGTATAGAGTAATTGAAGTTATATTTTTATACTTTGTTTTTTATGTATAGAGTAATTGAAGTAACAAAGTAAAATATGGTACCTAGTCTGGGGAAACTGCCACTATTTTTCTAATGGGTTTAGCAAGTTGAGGGTAGAAGTGGACCTCACAGTGAGAGTAAACACATCTTTGGTTGGTAGATGACTTTATTAGAGATGTGCCAACCTCCAAATGTCCCAAGGACATCCATTTGTTGTTCATACCCTAGCTAGCGAGTCCCTATGTGGAATACTGAAGACTGACAGGGCACTTTAAGTGTCACTCATAAGCAGTGCTTAAATGGATAGGGTTTGTGTTTGCATCTTTCTGTTTGTGTGAAGCTGACCAATCCAATAATGAACTTGGTGAGTTACACTCATCTTCTTATATAATACGCAACCATGGCTGTTCGTTTGTCTGTCCGGGATTTTAAATCACCTGTACCTCACAAACCGTTTGAACTATTGACTTGAAATTTGGTACACACATACTATGTGACATCTACTATACACTTTCAGGGTGATGATTGACCTCCAAGATTATTGCTCTTTTCATTTTATTACAGAATCAACTCTTGGCAGCAGCCAGCAGGGCAGCCTCATCCCTACCACCTTCACTGTCATTTCCCCTACCTCTTCATATCTGAAATCATTCTTGAGGCAGATTGAAGACTTCAGTACCAGCTTAAGTGAAAAATTAAAGAAAACGTACTAAGTAATTGCAACACAAACACTGAGTTAATCAGTTTTAACACAAAAAGATACTGATGAAAGAAGAGAAGAAGCGGGCCACTAGGGTGGAAAAAAGAAGAGCTGCTCAGGAAGCAGCAAGCGCATCAACCTCTGAGCAAACGAATGCTAAACGTACAGAGAAAGAGGATGAAAACTATGAGTGCTCAAGTCAAGTGTATTCACTGCACGTTATCATGCAGTGCACCGTTACTGGTCCCGCCATAATACACATAAGCATCAGTAAAACAAACAAACATGGTTTTTGGTTTAAATACCCTTAAATTATAGTTGCAATGGGCACTTTAAAATTTCAAATTAAACAATTTAGATATGATTAAGCTGTGGAGCCTAGGGCTAAATCAAGGAAAAATGTGCCTTTGTTCCAAACATTACAGAGGGCACTGTAGGTCCCTTCCAGACTCTTACTGACCATTCTACATGTAAGAGCAAATCTAAGAAAGTTAAAGCTTTGAATTAAACTCATATTAGTGTTTGCTTAATTTGAATAGAATATAATTTTCTTTCATAGTCCTAGATAATAGTATAGCCTTTTACCCCCTGTAAGGTAATAAGTGATCGAACTTTCTTGCTATAACTAAGATACATTGTGTTAATTGAGTCAATTGTTGTTTAGAATAGGTGGTCCAGTACTAGCAGGGACTGAAAGACCCATTTACAGTATAAAAATGGGACAGCATACAGTTTTTTCACCATTTAGAAATGGATCAACTGTGTAAGCAAACTTAAAGAAATGAAACAAGAATTTGAAGCTTTAGACAAAACTTTTCTTAACAAGAACTTTTCTTTTCTTTGCTATATCAATCATCTCTTTCTTGTGTGAACTGTTTTATTTTGAATTTTTACTAAAGATTTTAAAACGAAGATATTTTGTCTGTGGAATCATTTCAACGTGTCAAACCTTTGCTGAATCCCATTTGCAAACTTGAGCTGCTGAACTTTGGTAATTTTGGGTAAACGCAGCTACACTACATCTCTGTAACTTGCAATTTTGGGTTGATCCTTTTTCTGTTTGGGACATATTCTATGTTTAAACCTGATATTCATGTTTAATTTCAAACCTGATATTGTCGCATTGTCAAAGATATTTCTTGGTATTATTTATAGTCATTTTTAAATTTATTGACCTGTGCAAGCAGTGTCAATAATGTTCAATATTTTTGCATTAGTAGGCCATGCAATAAATACTTTGTCCTCTATGGTATAATAACAATACGTTAAACTAAATTGAACATGTGTTGTTGGGAAAGACTAAGGGAAACTGTAACCTTGGATACACAATTATAATCTTGTTAATTTCTTTCTAAGGTCTAATGATTGTGCATCTTTAAATTTATTGGTTTATACAGTATATATAACATTTTTAGCTTGTAAAATTAAAACTAAAACAAAACATACAGTTTATGTAAGACACTACATAAAATACTGATAGACAGATAGATAGATAGATAGATAGATAGATAGATAATCGAAAAAGAGGCATTGCAGTGTTATAATGGTATATATATGTTAACAGCAGTCAAATGTACACAAAAACCTGACAGCCCTACAACCATTTTGAATAAAACGGTTGTTCTTTGGCTTTAAAGCAACTGCGACATTGGAATATAAGTAGTTCTAAAAATGGATGGATAGATGAATGGAGACAGTAATTTAAGTGGGTTCAGTAATGGAAGGGCATCACAGTTAGTTACTAATTATATTATTAGTATTTCCATCCATTTTCTGAATCCACTTAAATTCAATTGTGTTCTGCAAATATTATAGAACCAATAATTAAAGTGACTATATTTTTTTTTGCTACAATTATTTATAATGCATTTCTTCAGGTTGTTCACTTAGAAAAGCAATAATGTAAAAGAAAAGCTTAACAGTGGCATTCAAATAAAAGCACAAATAAGGCCACACTGCTTACATACTAATCCATTTATGCACATTAATAGTTTTTTATTATATTCCATACATTTATGAATTGTACCAAAATAATTAAAGAAGTTAATTTTGTCATTGAAATGCAGATCTATCTAATCTTAAAACTTTTAAAGATAGAAATAAATTACTCTTATCACGCCTCCAAAGAATTGAACCAAAACACACTGAAATATTTGTGGATCTAATAATTTCATCCTTTTATGCATATTGTAATTTAACCTGAGTTGCAAAAGAAAAAAAAAACTCTGCACAGTGTTTTAATTAGATAAGAAGACGGATACAGAAAAGACTAAACACACATAAACTAACACACAAGTGTCTTTAGGGAAAATGTTTATCTTGAAGCTTTCCAAGTTAATAAAATTATGATTAATAAAAAGACTAAAGATAAAACTGCTGATGGCAATGGTCATAGTTTTTCCTCACACATGCCCGATGGGATTTAAAAAAACCACTTTACATCATTAGAGGAAGAAGGTCTAAAAGGAAAATAAAAGGCCACAATGCTGCACAGTCCATGGTACAGCCTTTCTGGTGCAAAGAAATGTGTGGAGCACCTAAAAGAGTAAAGGGTGTCACGCACGCACGCATAGGGAGCTGCGGAAAGACCTGACGAGCCACGTATCACATTGGGCCAGATGATCGAGGCGAGGCACTAACCTTTCTTTCTTTTGTTCCCATAGAAAGACAGATTCAACGCTGCCATAAAATCCCGGATGCCTGGAAAGCAACACTAGCCACTTTCGCATTCCTTCCCTTCCTGGTTCCATCACGTCGAATGGACGTCATTCCTCCCACACACCACCGCGGTTCCCTTCCAGCATGCCCTTCAATTTCCGGTCCCTCCTTATTTAAGTTCCCCCCTGCAACTGTGACTGTGTGATGTGATGACCACTTGTCAGCGACTGTATACAAGCTGAATATTATTGTTACTTTGTTTTCTTGCAGAATACGGGGCCGGAAACCCCAAACCTTTATCTGTCTTTGTTTCTTTATTACAGTGGCGTAGCCGGCAGGATACAACTGTCCGAAAAATGTTGGAAGGACAGGACCTAAATACTGTTTTGACTAATCTGGCGAATCAGCTGCAAAACTTGCAAGTGGAGCTGACCGCCACGAAACAGGAGCTGGCGGAGACCAAGACCCGGCTCGCGGCAGCTGAAGTAGCCAGGCCGGAGCCCGCTCGGCCTCATCCTCCTCCACTTGTGCCTCTCAGTGAAGCAGACGACATCGAAGCCTACCTGTTGACATTCGAGAGGACGGCCACACGAAATCAGTGGCCGCGCACGGAGTGGGCCTCTATCATAGCACCGTATCTGAAGGGCATCACGCAGAAGGCCTATCATGACCTTCCCGTTGAGGAACCCGTCCAGTATGACATCCTAAAGGCGGAGATCCTGAACCGCTACGGCGTCACGTCGGACCAGCAGGCAAGTGAGTGGAGGCACTGGCGATACGACCCCGATCTCCTGGCCCGAGCCCAGGGTTTTGAATTCTGGGGCAAAATGGGGCTGTGGCTGAGGCCTGACATCAATCAGGGACGACCGATAGTAGAGCAAGTGGCCTGTGAAGGCTTTATTAATGCCATGCCAGATTTTCTCGCCCAGCAGGTCCGGCGGCATCCATTTCAGGATATGAAAAGCCTGTTAGATGTACTGGAGCATCAGCTGGTGGTGAACCGAGTCGGGGGGCCGGAGAGGTCTGCTCGCGGTGTCCAACAGGGGTGTGTCGCTGTCCCTGAGACCCACCGCCATACGGCAGAGGCTCCCGCTAAACCAAAAGAGAGACTCCCGGCTTTGCCCCACTGTTTCAAGTGCGGCGAAGTCGGACACACCCTACCTGCCTGTCCACAGAATGTGGAGTTGATGGACTGCACCTGGGTCAAAGGAGAAAGGTATTGTGCTTTGTCTAATCCCCTGGCTGTCCCAAACACGGGAGTGGTTTTGGTTAATGGGCTCTCGGTGCTGGCACTTTTCAACTCCGGGAATAACATTACCATTGTTGCTCGCCGATTTGTTCTACCGTGACAGTGGTTGCCCCAGCACGTAAGGGTAACGTGTGTACATGGTAAGACCCAGTCATATAGGTCTGCGAGCTGCTACATAACTTGGAAGGGTACCCCGAGGCGCCTATCAGTGGCGGTGTTACCCGATCTCCCCCTTTCCAGTTATTCTAGGACAAGACTGGTCTGAAAGTGACTGCGGTAGAACAAGCGCCGCACCCGCTGCCGACTCGGGTTTCACTATGGGCGGGCAGGGCACCGTCCCCGTGGCTCCCACGCCGTGCAGTGTGGTGGCTAATGATGACGCTGGGATCTGGGGGGACATATTTTTCTCAATGGACCTTGACCCGAAAGTACAACCTGGACCGGTTGTTGACAACCCTCCGGCTTCGACAGATCCTTTGAACCAGGCCGAGTTTCAATTTAAATCCACCCCAGCGTCATTTTAAAGAGAGCAGTGGAATGACGACTCTCTAAAGTTCGCCCAGAATGCTATTGTGACAGTAGACGGCAATCCGCCAGACGCTCCCATGCCACCCAGGCCCTACTTCGTTCTCGACAACGATCTGTTGTATCGAATCGCGGATCACGAAAGCAAGGCGCGGAAGCTGTTGCTAGTCCCATGGACCTACCAGCGGGAGGTCTGTGAGCTGGCTCACACCCACCTCCTAGGTGCCCACCTCGGGGCCGACAAAACACTGGAGAGGATAAAACTCTGATTTTATTGGCCAGAGATTAATGAGGAGGTCCGGCGTTTCTGTCAGTCATGCCCCGACTGTCAATTGCTTCAGATACCCCGGAGGGACCGTGTTCCTCTCATCCCAATTCCCCTCATAGATATACCCTTTGAAAGGATCGGTGTCAATCTAGTAGGACCCCAGGTGCCTTCGACACATGGCCATAAATATATCTTGGTCATGGTGGATTACGCGACTCGATTCCCAGAGGCGGTTCCCTTGCGCTCCGCTACCACTAAAACTGTCACATGGGAATTGGTAGCCCTGTTTTAACGAGTGGGTATACCCAAAGAAGTCCTCACGGACCAGGTCACCCCCTTTACTTCGGATACGTTCAGGGAGGTTGCCAAGTTACTCCGTATTAAGCATCTGAAACCTCAGTTTATCACCCTCAGACGGACGGGTTGGTCGAGCGGTTTAACCAAACGCTCAAACAGATGCTCCGCAAGGTAGTCGATGTGGACGGTAGGAACTGGGACCAGCTTTTATCCCCTGTGCTTTTTGCCTATCGGGAAGTGCCCCAAGCTTCCACGGGGTTTTCCCCTTTTGAGCTCTTATATGGCCGCCAGCCTTGGGGCATTTTGGACATTCTCAAAGAAAGATGGGAAGGGGAGGCGCTTCCTTCTACCAATATTTTGGAGTACATCGTGCAACTGCGCGAAAGAATGGATAAACTTCGGCCCCTTCTAAAAGAGCACATGTCGAGGGCCCAAACCACGCAGGCACGCAACTACAACCATAACACCACCCTCAGAGAGTTTCAGGCAGTGATCGTGTGATGGTGCTCGTGCCTACCTCCCACTCCAAACTGCTAGCCCATTGGCAGGGCCCGTACGAGATAAAGTAGAGAAAGGGGCTAGTCAACTATTTAGTGAAACAGCCGAATCGTCGACCGAGCGAGAGGGTATACCACGTAAACTTGCTGAAACTGTGGAGGGACCGGGAGGACAGCCCTCCCGCGACCAACACCCTCTACCTTTTCTCACGAAAAACGACCCTTAATCTTGGCCCTAATTTGATGGCCCCCCAAAGACAGGAGCTGGAGTCTGCGATCCTGTCCGTCCCGGAGGTGGTCAGTGAGACACCAGAGCGCACCTCATGGATTGAGCATGACATCGTGACAGACAAAACGGGGCAAAACGGAGGCAAAACGGGCCGAGGTGGAGCTGGAGGTGCAAAGAATGCTCGATATGGACATTATCGAAGAAAGCCACAGCCCCTGGTCCAGTCCCATCATCCTCGCTTCTAAGCCCGACGGCTCGTGGAGATTCTGTAATGACTTTAGACGTCTTAATCAGGTCTCCAAATTTGATGCCTACCCTATGCCCCGAGTAGATGAGCTCATTGAGCGCTTGGGTACGCCTCATTACCTGACTACTCTTGACATGACTAAAGGGTACTGGCAAGTTCCCTTAACGGCATCCGCTAAAGAAAAAACCACCTTCAGCACCCCTAGCGGGCATTGGCAGTATAAGGTCCTCCCATTTGGTCTGCACAGAGCCCCTGCGACCTTCCAGCATCTGGTGGATAGAGTGCTAAGGGCCCACCAGTCCTATTGTGCCGCCTACCTGGATAACGTTGTCATCTATTCCGGCACCTGGAAGGAACATATTTTGCACATTTACGCCATCCTCTTAACACTAGCGAAGGCCGGCCTCTGTATCAATCCCTGCAAATGCTATTTTGGGTTTCATGAGGCCAAATATTTAGGCAACCTAGTGGGCGGGGGACTGGTGAAACCGCAATGCTCTAAAATCAAAGACATCCTGGAATGACCCTGTCCGATAACCAAGAAACAGGTGCAAGCCTTCCTGGGGTTAGCGGGTTACTACCACCGGTTCGTACCCCGTTTCTCAGAGAGAGCCGCACCCTTGACAAACTTAACAAGGAAGAGTGCCCCGGTATATGTGGCATGGGACCACCTAACGGAACAGGCATTCAGTGACCTAAAGACGGCCCGATACTAAGAACCCCTGACTTTTCTCTCCCGTTTATCCTCCAGACCGATGCTTTGGACACAGTTCTTGGCGCCGTGTTGAGCCAGAGCATCGACGGTGCCGAAAACCCCATGTGTTACCTGAGCCGGAAACTGCTGGACCAGTAGACCAGATATGCTGCGGTGGAAAGAGAGGCCTTGGCGATCAAGTGGGCTGTGACACACCTGAGGTACTACCTGTTGGGACGGGAGTTCACTCTAGTGACCGACCATGCCGCCCTCCAATGGATGGCTGTACGCAAGGAGTCGAATCCCTGAGTCACCAGGTGGTTTTTGGACTTACAGCTGTACAAGTTTACCGTCACTTATCATTGCGGCAACTTGCAAGCCAATGCTGACTCTCTCTCCCGGGTTCATGACCTCTTGGTTCGGGCCGCCCGACCCAATGGGTCTGGGCTGAAGGGGGGGTCCTGTCATTCACGCGCGCATAGGGAGCCGTGGAAAGACCCGACGAGCCTCGTCTCACATCGGGCCAGAGGATCGAGGCGAGGCACTAACCTTTGTTTCTTTTGTTCCCATAGAAAGACAGATTCAACGCCTCCATAAAATCCCGGACGCCTGGAAAGCAACACTAGCCACTTCCGCATTCCATCCCTTCCTGGTTCCGTCACGATGATGTCATTCCTCCCACACACCATCGCGGTTCCCTTCCAGCATGCCCTTCAATTTCCAGTCCATCCTTATTTAAGTTCCCCCATGCAACTGTGACTGTGTGATGTGATGAACACTTGTCAGAGCATAATGACTGTATACAAGCTGAATATTTTTTTTTTACTTTATTTCCTTGCAGTATACGGGGCTGGAAACCCCAAACCTTTAACTGTCTTTGTTTCTTTATTACAAGGGAAACCTAAGAAAGGCAAACCAAAGGACTGTCATGGGGGTGCTTGGGGTAATCTTATGTTTCCAAAAGTGAGGAACAAAATAAAAACAATTGAGTATTTCACCTCAATCTTTACATTTTGTGACAAATGCTGAACAGAATGTTGGGGTAATATTAATGGTCCTTATGGAATATCTTACAGGAGAAAATTACTGATCTTATTTTAACTTTGAAATACAAGACAAAAATCTTAGTTTTAAAATGTATAAATCCTTTCATGAATTATCGCTCAAGTATTATTTGGAGTTAACATTTACTATTAAAAGCAGTAACTTAAAACTAAATTTTGTTAACTTTTTTGGTCTTTGCTTTTTGTAGTATCGTTTTAAGTTGTGTTTTCCAAATATCCAAACATTTTGTTGGAGGCTGATCATACAATTCAAACAAATTCAGCTTTTCTTGTTATCTTAGAGCAACAGTTCTAAAAACTCCATTCACATTCTTTCAGTTTAAGGGTGAATCACGTATTCGAGGACATCAGTGGAAATTAACAGGAAGTGCATTTAAAATTGAAGCCAGGAAGCACATCTTTACGCAAAGAATTGTTTGAATCTGGAACAAAATACTGAGATATGTAGTTGATGCAGAAACCTGACAAGCTTTAAGAGGAATCTGGATGAGATATTGGGACAGCTTAGCTATTAGCTAAACAAACAGGCTTGATGGACTGAATTTGGGGTTCAAAAATTAGAAATCTTCAGATGTGATGTAAATCAAAAAACATTTCCTAAGGGTGTGGGACATAGAAAAGGTTGGGAACTAGTGTTTTAGATTATATAAGAAACACGGGTTTTATAAAATATTTATTTTTATGTTTTAATTGCTTATGTAGATGTATTAATAAGCCACATTTAATGTTCATATTTCATAACTGACATTGGTTGTTGGTTGTACACCTAAAGAGACTGCACTTAAAGAAAACACATGGACTTGTACTTTACCTGACTGTAGTCTTTATATCTGTGACTTTTGACTTTAAGAAAGGATATTTAAAGACGTTACACATCTTCACATCCAAAGTTAATAAAGGTACACCTTGATAATCAACTGTTTTTATTGCTTCATGTGTACTCTGGTTTAGAAAAATGATGTATTGCCGTAGCAATACAAAACTTAGTATTTAGAGTTTTTCAAACCTAACAAAGAGATTATGTAAAAGATTTTTTTTTACTTCAAAAGCCTAAAATGCAACATACTTTTAGCTATATATAAGTTGGCATAATTTGAACAGTTATGATTTGATTGTACAAGAATCAAGAATCACAGCTTGCTGTGTCAATTGACATTTTTAATTACGGAGAACAAAATTTTCAGGTTTTAAGCTTGCTTGAAAAGTGTGATAAATCAGTAACTTTATGTTTTTAAGTTGGGCGCACAATTTTTTTTTCAGGTGTTATTATGCAATGATTGTCCCATCGGCAAGTAGGAAAAGTGACCAGAAGAAATTTGTAGTCAGAAACTGGCAGAGGTCAAAAACCAAGAGATTTAGCCAACCAAATTGTCAAAATAAAGAGCACAAGAAGGGAATTAGAAGCAAAGAAATAAAATAAGTCAAATACCGGGAGATTTAAAATAAAACAAAACAGAAACAGACAGAGGGCAAAAACCAGGAGTTTGAGTCTACAAAATCGTATACAAAATACAGAGCTCAAGATGGGAATCAGAAACAAGGAAACTAAAGCATTAAATCAAACACCGGGAGATCAAAAATAAGTAAATCGCAGTGAAAAAGCACACATTTTGAGATCCCAAAGGCTAATGCCATGGCATCATTTTGGACAACATTTAAAACTGTTGCCAATTCAGACTTCCGCAGAATCCTGGGATGTTACCTTGGACACGGGAGACAGGAATAACACAAAATTGTGGTGCTTGTTGGGAATAGAGATTACATCTATTGCAACTCTCAAAATAACCATAAAGGAAAGGTGTGTGATTAATGATAGAAAAGGAGCAGAAGAAAAGCATACTAGACAAAGCATCAAAGGCCAATAAATGATGGCACTTTTGGTAATCAAGATGAAACACAGTCAAAAGCAGAAGCAAAAAGGTCAAGCATAAGAATTTTAAGGAACTTTAAAGATGGTTTTTATACTGTCATGCTAGTGACTCAAAAATACACTACCTGTAAAACCACACTCATAGCAATGGATAAGTGCATTGGAGCAATGGTGCTTCAAATATAGCGGAGGCCAGAGTAAAAAAGATTGTGTTGCGTTAAAAATAACTATTTAATGACAAATATGTTTAAAGGTAAAGAGTCATGACAATGATAATGTGTGTGGGAAACGTATATATTAAGTATGTGGTTAGCATTGCCGCTTTGCAGTCCCAGAAGGGTTTAACTCCTTGCCCAGTCATTGTCTCCTTATGTCCCTTTGGTTTTTCTCCAGGTATTCTGGATTTTTTTCCACATCTCAAAACCATGTTCCACAGGTCGAATGTTAGTGTATATGACTTATTATGCCATCTTACAGGCTTGCACACCAGCCAAACCTAGTTTGTATTTGTACCAGATGGTGTTAGGATTAGCATGTACACCTCTGACTGTATTTGCGTTGCTTCAGAAAATAGATTAATGGATGGAAACGTGTAAATTTCTTCACTAGTTTGTGGAAATTAGTGTGAATCAAACAAACAATATTTTTATTTAACTGCATTAAATTTTGGTTTTGGCCAGTTTCTTTAAATTCCAATTAATGTTTTTCACAATCTTCCTAATTCTGTTTGAAACATTTTTGTGCTATAGAAGCTTCTTAGCATTTCATGTAAATGAGGAGCAAAGCTTTACTAATGCAATCAGTTCTGATTTCGAACTTCTGTCTTGATTGTAATCCCAATTTATATAAATTGCATTGTACTTAACAAATCAGTCTTGAGGCTGAGCTATGGATAGCTTCAGTTTGGATCTAATTCACAAGCAGCAGTGGACTTTGATCTGAGTTTTAAAGATCAAAGTATACTTGTAACGAATTGAAAAAGCTTTTCATTGAAAACTGCAAAAAATGAATTGATAGAATATCCTTAGAAAAGCAGTTCATGTAAATTCAGCGAAACATTGAAAATAATTCCAGTAAGTAAAGATGGCCAGTTATTAGTGCATCTTATTAGCTGCATATGGAAATTACAGTGTACAGTTGCTATAATCCATTTAAAGATATAAAGCGTCATATTTAAAAAAAAGTAATTCTTGCTGATAACCAGAAACATAACGTGTGCCAATATTTAATTCATGTAACTGTTTCTGTGATTAAATATAATATGGAATCACTGGAAATATTTAGTTAATTTCAGTTTAATTTATTTTTACATGTATTGATTCCCTATTACAGCTCACAACACAGAACACTTTTACAAATATAATGTAGTTAAAATATGACAAAAAGGTGACCTTCTTAACACAAACCTGTGACATGGTACAAATAATAGTGATACATAAATATCATAAATAAGGTCATCTAAGACTAAACGTGGTCATGATTTATACGAAGTACAAGAAAGTCTGATGTCTGTCAATGGCGATCCTACACTCTATTATTTATAATGGGGTCCCTTTCCAAGATCAGGAACATTAGAACAATCGCCAATCCTATTCATATTCTTCCAAAATAACTTCCAAGTGTGGTTTTGAAGGTCCCTAAAGTCCTACTGTCTAACACACTACCAGGTAGTTTATTCCATGTGTCCGTGGCTTGCTCTGTGTGAAGAAAATCTTTGATGATGAGTTCATCAAGAACACAGGGACACAGTTGGAAACTTGTTCAGGGAACACAAACATTAGGAAGTTTTTCTTAATGCAGATAACCACAGACACATGGAATAAGTTACCAAGTAGTGTGGTAGAGAGTAGGGAAATTTAAAACTTGACTTGATTTTGGAAGAACTGGATGGATAAGATTGGGTTTGTTGAGCTGAATGTCCTGTTTTCACCCAAATTGTTCTAATTTTTCATATTTTGTAAATTGGAGGAGTCCAGTGTTGAGGTTGGGGTTTCAGTTGGGAGACTCCTTTTAAATGAGGCAAAAAATAACATATTCTTCTCTTTTACATTGATATTAAATGAGTAGGTGTTTGTGCCACCACTAATGTATTAAATAGCCACAGGATGGTCATCCGCTCTCAACTGTGCCTGCTGGTTAACCCTAATTTTTCCTGATTGGACGGGATAAAGGCAGAGGTGAAGCAGACACGACACCAATCCTCCTCCGGGTGATGATCCTTCATTCTATAGATGGAAACAGAAACTGTGTGAATAATCGTTCAACTCCATGCTACATGCAGATGTTGTATCAGTCTGCAGGTTTAAATATCACCCAGCTCGACAAATTATATATATATAATATATATATATACAGTACCTTCCATAATGTTTCAGACAAAGACACATTTTTCCTTGATTTACCCCTTTGGTCCACAGTTTGCATACTTTTATTTAAGGATATTATCATGCATTTTAGTCACACCATGTAGAAATGATAATACTTTTTATACAGTACATAGTCCTCCCCATTCTATATTTGCATAGTATCATGTCTCACACCAGACTCTTTTCATATACTATATGTAGCTTCTATACATACATACACACACACACACACACACCTATCTACATTATATATACACACACATACATACATATATAATGTGTGTGTGTGTGTATGTATGTGTGTGTATATATAATGTAGATAGGTATGTATATATATATATATATATACTTTGTATATGTGTATATATATTTATATGTGTATATGTAGATATGTACAGGTATATAGATATGTATATATGTATATATATATATGAAGATATGTATGTGTATATATATATATGTATATACAGTGGGTACGGAAAGTATTCAGACCCCCTTCAATTTTTCACTCTTTGTTATATTGCAGCCATTTGCTAAAATCATTTAAATTAATTTTTTCCCTCATTAATGTACACACAGCACCCCATATTGACAGACAAAGAAAAGAATTTTTGAAATTGTTGCAGATTTTTAAAAAAAGAAAAACTGAAATATCACATGGTCCTAAGTATTCAGACCCTTTGCTCAGTATTTAGTAGAAGCACCCTTTTGAGCTAATACAGCCATGAGTCTTCTTGGGAAAGATGCAACAAGTTTTTCACACCTGGATTTGGGGATCCTCTGCCATTCCTCCTTGCAGATCCTCTCCAATTCTGTCAGGTTGGATGGTAAACATTGGTGGACAGCCATTTTTAGGTCTCTCCAGAGATGCTCAATTGGGTTTAAGTCAGGGCTCTGGCTGGGCCATTCAAGAACAGTCACAGAGTTGTTGTGAAGCCACTCCTTCGTTATTTTAGCTGTCTGAGGTCCTTAGCACTCTGGAGAAGGTTTTTGTCCAGGATATCCCTGTACTTGGCCGCATTCATCTTTCCCTCGATTGCAACCAGTCCTGTCCCTGCAGCTGAAAAACACCCCCACAGCATGATGCTGCCCCCGCCATGCTTCACTGTGGGGACTGTATTGGACAAGTGATGAGCAGTGCCTGGTTGTCTCCTCACATACCGCTTAGAATTAAGGCCAAAAAGTTCTATGTTGGTCTCATCAGACACCTAAAGGACTCTGAGATGGTGAGAAATAAGATTCTCTGGTCTGATGAGACCAAGATAGAACTTTTTGGCCTTGTCTGTCAATATGGGGTGCTGTGTGTACATTAATGAAGGAAAAAATTAATTTAAATGATTTTAGCAAATGGCTGCAATATAACAAAGAGTGAAAAATTGAAGGGGGTCTGAATACTTTCCGTGCCCACTGTATGTATCTATACTAATAAAAGGCAAAGCCCTCACTGACTGACTGACTGACTCACTCACTCACTCACTCATCACTAATTCTCCGTGTAGGTAGAAGGCTGAAATTTGGCAGGCTCATTTCTTACAGCTCACTTACAAAAGTTAAGCAGGTTTCATTTCGAAATTCTACACGTAACGGTCATAACGGTCGATAACGGTCGACAACATCCCCCATGTTGAACTTTCTTATTTATGGCACCATCTTCATGAAATTTGGTAGGCGGCTTCCCTGCGTTAACCAAAACCGATGTATGTACTTATTTCGATGGTATGACGCCACTGTCGGCCGCCATATTGAACTTTCCAACGTCACTAATTTTCACAATGTCCGCCATGCTGAACTTTCTTATTCATAGGTAGAAGGCTGAAATTTGGTACTTCTTTCGGTGATATGATGCCACTGTCGGCCGCCATATTGAACTTTTCAACGGTCTTTGTTACTTATGAGCCCATCTTCAAGAAATTTGGTAGGCGGGTTCCCAACGCTAACTGAATCCTACTTACGTACATATATACGTCCATAGCCTGCCGCTCGGTCACCGTGTGAGGCGGCGTTGGGTCCCCCATCCCAACGTCTCCCACGTGGTTGGCTGCCTGCCTATATAAGGCCGCCTGTCGCTCCAGTCTCTACATTCCCTTCCTTGCTTCGCCACGGTATTCACGTCTCCCTGCTGATAACTACAGCCTTTTTATTTAATCCACGGCTTCTCCGCTGTTTTATTGTTCATTTATTACGATCATAGTTATTGTATAGGTATTTTAGACTTACTTTACATTGTTCAGGTACCCGTTTCCTTTATCATTCCAACTGTACCCCCATTAACATGTCTATCGAGGTGATCACCATCGATCAAAGAACTGTCACTTACCAAGTGGTTTCCATGCCCGGAGATGGCACCTGCCTTTTCCATTCTCTTTGTTACATATTGCACGGCCATATCAGGCTCACTATTGATATCCGGAGGAACATTGTGTCTTATGTATTGAATGACTGGGACAGGTTCAAGGTGTGGACTGATGACGGTACAGGAGATAATTATACTACACAGGAGCACTAGAAGAGTGAAATGCTTAAGTGTATCGAAATGGCCAAATATTTTACACCTTTGGACAACCGCCAATGCCTCTTAAACATCTTAGATTCACAGGTGACGATTTCAGTAGTGGACACTTTGATGTTTAGAAATGTTTAAACTCTCAAAAGCTGGATGTGAAGTTATCAGTGAAACTGGTTGTATACTTACAACGCTTGTCAGATGCCGAATGTCTCTTCAACACAAGTCCTACAAATACTGTTGTAATTGAAACAAATCATGAAACTCAAAACGATTATGACAGCAGCAATCCAAGCTGTGAGATTTGAAACAAGATTACTGTTCACATGGCCAACTGTACGTTGCATGCTCAAGAGTAAGCTCAGCGCACAGCTACAGCTTGGTCATATTACAACTGGAGGGCTGAACTGACAATGTGGCATACAAAGAGATCCTTAACAAATAATTATTGGTATATTTTCCCTCAGTTTAAAAAGGTTTAATTTTCTTCTTAATAAAAATTTTAAGGCAGTACTTCACCGCTGCGAAGCGCGGGTATTTTGCTAGTGTATGTATATATATATACAGTAATCCCTCCTCCATCGCGGGGGTTGCGTTCCAGACCCCCCCGCGATAGGTGAAAATCCGCGAAGTAGAAACCATATGTTTGTATGGTTATTTTTATATATTTTAAGCCCTTATAAACTCTCCCGCACTGTTTATAAATATTCCCCGCAGCGTTATACAGCATAATCCCTTTGTATTCTCTTAGATATTAGGTAAGATTCATTGAAATTATGTATATAAACACACACTGTTTATATACAGTAAAACCTAAATATTATTTTAAAGATATTGAGTGTCTCCGATATCACATATGTTACAGCCATTACGATAGACAGGTCACCAGCAATAAATACGTACATTGCAAGAAAAATAGTATACAGTAAATGTGTGTACAGTGACACTAAACGTACATACATGTACTAAGCACTGTAAGAAGAAAATTAATTATGGTTACTCACCAACAATGACACGATGACTTGTCCGATAACAATGAGTTTAATTTTACTGCACAACAAAGGAGAGCGTTACAGCCCTTGTAAAGGAGCCACTTCAGGCGATTGTGTAGCACTGCCGTTGTTCTTCTTCTGGCAGTCTTCAATCCAAATCCCTAAAGCAGATTCCATCCAGACTACTGCCTTATTACATCCACTTACAACTCGTTTTGCACCCTGGTTAAAAGGACGCTGCAGCCGTAGATCTTATATTCCTTTCCTACTTTTTAAATAAAAAGAATCGTAGCCTTCAACAAATCCAAAACGTTTACCTTTTCGGCAATCGTTAACATCTTCTTCTTGCGCTTGGGCACGGCACCTGAAGCAGTAGCAGATTGTTTTGGAGCCATAATGAAGGGCTTGACTATGCACAAAGATAAACACAAAAGAGCACAACTCTTTACGCAGCGAAGCACGTTGATGCTGAATGAGCGAGATGAGACTTCCTGGTTAACACTGCATAGCTCCTGCGTGCTCTGATTGGTTAGCTTCTCAGTCAGGAGAACTTAACTGCGTGCTTTGATTGGTTAGCTTCTCAGCCATCCGCCAATAGCGTCCCTTGTATGAAATCAACTGGGCAAACCAACTGAGGAAGCATATACAGGAAGTAAAAAGACACATTGTCCGCAGAACCCGCGAAGCAGCGAAAAATCCGCGTTATATATTTAGTTAGGCTTTCATATAAAATCCGCGATACAGTGAAGCCGCGAAAGTCGAAGCGCGATATAGCGAGGGATTACTGTATATATATATATATATATATATATATATATATATATATATATCTGTAGACTCAAACTGATTATGACAGCAGCAATCCAAGCTGTGAGAAAACACTAAAAAGGAGGCGTGTCAGATGTCGTGGTACATTTTCTGATGCAGCTAGACGAAAACAACTTCGTGATGCTGCTGCCAAATACACAAAACAATTACTTTGACAATCATGTTACGTTATTTTTAAAATGTTTCTTTTTCTTTACTTCTTTAACACACTACTTCTCCGCTGCGAAGCGTGGGTATTTTGCTAGTGTATATATATGTTTATATGTGTGTGTGTGTGTATATATATATATATATATATACTGTATATGACAGCAACACTCATAACAGTGACAAAACAATTACATTGACAATCATGTTACGTTATTTTCAAAATGTTTCCTTTTCTTTTTCATTACCTCTTTAACACACTACTTCTCCGCTGCGAAGAGTGGGTATTTTGCTAGTATATATATATAGGTAAAATTCCGTTACAACAAACTCCCAGGGACCCAAAAAATATTTTGTTGTAACGAAAATTTTATTGTAATAAGATTCTGTATTTGTTACTATACAGTAGTGCTTTCTTTAACTTGTATCCAGGCGTTTGCAATCATTTCAATAGATTCTTTTGCGTTAATTTTAATCTCCTCCTGCCTACAAGTTATGCTGATGAGAATTTTTCTCAGCATTTCTTTGCGATAACACACTTTCAGGGTGCAAATGATGCCCAAATCCAAAGGCTGAAGCACTGCTGTGCAATTGGGTGTTGAGGAATTCAACATGAACATTATCTAAATGTGGAAGCATGTTGTGGGCAGCACAGTTATCAATCAGAATCAATCATCCTTTTTTCTTCATATTGTGAGGTTTCTGAACTCTTTTGAGACATGCACCCCCCCCCGCCCCGCCCCCCACTCCCCACCCAACAGGAAAGACAACTTGTCCCAAAGCACAATTGCAGCGTCTGTGGAAGATTGTCTGTTGCCGGGGCAGGGCAAAAACAGGCTCATAGCGCTACAGTGAAGCGACACAGAAGCAAATCATAAAAGATCGGGGTCGCGCTATAAGTCGCTGTCTTGCACCCCAAAACACGAGGCTGAGTCTCAGTACTTTGGCAAAACCAGCTTTACTCAGCTTGAAGCAGGAACGGCACACTTATTTATTGTAGCACGATCTGCCACTCTGCTATACACAGACACAGCAGTCAGGGAGGGTCGTAGCCAGATCAGTTATCAAGTAATCCTGTTACCTGCATTTAACAATGTACCTTACACCACCCATTGAGATCTTTTCTGTTTGCTTTGCTGGAGAGATGCAGCAGAGCTGTGAGCCTGCTGTTGCCCCAGCAATAGATAAACAGTCTTCTAAAGACACGGAGATCGGACTTTGGGACACTCTTCGGCGTGCTGTCTAGTTGGAAGAGGTCCCAAGAGAGTTTACAAACCTCACATTTTCTTGAATGAGTGCTGCATTAATAGGAATGTTTCTTGAATGAGCATCACCGAACCACATAAAAACTGCTTTTTTGACGTCTTCAAATGCAGCAGTTCACATACGTTTGCAACCTGAGATTTTTCTTCATTTTTTGCTCTTTCTTTCAAGAAAGTTGACAGCGTCGATGGCAAAATTCCGAATTCACTGGCAACATCTTTTTTCTTTTTGCCGCAATCGAGAGCTGCAAAAAATTAAAGTTTTTTTGTTCTAATATAAACTGTTATCGTTTTTTCGTGTCTGCCGTTTCAATAGGAGGGTTACAATGAGTTAAATTCCAATGGATGTTTTTCAAATGTTAGCAAGCAATAAGCAAAAGGTATCACTGAAAACCGCAGGAAACAACAAAGGCAAAAAAAAAAAACAGTATGAGGAAAGTTCGAAGAAAGAAAAAAAATTTACAGTGTTTCTGTTTGGGAATCGTTGTGCACAACTGAGCTGCGGCCACAGAACTAACTGCTCTGTGGATGATTCATTCAGGCATTTCAAGGTCTTTTGTGCACTTTGTTGTAATGAAAGTATCTGCTGAATGTACTTCGTGGTAACAAGATTTCTATAGACTCGTGTCATATGGGGAAGCTGTCAGGACCATAAAAATACTTCGTTGTAATGAAAATTTCATTGTAAAGATATTCGTTGTAACTGAATTTTACCACTATATATATATATATATATATATATATATATATATATAAAGTGAGAGAGAGGGAGAGTATAGAATGTGGTGTCCTTTCACTTTCTAGACAAGGTAAAGTTTAAAAAAAAAAAAAAAAACTTTTGTGCAAACATTAGTCAGAGAGATGCAAGATCAGCCGCATGCTGACTGGCTTAGCGTGCAACTCTCATATCTCTCTGCAGTAAAAGTATCAGTCTTGCTAATGAAATTAACCTTTTACAGACTGGGATGCTTCACTCTTTCAAATCTGACTCAAAGCCAGTGGTCCTGCCTATCTCCAGGTCACAGTTCTAATGAAGACTCCTCTGAATTTCATTAATTTAAGGAAGATGAAACCAGAATCAAGTTGATTTATTAGTTGGCTTCGCTTTCCTGTTTAACTTGTTACTGAAAGATTCCAAACTTTGTTAGTATAACTGCAAGAATAAAAGTGTACTTTGAAGAGAACTGTTGTTAAGATTTATTTGTGCAACTCTGAATGTGACTATATACATTTTATATATATTATATAGGGTACAATTTGATTCACTCTTTTAAAGTCATGACAGTTAATTCACTAGACGGATTATTCCATATGGTGTTGTGTTATAGTCCGACCATTTATACATTTAAATTCACATAGCCCTTAAATAGAGTAGTGCTAATACGGATGGTTGCACCTTGCATTATTATACTAAATGGCTTTGACAAAAGAGGCAGAAGTACAGGTGTATCAAAGTGAATAACACTCAATCTCTCTTTCGCAGCATAAGCAAATTAATTTAGTAAGTTTACTTTCCTTGCAATGTTGTTATCTCATGGGAAAATTCAACATACAGTATTATGAATTACATTAATATTGCAACTGGAGATCCTATGCAGCCATATTTCCTCTGGGGAATAATGAAGTGTACAGATATTCATTTTTTTCATTAATATACTTTGGTTTCTTGGAGCTTAGATCATTGTATAAGTTATGTTAAGGCTGGATGGGGTTTTGCTTTTAGAGTTTTGTGAAAATATATCAAATGCTCTGATTTTCTTTTTAAATCTCAAAACACTATAGCATCCCTTGTGTGAGCTCTTATTGTGCTTGAGATAAAAGTGACTGTACCAGAGTGATTTACCTTCATCACTCAGCTGACAGCTGAAAACGTGGAAAATGATCTAGCTAACCACACAGCCCTAGAGGAACGGCTCTGTGCGATGAAGGGGGAGCGATGGGGGATGGCTCAGGAATATAGTAAACGTTGATCACCATTTCTAGAGTCAGCCTCACTACATCATTAAAGCACATCACTGGGCTTTGCTTTTATGCCAGAGTTGTACTTTATGTCACGTTCATAATTTCTTGCACCATATTATTTAAGTGCTGAATGTGTCTTGCCTCACTGGCTTGAAAAATTTGTGTTGCTGCAGCTTAAATTCAGCTCTTCAGCACACTCTGCCTTGCACTTGATATATTCTGTCTTTATAACTGCTTACTATGCAGTTGCTATCTATATTGTTTGGTGATGATCCTTTATATTTAAAGCCTCCTGCACTGATTTTCTTCCTCTAAGTTGGAACATTTTATAGTAAATTATAAAAATTCTGAGTGTCACTTATGGGCTAAAAACATTACATTTGGTTCCATAACCAATCTCAGACTCTAAGTCTCTGTGTGTCCCTAAGCAGGTTGGTTAGGTGACATGCTTACTTTTGTTTTTAACTATTTTAACTGAGTTTTTGTAACAGTCTGTACAACACAGGTATTAAACTCATATTGGCTTGCCAAAATCCTGAATCAATTGGAAAGTCTTCATTTAATTTGAAAACTGAATTTAAAAACTCAATTGTTTTCTCCCATACTGTTTAGTAGCCAGTAGTAACCAAAGCTCAGTGGGGGCTGGATGGACTCATGGCCTTGGACCCCTTGCAGATTTTGTTTTTTTTTTCTCCAGCCCACCGGAGTGTTTGGTTGTTTTTTCTGTCCTCCTGGCCATCATACTATTATTTAGCTATTTTGTTATTTAGTATTGCCTAATGTTATTTTTTATATACTTTTGCTTCTTCATATTGTAAAGGACTTTGAGATACACCACTTGTATGAAAATGTGCTATATAAATAAATGTTGTTGTCAGTTGATACTGCAAGGGAGTAACATTATTTAGAAACCAAATGCTTCAAACAATGATAAAAAATTGAGATTTTTATGTTTCAAAGAGCACTCTTGCAACTGTTTAGCTGTTCAGTATTTATATTTTTCATAAAGCTTCTAAACATATATACTTCGGACAGTAATAATATCTGCCGGACTTTGCAGAGATGATCTGTAAGCATCTTTTTTTAATTGTTCTTCATTCCAACTAACTATCAGTTTTCCACCTTGCTTGTTCAGTTCCTGATTGCTTGTACTGTCACAAATGTTTCTTTATTTGATGTCAGTGTTACACGTCACTTTTTCTTTGTGCTGATACATTTTTGTTTTGCTATGACAGTGACATCATGACATTGCCATTTTGGCCACTGGTTTTGACCACTGGGGCTATTTTTTTGTGACTTCAATCATGGGCACTTTAGCAGTCATGTGAGATGTGCCATTATGTGAGGGTGTAAACTAAAAAAGTATTGCATTGCAGCAGAAGCTGTCTCCTAATTTTGACATTAAAAAACACTGCTTAGTGTTAGTTAGTGGAGTTAAATCCAGTCTCTTGCTTTGTATTTCTTTTTACCTTGACTCCTGTTTTTGTGCTTTGACAAGCTTTTGACTTTTTTCCTTGATCTGTCAATTTCTTACACCACATGCTATGCTCTTCAGCACATAATTGCTTTGATTTTATGTGTTCTTTATTTTTCTGTACATGTAGAATTTTTCAAAATTATTGCAATTCTATTCCCATTTTTTAAAGTTAATGTTTTTGACTTGGTTAAAAAAATTGAAATTTATTGTACCGCAATACCATTTTGGATGTCGCTACTTTGGGTCGTTAACACGTGATTGTGATTGCGTGGTGTCAGAATACCTTCCAGTAAAAATATGGCTACAATTCATACATTCAGTATTCTTCAGTGGACAAAAACCCTGTCAAGAGAATTAGCAACAACAACAACAACAACAACATTTATTTATATAGCACATTTTCATACAAAAAAATGTAGCTCAAAGTGCTTTACATAATGAAGAATAGAAAAATAAGAGACACATTAAGAAAATAAAATAAGTCAACATTAATTAACATAGAATAAGTGTAAGGTCCAATGGCCAGGGGGGACAGAAAAAACAAAAAAAAAACTCCAGACGGCCGGAGAAAAAAAATAAAATCTGCAGGGATTCCAGGCCATGAGACCGCCCAGTCCCCTCTGGGCAATCTACCTAACATAAATGAAACAGTCCTCTTTGTATTTATGGTTTTCACGGAAGGACTTGATGATGATCACGTGGACTTCTGGCTTTTAGTCCATCAATGCTGGGACATCGTGGTGCTTTGAGTAAGTTGGTGGTGGCGCAGGCCGCCACCACAGAAAAACCGGAAAAAGAAACAGAAGAGAGAGTAGGGGTCAGTACGGATTTTAGTGCCACCATGAATAGTTATTATAATGAATTGAACATACAGAGTATCAGGATTAAGATAAAGTGAAGTTATGAAAAGGCCATGTTAAAGTAATGTGTTTTCAGCAGAGTTTTAAAGTGCTCCACTGTATTAGCCTGGCGAATTCCTATTGGCAGGCTATTCCAGATTTTAGGTGCATAGCAGCAGAAGGCCGCCTCACCACTTCTTTTAAGTTTAGCTTTTGGAATTCTAAGGAGACACTCATTTGAGGATCTAAGATTACGATTTGGAATATAAGGTGTCAGACATTCCGATATATAAGATGGAGCGAGATTATTTAAGGCTTTGTAGACTATAAGCAGAATTTTAAAGTCAATTCTGAAAGACACAGGTAACCAGTGTAGTGACATTAAGACTGGAGAGATGTGTTCGGATTTTCTTTTCCTAGTTAGGATTCTAGCAGCTGCATTCTGCACTCGTTGCAAATGATTTATGTCTTTTTTGGGTAGTCCTGAGAGGAGTGCGTTACAGTAATCTAATCGACTAAAAACAAAAGCGTGAATTAATTTCTCAGCATCTTTCAATGATATAAGAGGTCTAACTTTTGCTATATTTCTTAAGTGAAAAAATGCTGTCCTAGTGGTCTGAAGAATATGTGATTTAAAATTCAGGTTACAGTCAACGGTTACCCCTAAGTTTTTTACTTCGGTCTTAACTTCTAATCCTAATGCGTCAAGATTATTTTTGATAACCTCACTTAATCCGTTTTTGCCAATCAATACAATTTCAGTTTTCTCTTTATTTAACTTGAGAAAATTACTATTCATCCATTCAGAAATACCAGTAAGACATTGTGTTATTGATTCGAGAGAGCCGGTGTCATCAGGTGCTACTGATAAGTACAGCTGTGTGTCATCAGCATAGCTGAGGTAGCTCACGTTGTAACTTGAGATAATCTGACCTAACGGAAGCATATAGATTGAGAAAAGAAGCGGACCCAGGATAGAGCCTTGTGGAACCCCATATAGAATATCATGCGTCTTTGAGTTGTGATTACCACAATTAACAAAGACGTAAATTTCTTTAGCGTTAGTTAGCTAAAGAAATCAAAAGCAGAATACTGTTTGGTTTCATTACAGTTTTGACTTTTACTTTGTTTTTGGCCTACTCTTTGCCTCATGCCTTTAAACTTTTGTGGTGTTCTGTATTTTTTTTTTTTTTTTTGCTTTTTTCATCTACTGGTCTTTGCATTTGCTCATAAAAATCGCCAGTCTGTGGTAGTTTTCCCTAGCATTTATCATTTCAATATTCTTGTAAAATACAAATAACTAGATACTTGGACAGTGAAAAGAAATGTAGTGATTGGGAAAGCCCCAATGTGTAAGAAAAGAAAGAATATCAGATCTACTTACAAAAATGAATACAATACAATACAAAAATCACACAAGAACTTGTGCAATGGGCCCTACCTCTTGACTACCCCCCCAGCCTTGATTCTCTACAAAGACAAGAAAAAAACCTTGTAGGAAAAAAAAAATGGAAAAAACCTTGGGAAAGGCAGTTCAAAGAGAGACCCCTTTCCAGGTTGGTTGGGCGTGCAGTGGGTGTCGAAGAGAAGGGGGTCAATACAACACAATACAATACACAGAACAGAACACAAGTAATCCTCAATACAGTGTAATAGTAAAATAAAAATATTACAAGTACAGAGAATAATTTAACAGTAGATTATATCATATAATATGATTTGGATTTGTTTAGAGTCCTGGAGACCTCAGCCATCAAGCTGCCTCCCCCTATTCACCATTCCACAGTTGAGTCAGCGCTGGTCCAGCCAATCCGATGAAAGGACCCCTCTACCTGATGATTCCTGTGATCCTCCATCAGAGCTAACTTTACCTTAGGCAGGCAAAATGAACAACGTAAGGGTAGAAAAACTAAAAACATCTAGTCCTTTGAGCAAATTGAATTCAACTTATTATTATAAAGCACATTTACACATACAGTAAAATTCCAGATTTCTATAAAGTAATTACTTATGGTGTAATTAAATAAAACCAGAGTGAATACTTTGGCTAGGTTACAGCCACTAGAATAAACCAGGCTTTCACATTGCAAAATTTGCAAAATATTAATATTATAATGTCTGCAGCATCGAAACTGTAAGGACTTCACATCATGTTTAGATAATGTTAAATAACTTTTAACATATTTAAGTACCGTAGAAGGATATACAGGCAGTGTTTGCTCCATGGAATCACTAGAGAAGAAGTTTAGGTTCACTTCAGGAGGGCGATGGAGCTGCAGGTTTTTATTTCTATCCAATTTTCTAATTCAAAGTCATAACAGGACTTATTTTATTTAATGGCTTGTTATTGCTTTCACTCTGACATGTAAAATCATTCTTATGTAGATTTTTCATTACTGAGAATATCATTCAAATGACTTTGTAGATCAGGAGCAGATTAGTCATTTTCAGTCCTTTACTCCTTCTTTTCAATTTCTTTAAAAGTATTTTATTAAGGCAGATGTTTCATGATAAAAACCAGATACAGTATGTGTAAATGAAATCAATTCAGAGCTGCCGGGTCCTTCAGCATTTGAATCTCATTGTTAACTGGCAGATGAACCCTCCTGTTATGTTGTGAGTGAAATTGACCCATTTTAAAGTTAAAAAATCTAAAAAAAAATAGTTAAAAGTATTTTTTTAGTATGAAACCTCTTCTACTTGGCTTAATAAGTGTAATCAACATATAAAATGAAAATGGTTCACTTCACATATTTGCAACCCCCATCCCTGCATGTTTATAATACATAGATACTGTTTGAGTCAAAGTAGAGGTTAAAGGGGTCAGAAGTGTCAAATACTATTTGTTTCTTTGCAACTATGAGACATATTTCACCCCAATCACACACACACAGACACCTTCTCCCTATTCTATTGACCTCATCTGTAAAGTACGAGAATGCAGGTGTTGTTATGACTTTTGACGGGAACCTTTTCTGTTCCAGTGGGCAAATTCTACCCACACTGAGTGGACACTCAGCAGGTGAGGAGCAAAACATATAAAGATTCTCTGCAAGGGAGTCCTACCAATGTGCTAATAGTGAAGTAAACGCAATTACAGTTTGTTTGCCCTTCTCCACTTTAAGCCCATCTCGAAGCCCCCCAAAAACAGCTGTTAATGGATTAGAAAGGATTGTGACACCAAGGCTGTCAGACAGGCATTTAAAGATTTTGGTCTAGAATGATGTTAATTTGGTACAGGCCCAAAACATATGGCCCAATGAGGCTGGAGCTCGAGTGCAACGTTTACATGTTGGATCTTGCCCTGGAAACATCTTGGATAATTTCAAATGAGACAGATGTGTTCGATAAAGGATTGAGTTGAATAATTGAATGCTTTGTACATATGGAGCTAGAGTGAATTCTGTGCATGGCCGCCTTCCACTCTGTTTCTGTAATGTTGAGTTAGAGATCCTTTTCCCACCATGCTCTGGGATCTTTAAAAGTAAGGGACTTTAAAATGTTTTTATATATTATAGAAATGCTGTCTGAGTCCCCAGGACTGATAAATACCTCTTCTGGAATAGAAATAGGTGGGAGGTGAGGAATCTCGACAGATTTTGTTTAGCAAAGTTTCTAATTTGGAGATAGTGGAAAAATTCTGTTAATGGGAAATTAAATTTGCAGTGTAATGTTCATAGGATTCAAAGACATTATTTATATACAAATCTCTAAATGATTTAATCCCGTATGTTTTCCAAACGTTAATAATTGTAAGTTCGAGAAGGTGGAAAAAGGTGGGTTATCTTTGGTTCCATACTCTGAGTGAAAGAAGGACAATTGGGTTGTTAATATATTGGCGATACCTTTTGTATACTGGGGTACATTTCCCCTTGGGATTAATAAAGTATCTATCTGCCTCTATCTACAAAGCAAGGAATGTAAAGAAGTGCTGCGGGATTTCACTTCTATTCCAGACTAATAGCAATAGAAAATAATTTTTTCTATGAATGAAAAGAATATATCTTCCTACAAGGTGAGGGACCTTTAGGTTTTTCCTCACCTGCCTGCATGTGATGCTATTCAGCCAATCAGCTTCAGGGGCAATGTTATAATGAAATTACAGTTAACTATCAGTGGCAGGTAAGATTAAGTCACACTCTTCCAATGTTAATCTCAGTCTTTAGTAAATAATGCTATGACAAACCATTAGCACTTGAAGTAGCAATTGTAAAATATTGTAACAATCAAACTGAAAACATTAAGGAGGGACAGTGTGCCTTACAGTTGCAGTGATTTTCTGAAGTTATTTTTTTCTGGAGGGAGTCCATTAACCTATGTGAATGAACTCTTCCAGGGGTTGGAGACCTGTGGTGATGTCTCAGATGATTTTAATAAGAGAGGTTGCAAACAGAATAGAGAAGATAATTTGCTGAGAGCAAATGCAACAGTGAGATCATTAAGGGCACATAGAAACACAACAGAGTAGAAGAAGAAACACTTAGCTTCAGTTATAAAGGCGGGCTGAGTGCTCTCATTTGTTATGAACTGCTGGCAGAGGAACAAGTGCTCAAAGACAATAAAGAGCAATTCTAGAAATGGCCAGGAGATGGAAAATATGTGAGTGTTATAGCAGTATAGCAGTTAGGGCACAGGCAAGGGTCAGAAGACAAAATAAACAAACCAAACACAAAACCACAAGCAAAGTCAAAGCAAAACCAAAAGTCCTAACACTAAAATCTTCACAATTTACCATTAGCCACACTAAAGACAAAGATTTATATTAGTGTACAAAAGAGAAACATACTATAGTTAATACATAACATTTGATTTTTGCATATTTTGTAATGAACATTTGCAAAATAAATCATTTAAATTGTACATTTCTAACTTCAAATCATTTTCTTTCTTAATATGGTGTCATTAATAAGGATATTCTCTGCTCTCTTTCAATTATTTGTGATGTCTGCTAATTTTCTTGTGTTCTCCTTAACCCTCAAGTTATTTTATTTGAAAACGCCAATGAAGTAAGATAGTACCACAGGAGTTGGTAAGAAAAAAGAATATTTGTATGTAGCCACCATACAAATGTGAAGATGTTGTGAAAGCAGTTAAAGCAAAAGAAGCTCCGCGTGAAAACTGGACTCCATACAAACCATGCATAATATTCAGCAAAGGCTTGCAGTGACATATACAGTGTATACTATAAAGATTTGCATGGTTGACTGTTTGAAATACTGTATGTTTTTATTTTTACTTTTTTTTCTGGTAGATGTATAAGAGGAAGCTAGAATCAAATTGCCAGAGGCCAAGCTTTACACAGATCTTAGGGATTCAGACTCTTCTCCAAAGAGATGTAAGTAAAGACATATTGACAGGCAGATTTAATGTTTCTATTTACTCTTATCATGTGTAACATAATAAAATGAAACTCTTACTTGCTTGTACCCGACAGATTGGCAAAAGCAGATACTTATCTCAAACAGTGTTTCCTATTCTGTTGTAGTCATTGTCAATCAGAAACATCTCTTGCCATAATGCACTGGTCAATGTGGGTGGCTGTTGAGTAGCCTGTTGACTTCAGAATAAAAACTGTTGTGGCATCCGGCTGGGGGTGGAGCCCAGCCGGGACGCCCAGGAGGACCAGAGGAGGGCTTGTACCTCCTCCAGACCACGAGGGTGCGACTGCCCTGGTTGTGTTGGGGGCCACGGGTAGAGGGCTTGGAAGCCCAACCCTGTAGGGACCCGTGGCCACCGCCAGGCGGCACCCCGGTGCCTGTAGAAGCCTGGAGCCCAGCACTTCCGCCACACCAGGAAGTGCTGGGGGGAAGAAGACAGGGGACACCCGGAGGGCTTCCGGGTGCGCAGCCGGCACTTCCGCCACACTGGGGCATGTCTGCGGAGAAATGCCGGGAAGCAGCTGGAGCCCATCCGGGGTGTGATATAAGGGGCCGCCTCCCTTCATTCAGTAGCGGAAGTCGGGTGGAAGAAGGACGGAGCTGGAGAGAGGACTGGAGGAGGCCAGGAGAAAGGCAATTGGACTGTGAGGCCTGGAGTTTGGGGGATCGGTGCTGGAGGCACTGGGATGTGCACTGAACTGAACTGTAAATATAGTGTAAATAAATGTGTGTTGGGTGAACAAAGATGTCCGTCTGTCTGTGTCCGGGTCAAGTTCACACTGTCTTTATCAGGTTTTATGAGTGGTAATGCCCTGTACTGTTTGCCAGAAGAGGAGAGAGAGAAAAAAAAAACAATGACTGTGCAGGATGGCTGAGATCCTGAATTATTTTTTTAAGTCTTTCTTGGACAGCATATGTGATATTTGTCTTTGACAGAAGGGAAGTGAGTATATGTGATTTTGAATGTAGTCATATGGTTATGTGGAAACTTTTGTTAAAAAAACTCAGTTTTACATACCTAGTTCTTAATTGCTTATTTTTCATTTACTTAATTTCTATTTAATTTCTAGTAACTTCCACTTTGGAAGAAGAATCAGTACCTATTAGACAATGATGGGAGTGATGCTAAACAGCCAACACCACACAAACTGCCTAGTTGTCCACAGCTGAACATTGGAAAAACATTGGAGAATTAAAAACGTTTTTCAGCGTAAATTGAATATATTTTATAGATCTTTAATTATTTGCATGTAACGCTTTGCTTGAGATGCTTACATATTTCTATTTTCCATTGTAGACTTTAGCACTATAAATACAGATGAATGCCTACTGGCATTCCATGGCTCTAATTGTTCCTATCATTGACATTTCTTCTTCCCTATAACGCTCAAAAGCAGAAAAACAACTCCATAATCTTCAGAAGATATAAGCATAGTCAATAAAAACAAAACTTACTTGTGTCATATGCACGTAGTTAGCTAATCTATCCAATTTTGTTTCTTTCACACTGCTCCCAATCTCTTTCCCTTTTCCCTTCTAGCATTTAACATGAATAATAGACCATTTAGAGGCACAAGTGACCATCTGAAAGAATGTGCATATGAAATATTGTACCAACATTAATATTTCACTATTCTTTCTCCAAAACAGAAAACATACCACTCAGGGGAATAAGTATCAGCTTCAGCAAATGTGCGTATAAGGAAAAAACTGCATATTGCCATCCACTATTAAAACATACTTCTAAATATTTTCTTTCTCTGTCTCTCTCTGTAGCACTGGATGAAAAGAGGAGTGATAGGCCATCATCAATCAGTCCAGAAACCACAAAGAAAGATGGATGTTAGTGCATATTTTAAAGCCATACTGTACATGCTTATCACACTTCACTTGACACTTATACTATCCATTAGAACTGCCAACAATAGAAGAGTGTCCAAATTTACAAATGGAAGTGGGGAACCTCTTGCTAGCTTCTACTGGAGTAATCAGATTCTGTCACTTTATGAAATTAAGCTCTGACATTTGTTTTTCTTTTAGTATTCAGCAATAAAAACAGCACCCCACCCAGAAGACAGACTTGTTAATAGGAGCATTTACATAGATTTGTTTGACCATGAATGTTGCACCTGACATCCCTGTCTTACATCTGACATTATTGTGGCTCTGCGGTATTCAATAGAGGAACTGACAGCACCCCACCAAACAGAAGAATGTCTAATTTTAATAAAGGTATAGCAGAAACTTGAAAGAAAATACACCAGCAAGTCCTTGGTAATAGTGATTGACACAGAGTAGCATCCAGGCATGCTCAGTAATGATAATGCTGAACCTGAGCTGCCACAGTACAAATATAAAATCTGAAATACACCATTTACACATGCATCCTCCCATACATTTTGACTCCAGTCAGTAAGCTGTTATACAGGGAAGAGGAAAAGAGGGAGGCCTAAGCAAAGGTTTATGGATGTGGTGAGAGAGGACATGCAGGTTATGGGAAAACAAGATGCAGAGGACAGAAAGAGATGGAAGGAGATGATCTGCTATGACAACCCCTAATGGGATCATCCGAAAGAAGAAGAAGTAAGCGGTTTTACAAGATACCCGGGCCAGTCAGGAAGTCATCATGGAGCAGTTGAACATCCTAGTAAACCTGGTTAATTAGTGCTCATGAAGACGCTCAAAGTTTTACTCAAGTTACACTTCCAGTTACTAACCTTCAGTAGCTACAGGGGCTGGACAGAAGGCTACAACAAGACATATATCTACAGGATTCCTTTGTATGACTTCTTCTTTCAAAACATTATTTATTTATTTCATGTACATAACTCATGATATCAGATGACATGTACAGTGGTGTGAAAAACTATTTGCCCCCTTCCTGATTTCTTATTCTTTTGCATGTTTGTCACACAAAATGTTTCTGATCATCAAACACATTTAACCATTAGTCAAATATAACACAAGTAAACACAAAATGCAGTTTTTAAATGATGGTTTTTATTATTTAGGGAGAAAAAAAAAACAAACCTACATGGCCCTGTGTGAAAAAGTAATTGCCCCCTGAACCTAATAACTGGTTGGGCCACCCTTAGCAGCAATAACTTTCAATGAGTCTTTTACAGCGCTCTGGAGGAATTTTGGCCCACTCATCTTTGCAGAATTGTTGTAATTCAGCTTTATTTGAGGGTTTTCTAGCATGAACCGCCTTTTTAAGGTCATGCCATAGCATCTCAATTGGATTCAGGTCAGGACTTTGACTAGGCCACTCCAAAGTCTTCATTTTGTTTTTCTTCAGCCATTCAGAGGTGGATTTGCTGGTGTGTTTTGGGTCATTGTCCTGTTGCAGCACCCAAGATCGCTTCAGCTTGAGTTGACGAACAGATGGCCGGACATTCTGCTTCAGGATTTTTTGGTAGACAGTAGAATTCATGGTTCCATCTATCACAGCAAGCCTTCCAGGTCCTAAAGCAGCAAAACAACCCCAGACCATCACACTACCACCACCATATTTTACTGTTGGTATGATGTTCTTTTTTTGAAATGCTGTGTTCCTTTTACGCCAGATGTAACGGGACATTTGCCTTCCAAAAAGTTCAACTTTTGTCTCATCAGTCCACAAGGTATTTTCCCAAAAGTCTTGGCAATCATTGAGATGTTTCTTAGCAAAATTGAGACAAGCCCTAATGTTCTTTTTGCTTAACAGTGTTTTGCGTGTTGGAAATCTGCCATGCAGGCCGTTTTTGCCCTGTCTCTTTCTTATGGTGGAGTCGTGAACACTGACCTTAATTGAGGCAAGTGAGGCCTGCAGTTCTTTAGACGTTGTCCTAGGGTCTTTTGTGACCTCTCGGATGAGTCGTCTCTGCGCTCTAGGGGTAATTTTGGTCGGCCGGCCACTCCTGGGAAGGTTCACCACTGTTCCATGTTTTTGCCATTTGTGGATAATGGCTCTCACTGTGGTTCGCTGGAGTCCCAAAGCTTTAGAAATGGCTTTATAACCTTTACCAGACTGATAGATCTCAATTACTTCTGTTCTCATTTGTTCCTGAATTTCTTTGGATCTTGGCATGATGTCTAGCTTTTGAGGTGCTTTTGGTCTACTTCTCTGTGTCAGGCAGCTCCTATTTAAGTGATTTCTTGATTGAAACAGGTGTGGCAGTAATCAGGCCTGGGGGTGGCTATGGAAATTGAACTCCGGTGTGATACACCACAGTTAGGTTATTTTTTAACAAGGGGGCAATTACTTTTTCACACAGGGCCATGTAGGTTTGGATTTTTTTTCTCCCTAAATAATAAAAACCATCATTTAAAAACTGCATTTTGTGTTTACTTGTGTTATATTTGACTAATGGTTACATGTGTTTGATGATCAGAAACATTTTGTGTGACAAACATGCAAAAGAATAAGAAATCAGGAAGGGGGCAAATAGTTTTTCACACCACTGTATATAGAATAGTGTAGCAAATTAAAAATCAGATCCTGTGCCTGTATTAAAGGCCTTTTGTTAATTGCATAGATATACAACTTGTCTCTCAGAGGTGGAACCACAGTGAAGAACAGTGTTTGGAGGATCATGGGAAGCCTTCTTAGTAGTGATCTTGCAAAACAGATGAACTGGAGAAGCTTCAATGAAAAAGCAGCAATGAAAGATTTCACTTTAAACTAATCCTTTAGAATCTAAAGGATTATATCAACAGTAAGGTTAAACAGTACATTTGCATGCAGGCTAATAATGAAATAATAATAATAATAATGTTATAACCAGATGGAATTAATATTTATAACCTAGCATTATTTTTGTGTTTAACAGTTCACAGGTCTTTTAGGGTGTTTAAGCTGGAAAAGACAAGCAGATCAAACATTTATGCTATGAAAGAGGCCATCCTACTGAAATTTTTAAGGTGTAATTCTTGATGTCTTCTGTTATATTTATGTGGTAACATCTTGCAAACAGATACAACTGAAAATAAAGGATGAAATGGACATCGTTCCATTCGTCAGTCTGTGGTATGTGGTATTTCTACCAATTTTTTAAATCCCAGCATGCCACAAAAATATGCCTTGTGCTTTCTGATTTAAAGAGATTCACTTTCGAGGCAAACTAAAGTTTCAGGTTTAAATCCTTCAGCCAACGGATTAAATCCTACGCCATTGGATCTCAGGACTATGTATGCAAAAAGAAGAATTTTGCAGGTCATGGCAAATAAAGTATTTTTTAAAAATAGTTCTCAACTAACACAATAGAAGACAGCTCTGTGATAACAGAAATGCTACACTGATAAATTTATAAAGATATCTACAATAGCAAATTTAGCATTTCTGAACGACAATCTATCTGAATACCAGTGTTCTGACCATATGCCTGTCATTTTATTATGATAATAGTGTGTCTTACTGTCAGCATTTAACTGTTTGGCCTGTTTTTGAATAAGCGTTTGCAATTTTATCATCAGCTCTCACCTTATCACCTACTCACTTTAAAGAATTTAAAAAATGATTATCTTTATGTTACGCATCACAGATTTAATGGTTACTATTGTAATAAGGTAATAAAATAAAGTTCAAATATTTAGAACATACCAAGTAAAACATGCTTAAAAGAGCATATACATACCTACATTTAATCAATAAATAAACCTCAAAACATTATAACTACTCAAAAAATTGTGTTTAAACACGACACAAGGGAGAAGGGCACAATTAAGACAGTGCCGTGAATTCGTCTCTTGAAGTGGATACTAGACATTTAACCCAAGTTAAAAATTGTTCTTTAATTTGTTTTTTTGAGTTTTTTATATGATGTTTGTTTCTGTAAGACACTTAGTTTTTCGTAATAATTGTTTTTGATATAACCTGAAAAACTGGAGTTCAGTACAAAATTTCAAAAACAGCACCTGCCAAACTTTGCTTAGGAAAGTATTTTATTTAGAATTTTTAGGGACCTTTAAAAAGTTAAGTCATAGTTTTGTTTTCATGCCATCTTTAAATTTACTTTTAAATTCTAATATATATATTGTTAGGAACATGGCATAATTTAACGTAGAAAGA
Organism: Polypterus bichir lapradei; assembly: GCA_026402145.1. NCBI lineage: Eukaryota > Metazoa > Chordata > Cladistia > Polypteriformes > Polypteridae > Polypterus > Polypterus bichir. Next base: position 45,719,861 of record JANRMT010028174.1, on the reverse strand, counting down.
TTAAGCTACATTGCATTTGTGGGATACACTTTGCATGTCATTTGTTTTCTGAGTTCACACACTGTCATCTCTTGTCCTTATTATAAAGTACAATCCCTCTTAACCGGCCACCTCGGGCCGGTTAATCCTACTCATACTTATTTTCATGTAGAAAAATATTTCTAAGGTATGTACTGTACCTCTTCGACATTCCTGAAGAAACCATATCCACAAGGCTTCATCCACGATTTTGCACACAGGTTTTTTTTCTTGTACAACGACTGGACAGTGTGGTGTAGTGGGTCCACAGCTCAAGTCAAAAAGGCCACCTTTTAAATAAACAATCACCACACTCGCGGCTTAGCAAGGGGGCGTGGTATGTGTGGCTGATCATTCCCAGGGAATTCGTGATGCGGGCGATCCTAGCTTAAGTGCGCAGGTGAGGAGTCGTCTGCATCCGTAATTGTTCCCGGGAACTGCTAACTGCCACATCTGATCCACGTCCCCATGATAAATAGAGTGCGAGGTGGCTAGGGGGAGAACAGAAAAGAACGGGAGGTTAATGGAGATGGGAGAAGCAGGGGAGCAGCCAGGTAGAAAGAAGAAGGCACCGTGCTTTGGATTTTAAGAGACCGCTTCCAGCCATTGTTTTAAACTCATTTGCATTGTTTTTAAAGGACTTGTTTTTTTATTAATGGATTTTAACCTCCACTAATTAACCTGTTTTAATGGATTATTTATTTAAAGAAGACTAGGGGGCTTTGCCCCCTGCTCGCTTCGCTCGCCCACCTCCGGGTTTGATTTACCGAATATATAATTTAAACAGATTGTTATTTTCATGGGAATTGTTACATATGCATTATTTTCACTTTTACTTTAAAACTTTTGTAAAAACAATACTTGTCCTTTATTTCCGGCCACGGGCATGGTTAAATCTTTCTCGCAGGACGTATAACGCTACTCGTGTTGTGAAGGGGTTTTTTTTTTTGCTGAACTCATGCTAAGGAGATGCTGTCAGATAATCTGCTGTCTTTCTGCTGCTGCTGCTGAGCTGTGTGTTCTTTTTGTCGCACTGCACGTTGATCATTCAAAAACCTGTAAGGCAGCTGTCCTTTTGCCACTTCGCGTCTCTGCCACTCACATTGTGAAGGTGGGGGGGCTGAATGCACGCTAAGGAAAAGCAGTCGGATCATCTGCTGGCTTCCTGCTGCTGCTGCTGGCAAGCTGCCTGTTCTGCTTGTTGCTTGTTGTTGTTTTAAGAGCTGGGAGCACATGATGTTTGTCTGTCAAAGGCATTCCAAAAAAACTACTTGGTTAGATGTCCTTGAACTTGTTTTAAATGTGGTCTCACTGCCTTGTCTCACATGACGTTAAACTGTCTCTTGTCAAATTGTCTTTGCGTGACGTTAAAGTGTCTCTCGCGCGGATGTCAAATTGTCTTCCGAGAAGATCACGTCTCGTCTCCCTCCCAGGATTTTTTTTATAATAGAGAGACTTTTGATACACTGCACTTTATTTAATTTGAACACTGTTTTGTTGTGTGCTGGTTTTAAAATACCTCTCACCTTCCAGGAAAGAAGGAAGTGCATACATATAAACAAGTTAATTTTATTTTAACAGGCTGGTTAATCCGTCGGCCTGTTAATACGAGGCCAGTTAAGAGGGATTGTACTGTAAATAACATTTTTACATTTTTAGATGGTTACATCTAGTCTTTACTCTTCTTGTGGAAATTTAGTATAGTGTTTTGTTTTGCCTCTGCTTAGGCCCAAATAATGCTTCAAATTAGGTGTTGAGAAGGTTTCAATGGGATCAAGCTCTAGCTCAAATCAAGCTTCACCTATAGTCCAGTTACAGTTGAGCTACACTTGTACTCTGGCCCAGTTGTGCTGCACACATTGTATTAAGAAAGGCTCAATTTCAGCTGAGCTGTGGCTTACTTCTGGCCCATAGCATACCTGAGGTATGGTTTAATAAGGGTTACGTTCTGGAAGCCAGATATGGATGAGTTCATCACCGTCAGTCCGCAGTGGAATATGGATCAAATGAAAGTGTTAAGCATTGGCCAGCACTGAGCCATCACTTATTTGCTATGTAATTTCAGTTAATTTTATTACACATTTTGTTGTGTTTCATTTTGTCTGTTTATTGTCTTTCACTTTGTGTTATACAAGATAATATCTTTTCTGTTTAATTTATTTGTGTCATGTTTCATTTGTTTTGAAAATGTCAAATGGCAGTGATCATTTCAGGTGAGAGTGATCAAGGTACATTTTTAAAAAAGCAAACACCTAATCCAGTTAAAGAATTGATGGAAGACACTCTGCTTTTTCTTTCTTTCTTTCTTTCTTTCTTTCTTTCTTTCTTTCTTTCTTTCTTTCTTTCTTTCTTTCTTTTGCTCATCATGTAGTTGTTTTAGTACTGAATACATAATAAATTCTAAGTTGGGGTTTCTCTTTCAAAGAGCTGTATAGTGCTGTCATCGTATAAGTGATATTCTCATGTGAGGCTAGCAGTTTGAAGGTTTTTCATCTGCATCATGCTGGTAATTTGTTATAAAATAAATCATCCTAGAATATATATTTGAATGCTAATATAGAAATTGTTAGGAACATGGCATAATTTAGCGTAGAAAGATTAAGCTACATTGTATCTTTACCAAGCGGTTAATGATTTTACAGCTTTTGCAGCAAATATCCTGAAAAACCTTAATAAAACGTAAATTGCAGAAAGCGAGGTAAGTACTTGTCATGTGAAGAACAAAGAGATGTGACAAGAAATACCAATATGTTTATTTTGAAGTCTGAGCAATATAGAGCTTGCTTTCTTCATAATGCAAATTGTGTTTAAAAATATCAGATTTCTAAAGTTTTATATGCCTTAATTTTATTTTTAGTTTATCAGTTTTATCTGACTGTCAAGGTACCTAGAGTGGCTGAAAATATTTTAAAAATCAATTTTTTACAGGTATCAGGTTTTCCAACTTGGCTCCAATAACCACATGTTGTTTTCAAATGAAATACTACAATGTGTTTTTAAAAGCTGTTTATTTTAATATATTTTGTGCCAGATAGAATATCCTAAGCATTGATTCTTAGGTGAATTACTTGTTTATTAAAGGGATTACACAAAAGTTGAGGAGCAAGCAAATATTTCCAAAGAGTACTGAATTACCAGATGAGATCAGTGACACAAAATGGTTAGATATGGTAATGCTTTTAATAGTCCCTATTTGTCATATTTTTGTTATAGAGGTAGAGAAAAACAATATTACTAATTCAGATATTTGAATGAGAATGAAGCAACAAGTCAACTCCACACATATTAATCAGTTTTAACATTAGTAGAGGCAAAGTTTAGGATGACGGTATTTGTGGTTTTCTTCTAAGCAAGTACGATCCTAAGAATGAAATTATTGTGCAATTCATGAATTCTTTTGGTTTGTATGAAAAGGGTGTTGTTTCGTGCTCATTGGCCAAAGAAAAATGTCCTTTGTTCATCTGCGCAGGAATCACAGAGATATCCAAATTTTGAAGGATTTTTAAATCAAAGGTTCCTTAAGTATGATGCAGCAGTTAATGAATACAAACACAATGTTAGAAATAGAAAAGACACTGTCAATGCTATAAACATTCGTTTGTACACGTTTTTGTTGGAACAAAGAATAACAATAGGCAGTAGAAATAATGAGAGTTTTTTTGGCTAGAAGAAGAATAATAACAGTTCATGGGGTCTAATGTCTACATTTCTTTCTATGAATTTTCAAATTCATAGGTGCTTCAGACCTTTGGGAATTTGGAAATACTACTGAGGAGGTTGATGATAATGACCACATCAAAACAGTCCTTTCTGAGGTGTGTAGCTGATTATTGCAGTGCAAATGACATTTATTTTTCCTTTGTTTAACCTAATGTATCTACTATATAAAAAGCTAAGGTGTGTGTGTTTGTTTGTCCATTGTGTGTGTGTGTGTCCATCCCCCCTAAGCAAACTGACTGGTCAGTTTGGCTATGGTGATGCAAAAGAGGAAGTGTGAGACACACGAGGAGTAAAGGCGTAGGAAGCATGCTGAGAGTCGCCTTCAAAAAACAGAAAGTATACAAAGCAAACAGGAGGCAAGCCTAGTGTGTTGAAAATAATGACAGAGTCTGCAAGGCAGAATTTATTGGAACACAATCAACAGACAGAGCGTCAGTCAAGAAAGGTTAAGATACAAATGGATACAAGGGAAGGTGCTGAAGGTAAACGTAGAACTGGAGATATCAAATACATTTAAATATATTCTATCACCTCTCCTTGTCAGGTTACATGGCTAGTTACAATTTAAATGAGCATCTTTATTACTGTCTATATTTATTGAATGTTCAAGGGATTGTGATAATTATTTCAATTACAGTTTCAGTCTTCTGAAAATTTTCAGGTGCTTATCAACATTCAGTTACTCATACTTCATCTTGCTTGTTGTCTGAGGGTAGTTAAATATCAGATGAAGAACCAATTTTGCAAGACTACCTAAGGCATCATATGAAAATGAGGTTGGGAGCAAGCACTGATACAGCATGTTGCTCCACCCACCACACAATGAACTAACCGGATTGGAACCCGAGTGCAGCTGTACAATAGGTGACACCTTTTTATACGGTTGCTGGAGTTCCAAACCTGCCACCATCCCCCAGATGCCCAGGACGAAGTAATTGCTCATTAAGGGCCTTGCTCAAGGGCCCAACGGAGTAGAGTCACTTCTGGCATTTACTGAATTCAAACCAGCAACCTTCTGATTGCCGGCGCATATCCCTAGCCTCAGAGCCAACACTCCGCAATCAAATGTAATTTCCTATCACATAGTACATTACTGTAATTTGTAGCATTGTGCATTTTGGTGAATGCATTTATTTCTTGATATGTTTAAAGGCCAATGGAATATAATGGCAAAAATATCCAGAAAATTCACATCTTGATTCAAATTTAATTTATATCTCGTATTATGTACTCAGAAATTCTAAATGTGCTAACTGTGTTCTCTTTATGTAATATCAAAGATCAGTAACAATTGCGGGAGACAATCAAGGGACAATATCGGCTATTTGGGGGTCTTTGTCAGCATCCCATTTAAACTTCAATCAAATTTGGCCCCACACTGGCACTCAATTAAAGAGTCCATTATAGCTTTCTTGAGTAATTCCTTGAAGGCAGGATCCTTGTAAAGAGCAGGGTCAGGAGTGACGACAAGCTTCCGGACACATCTCCTCCTATACTGGACTCAGGGTGGAAGGGTTGGGGCCAGAAGTGCCATCATTTTTTATATGGTAATTCGTCCCCTGGTCTGAAGGGAAAAAGGGAGTCTTAGTTATGGACGATATCACAATGTATTTTCCTTCACTGTATGTTCCATTTTAGAGCCAGGTAGCTACTTCTGTGGCTTGCATGTGTAACACAATTTATAAAATATTTTTGACATATACTAGGCCCATGTGCTAAACATATTTTCTAATCCTGTTTATTTTAACTTTCACACATACAAGTCTTTCTTTTCCAAACCCGCAGAAACCAAGAACAAAATAAAGACAAGTAACTTCACAATCTATACCAAGCTGTCACACAATATAACATTTTATCATCACCTATTTTTCTTTATTTATTACATTGGTTTTACAGTTTTAATATTTGCTGACTTGCTTACTAGGTGTTTTTTTATTGCGTTTTCCTCAACATTGTTCAGCTTGCACAGTAAGACAGGTTTATTATGTATGGACAGTACTGTCAATTTCGATTTGAAAGTTTAATTAATTATATAAACATACAATTGAGGACATGTTAAAAATCATTATCGTTGCTTCCACATGCAGTCCGCAACTTCATATTTCAAATAACATTCGTTTAAAAATATGTGTATGTAATATTTCCATTATAAATTTTAACCTGTTTTGCATTAAATTTCAAGAAGGCTTACACATTCTCAGTGTTTTTGAAGTATTTGTAGACCACTTGGAGAGAGACCAGGAATCATTTGGTGTAAAATGTAATGCTGCAGATAGCAATAAACATGCCATGGAAAGAAAAGTTATTGGATACTGTGCTGACTATGTATCAAATGCTGAAGGCTAGACATGTAAAGCATTACAATGAACACTTTCAATTTTTTTTTTTTTACTGTTTTTGAGCTTTTATTAATTTTGACAATAATACTGAAGTGTACATTGCATACTGTGCCTGTATGCATTGTGACAAAATGTGTTATACCACTGCTCAACCCTGCACAGACAGACGCAGGAGGCACACTGGTAAAACAAATAAATGTTTTTATTTTCTTTTTCTTCACCTGTGGGCAACACCTTCCCCGTTACCCACAGTACCACACTCTTGTTCTTCTCTCTCTCTCTTTTTCTCCACCATTCCTGTCCGGCAAGCTTTGTCTCCCTACTCCTGACTCTCGCTCCCAGAGTGGTGGCTGCTGGCTCCTTTTATAGCCCACCCAGAAGTACTCCAGGTGTTTCATGACTCATTTCCGGCTACACTTCCGGGTGTGGCAAAAGAACCGCCCACATGAGCTCAGGATCCACTGCAGCACCCCCTGGTGGCAACCCCTAGGCATCATGATACTCAAAATGGTCTGATTTGATGAATCATCTAAGTCGGACTGCAGCAAGAGCTTGAAACAATACCGCAGTAGATGCTGTACAAGACTTCCATTAAACAAGCTAAATTTATAAAGATCGCTACACAGATCAATTTAAACCTGTGCCGTACATTAAAATAAACTCTTAGAAGTAAACAATTTACAGTAGAAATAAAAATGAGAGAAACTATGTATATAAAAAACAATGTCTGTATAAAATAGTTAAACATGAACAAAAATAGAAAACCATTAATAACGAGTAAATGACTGAAAAAATTGATAAAATTTTGCAAATGAGTAGGGTGGGGTTTATAAAATGAAATGATTGTAATGACAGATTAAGTACACCCACTTAATTTTTTAAATATTGTCACCCAGTTTGCTATATGCTGGTTTGCTGCAGAACAACTGTACTTCCGGCTCCAAAATAATAGTTATTGTGTTTTCTTAGTATGCACACTTTGTATTTTTCACTTCCACAATCTGTTCTAAGTCCAATTGGAAGAACCATTAAATACTGAAACCTTTTCTAAAAGTATGCACAGTATCTTTTGAAGCCTGCAGTCCAAATATCAAAGAAACACTTTCACAAAAGGTACAAATATAACAGAACAAGTGCGCTTTTATTGAAAAATATAACTGCAGAAAAAAAAGCATGCCACATTGACACGCATTTACTAAAACTGCCTCGGTGGCGTAATAGTATTAACTCCTGACTGGTAATCAAAAGGTCACGAGTTTGATCCTGCATAACTCCATTTTGAGAAGTGAACTGCTCTTATTCTTACCATTTTAAAATAAAAACATACATTTGATTTCAGTCTGTAACAGCCGGTGTAATTTATGATACTTGTAAAGGTTAGCTTTGTTTTTTTTGTGAAACATGTTTTGTGAAAGTGTTTCTTTGATATTTGGACTTCAGGCTTCATACATTATATAGTTTATGCCTACATTTTGTCATTTACTACTAGAATATGAAAAATGTTTCTGTTTTAAAAATGTGTTTACACAGATTACTGTAGAAACGGAACACACATGAAATGCATGTGTTCCAAATAACGATGTATTATTTCTACTCTAAAACTCCACTTCACTCCCAGATAATCAATCAAGGCATGAGCTGGGAGAAGTTCGTGCACATTCTAAGTCGGTGGGAGGATGGAATAGACGGCTGCTTGCAGCTTGTCTGTATCGGCACATTTAGAGGACAAAAGACGCTGGCGGAGAGGTACAAACAGATTTAAGAAGCGATTTAAGGTGGGACGGATTTTTGAGTTTTTTCGTAGGCTCTGGTAATTCTAGTGTTAAAGCTAACCCTGGGGGTTACTTCTGGGGCAACTCCTAGAATCATTTCAGGGGTCAGTAACGCCCTCTGATGTTCTAAGCTTCAACTAGCAGTCACAGGTGTCTCTGTATTTCTGTATTTGTAACAAAAAGAACAAACCTTCTTGATAGCTCTCATGCTACTTTGCCCTTGGTAAAATATAATAAGGCTCCATCTATTACATTTGGGAACCCGCTCTTACTCAACAATATGGAAAAGAACTGCTGGCAATCTACCATGATGTTTTCTTCATGCCACAGTCTATGGAGAAACTAATTTCTGTTTCCTGATGGGCCTGTTCATTGTTGTGTGCAACTTATATGTCTCTCTGCTTCCAGATGGGGAACCCATTAAATGGTTAGGATTTGCCAGAACAAATCTTGAAGATCAGAAATGCAATGAACATATTCCAAGAGATGAGTCATATTTTAAGGGATATCCTTTAAAATTACAACTAAAAATGAAAAATTTACAAATTAAGACTATATTTAGAACTAGGTTGCCATAAATAATTACTTATTGTAACATTATTTTTGGCTGTTTTTCTAAGTATGTCAATATCCATGTCACTGTCAAGACTGGGAACAATGCAAAGCACGTCTTGTTCATACCTAATTAATACTATGGTAGAGATGAAAGCAAGCTGACTTCAAACGCTGAGGAGATAATCCAAAAAACATGACCTAAATGTAAGGCATTAATTTGTTACACAAGTGGTATAGGGATAAACTACAAAGTTCATTTATTAACATGCAGAGGTTGATAGGTGTGACATTGTATGATCATGAATGAGAGTGATTTGTTCCTGAACTATTACGTTAGTAGGCTCAGTGAGTAGTTGTGGACATTGATTTTAAAAAGAGGAGTTTGTAATAAAGAACTAACCTGTGATGAGATCAGTGTAGTGATGTCATCAGTCCCATGAAACTGGGTTTTGATGTCCTGACATTCAGTTTGTTTAGTTTTTTCAAAATTGTAAATTGATTTTTCTGGCTGTTTATTATTTTATTTGTATTCTAACAACAACACCATTATGTGTTGATTTTTGTTTTTTGTCATCCAGTCAAGTTTGTAAAATATGGTGGGGCACAGCTTCCAACACCAAAGCGCAAGGGATTGCAATGAAAACAAATGGTGTTAACGGTGTCAGTTAGTGGCAGTTAGAATAAGTTAGGGAAGGACATTTTTTGCAATGACACTTAGGTTTTAGTTTAGAGTTTCTGGCTTTAATAATCAGTTCTTTCTGTCACTGTTTTAAACTGTGCCTGTTTTTAGATAATTGTTTTACCCAATTCTTCTATCTTGTCATTTTTGCTCCCTCTTTATTCACAGGACATCATCCTCCTTACAAGATGCTCAGAGCATCTCCAAATAAAAAAATCCTTCTGATCCGCAGTTTAATTTGTTTATATTCCCACCAGGTAAAACAGCTAGTTAATGTTTAACCAATGGTTCTAATATTTTCCTAGTAAGAATTAAAGATTAGATCTTGACATTGCTTAATTATTAGCCAGAAAAATCTGTAAAAACAGAAATCACTGATGGTAAATTAAAAATTTCAAGAAACATTTTGCCATGTAAATGTTATTATCATTGTGATTAATCAAAAAAAGTGAACAGAGCCTTAGTGTTCAGTCTGTTAATATAAAGAAAAGGAAGTACAGATGGCCTCCACACAACCTTCATAAGTGACAGGTGGAATGAGGATCCACTATAAGCAGACTTCATTGTCCTGGTGAGACTTTTTTGGCCATCCCAGTTGTTTAAACCAGTGGTTTTCAACCTTTTTAAACTTGGAGACTGCTGAAATAGGAGAATTATTTTGGGGACCACTACAGCAGAGATAAAAAACACTATATTGCATTTTGTGTATTAGTTTTTAAATATAATATTATGAAAATTCTCTAAAATAACCAGAAACCAAACAGTAAAAAATTCTAATAAAAAAATTGAAAATTGAAATTGAATATAATAGAATAGAACTGAAATTTTTAAAGAGCAATATTTAATTCAAATATAGCTAGTGTGAAATCTGCTTTTGCCTCTTAAAAGCAGAAAGAATCGTTGTGCAGAGCTAATCATCATTGTCTTGTTTGTGTTCACAGAGCATGGGAATAAAGGGTAAAAGAAGATACTCTTTTTGATCATCTTTAATTATTTCTTTTAATTGCTCCTTGTGTTTGATTGTATAAGTGAACAAGAACTGATTTTATTAAAAAGTCATTGCTTGGCACAAGGCTGTGATTTGGAAAATGTAAATTAAACAGTTTGTTCATTTTTAATGAAATTATTGTGTTGGTGTCTCTACATTCTGTCACCCTGGTTCGGCAACAGATGTCCATAGTCTGAGCTGCAAAGGTACCACAGGGGCATCACAGTGTTGCTCAGGCCCCTGCATACTTGGCTGACAATTTAATGACAAATGGGCAAAACATCTTTCAGAGATTCCTGGAGCTGCAGAGGAAAACATTGGAATATTCCCCCTGGAGGTTTATGGTTCTAGGTCTGACCCGCAAGTACAAGAAGCAATCACAAAAGTTGAAAAAAACAATTGTAGAAGGAGGAAAGAGATCTGTACTAGTTTGAGAATATTACTGGACAAATGGGCAATCTACCTACAGGGGCTAGAGACTGACACTGTGGTGTATTGGTAGGCCCAGAGAAGGCTATAGACCTTTATTATTTTTGTGTAGTGTATTGTTGTGTATTTTGTGTTATGTTAGGATAGCTTAGGTTTGAATACACAATGTGAGGTCTGAAAATTGAAAGTACACCTTATGAGAAGAATTTAAGAGTCGTAGTGGACTAGCTACTATCATCTACCAGACAGTGTTCAGAAGCAATTAAGAAGGCTAAGAGAATGTCAGGTTATATAGCGCCTTGATGTGTGGAATACAAGTCCAAAGAGGTTCTGCTCAAGCTTTATAACACACTGGTGATGCCTCAGCTGGAGTACTGGGTGCAGTTTGGGTCTCCAGGCTACGGAAAGGACATGGCAGTGCTAGAGAAAGTCCAGAGAAGAGCAAATAGGCTGATTCCAGGGCTACAGTGGATGAATTACGAGGAAAGATTAAAAGAGCGGAACCATTTCAGTTTAAACAAAAGAAGATTAACTGGAGACATAAAGGGAATGAGTCCAGTGGATCAAGACTGTTACTTTAAAAAAAGTCCATTAAGAACAGGGGGACACAGTTTGAAACTTGTTAAGGATAAATTTCTAACAAACATTAGAAAGTGTTTCTTTACACAGAGAACCCTAGATATATGTAATAAGCTACCAAGCAGAAAGCATTATTTTATACATTTTTAAAACTTGACCCAATGTTATTTGGGAGAATCAAGTGGATAGAAATTGCGAGCTTTGTTGGGCTGAATGGCCTGTTCTAATCTAGAGTGTTGTAATGTTTTTACCACTCCTTGTGCTGTTCTACCCTTGCTTGAGTTAATTTTGGTCTAAGTAAACAAACTCTTTTCATATTTTCCTGCAGTTCCTTGGTTATTTTAAATCTGCATACCAGAGGCTAATCCAGCAATGGTGGACTCATGTATATCCACAATCACTGATGTTAGGCTAGTTAATAGATGCCAATTATATATGTCTTAGAGGTGCAGGAAAAAAATTAATGCAAACTCTAAACAGACAGTGTCAGAGCCAGGAATCAAGTCCTACTATTGTTTCTGTGAAACAACAGCTCCAATATATGATCATGGTTCTCCTACGAAAGAAAAGAGAAAAAGGACTTGCACTTGAGATTTTATTATGTAGTTTTTTTTCTTTCATTCACTATACCATTCTGAATTCTTGTCATCCACATTGTTTCTTAATTTTCTTGAATTCTCTATTGTTGTTTAAATATTAAAAGCAGGGCCAATCTCATCCCTAGTTTAACAAAAGAAACGTCTTTCAATTAAAGTGCATTTCTGTCCTTTGCTTGCTTACTGGATTCATTCTATGTTTTCTGTCAAAGAAACTGAAATTAATTTTTGCTGGGAAATTTGGCATTATTCACCTCATTTGCCAATGCAATGAATTGTTATATTAATTTCTGTGAAATAGGGGTCATAATTAGCCTTTCCCTTTCTGCAATAAAGGCTTTCAGCTTTATTAAGTTTTAACTAGTTGCCATTTGTGTTAAATGTGCGGATTATACTAGTTTGATGATACATAATTGCACATAAATACTTAAAAAAAAACTACTGTATTTTTACATGCTGTATGTTGATTGATTCTATTTAGAAAATTAAGGCCACAGTGCAGTCATACACCAATTTACAGCCAGCCAAGTTGAGGCGATTCATATATAGGGCAATAAAAAAACAGTAGGATAATAATGTTCTACAAAGTTTCAAAACTCGCCAAAGTAATATAATAATTATTTATTATTATTATTACAGTTTTACAGAGTCTCATATGTTTTCTGATTGTTAGAGGGCATTTTAAGGTGTATTTTGTTCTATCCTGCTCTACGAGGCTAATTTTTATGTATTTAGCCTATACCATCTTCCTACACCAGTGGTTCTCAAGCTTTAGGGTCCTGCACCCCAGTTTCGACTTTTTAAGTTAATCAGTGGCCCACTAGAAGCAACTGCAAACCATCCTGTTGGTGAAATGAGCATTATGAGGAATTCCCCTTTGTGCAACAAGCTCACTTAAAAATGAAGAAACATATTGAACAGAGCTGCAGATAGCTTAGGCGACCCACCGCAACCCACTCACAAACCAAAGACAGCAATGCAACTCACAGTTGGCCCTTTCAAGTGGTTGTGAAACTCTGCCTTACATGTACAAAGCTTGCGGCCGTGGAAACACGAAGATCAGCTTATGCTACTTTGTACCGGCAGTTAAAGTATGTATACCAGTGACCCATACCAGACCCACAGAGCCTCAATTGCAAAGAATTGTACACTTTGTGACTGATGTACTGCTAATTTGTCATTCGGCCAAATGGTCGGTCCCAAATGGAGCCATAAGTCGGCATATGACTGTAATTTTTAACTGTCAGGGTTGTAAGGAGCAATGAAGCAATATTACAAAAATAAATGACCATGGCCATTATGTTGAATTTGTTCAACTTTGGTTCCTGCCAAATATTTCCAATATTTGCCTATAGTAGATAGGCTTTTGCAGCCCATGACTCTGTAGTAGAAACATAGCTTAAAGGGTGCACACCAATTTGCCAAATGGTAGAAAGTATTTTATAGTAATTTGTATTGCATTTGCAGAGTTCGAGATTAATTTTAGACTAGAAGAGGGGATGTCACAGGTGTAAGCATATTAATTTAGGTGTTAACATAACACACAAGATTTTATTTTGCAACTTTGGTGATATTCATTTTACTCTTTTCAGTTTGTTTACTTCATTTGCATACGTCTGTGATATAGGCTTGTTTATGCTTACTGTTCTTAATGGTGTTATCAGGTAGATTTACTGTTTAATACAATGTTTTTCAAAATAGCTATATGTGACTGGATGAAAATATTTTAATAAATTAAACACAGAAATAATTATTTGAATATGTTCTTCGATTATAAATATCAATATTTCTACATAGTAATCAAAACTGTATATATTTTTGCCAACAATAAATACATTTTGTAAAGTTGTTGTGGTAGAAGTCAATACTCTGTTTCTGCAACAATGTCCTGACCATATTGTTAACTTTTTCTTCATCTGATGCTGTTATTCAAGCTAGCCTTGTTTTTGGTTGTTATGGGTGGAAGGAAAAAAGTGATGAACCAAAGTTAACATAATTTCGGTTTCCCCTAGAATGGAAGAGAAGCTGCCAGAAGATTCCAGTATGATCTCCACAAGTTCTGTCTCTGCCCGGTTTCCCAGAACTGCTCAGCTAGCAGTCAGTGTTCATTACTGGACCTACTTTAGAAGAGGATTGAGCTCTGTAACTAAATTACAAGGCTTGTGATTTGAAAATCATCACAACTAATTACTCCTCATCATTAAACTTATTTTTTTCCATTTCATTTCAGGACATTAAATGGGGCATCCGCATGGAGACCCAGCTCTGTTTCTTTTGTCCTTTTGTCTTCTTACAGTGCATAGTGATGTCCATAAATGTCTTCTAATTATAGAAAACAGTTATCAGCATAAACAGTTTACATATGTCAGTGAACTTTCATGGAGAAACATCTTCTGCCCTCAGGAACTCAATCACAGTAAGCTGCTTAAATTGCCCTGATGAGGGTTCAGCACAGGGTTCCATTTCATAGTGAGTAGCAAAAAAGCAACCATTCAGTGTAACAACCTGCCACCAACTGTGGAGATAGAGGAGGACATACAAAACGTGCCAGTACTTTTGACATATTACTACTGCCATCTGTGAATGAGATATGAAGCTGGAAGCATTGCTTTTCATTTTTAATATCCATATACAGTAAGTGAAAATGTAAAAGCTGTAGTCTTTGGCCTTTAATGACCAATAAGCTAATTATTGGAACAAAATAAAAATGTTAGACAAACATTATTCCATAAAATTCCTTCTACCATGGTGTTTTAAAAAATGGATTCCTGCATCTGTATATTAATATACTGTATTGCTATGAATGTGAGAGAATATTTAAAATATATTATTTTACATTTTACAATCTACTTATTTATGCAAGACAGAGACCAGCATTATAAGGCGTCATTGCAACTCATGGCAAATGTCTGTACATATCACATCCCCATATTTTGGTCTGCTGTATGCGGATACAGTACAGTACTCTACGTCCTGACTAGTTTTTACTTGCTTAAAGTTAAAATGGCTGTAATTTAGCTATTACAGTGCCACTGCTGGTTACATATATAGTTAACAGAAGTTTACAGAAGCGTTTATGAAACATTATAAATCCATACACTTGTATAGCAATGCAATTATTAGTTGCTGCTATCATTTTTTTTATTGATCAGATGTTCAGTGTTTTGAGAAGGCTTCAAAACTGCCATACATCATTAAACATAATGAAATCTGATAATCCTGGAAAGCTCATCTAGTGACCAGATTGTTTTTCTCTGTGGCAAATAAATATTTTAATTTCTTATTTAATGCTTTAGTAAGCTAAATATTCTCTACATGAAAAATTGATTTTCATTATTTAGAAAAGTCATATGCATTACCTTCCCCTGTGACAGAGTGACAGTTCATTTTAAAGCTATGCTGTTATGTCTGCTTTGTGACAGCCTTAGCATCAGGAATTTAAAAGTTGGTAATATTCTTAAGGACTTGTTTGCCCCTGACCTGCAGACTGGAAACTCTGCCAAGAGCAAAGCTGAAATGGCTACAATTCGATTATTGTTGTGGAAGGTGGAAATCATGTCAGTAAGGGTGTCTCAGTATCGTTTCAATATGATGTTTATTTTTCTTCTTTCACTTTGTAAGACTTGCTTTTGTTGATAATACTGTATATTATATTATATTATATTATATTATATTATATTATATTATATTGTCCAAAGTATCCTTTGTTGCCTGGGTATATTTGTACAATGGGTTAGGGAAAGAAAGCAAAGGTTTATGCATTTTTTAAATGGTGACCCCGTTATTATTGCTAGCTGCCCCATCCGTCATCCACACTGCCTCTACAGTATATCAATGCATTTGCACTCATGAGTTGAGAATTTCTGGCTTCAGTCTGTTCAGTTGTTTCACTTACTCTGATCCAGCAGGTGGCACTGGTGTGCAAACTGTAGCACACATGAAAAAAAAAAAAAAAAAAATACTGGGACCCCCTGGGTCAAAACTTTGGGTTCCTAAGTAGTCTGCTGTGTCTATATTGTTCTAGGGATCAACTATGGAAAATTTGGTCCAGATTGGTCAAAGGGTGTAAAGAACATACAAATAGATAGACATTCCTGTTCTGTTCTATTAGTTCGCATTGTTTGTGGCACAGTGGTGCAGTGGTTAGCACTGCTCCTGCACAACTCCCCTGTCTAGAATTTGCATATCCCCCAAGGGAGTCTGGCATTCTTCATACATCCTAAAAGGCATTTACAGTATATTAAGTTAACAGGTAACTCTTAATTTTCCTCATATACCAGACCAAGTGTGTGACATTCAATGCTTCTGCACAGTGTCCACAGTTACTTTCTGCATTGTACCTAATTTTGCTAGGATAGGAAATTCCTGAAGCAACCATGAATTAGAGTAAATGGGTTTGAAACTGGATTAGTAATATAACTGAAATTGGCTAGAGACTTCTTAAGGACTGTACTGCAACATGGTGGCTGATATACAGTATGACATAATTAGATGAGAATGCTAATAGATCTATTATCTCAAAGACCAAACCTGTGTAGAAGTACCTGCTTGCAATATAATTTGTTATTCTCATTTGTCAATTTTTTCCTTTTTTTGGCAATTACCTGTATTTATGATTGTGATTTAAAGTACAAAAAATATAAGAAACAACATATTTATTATCAAGGATGTGCAAACATAGTAGAGCACTGCTCAACATTGCTAACACACAGCTCCACAGACATGGGTTCAAATTCTTTCTGTACAAAGTATGGCCATGTTTCCCTCCTTTTCTGAATGAGAGCAACAATAGATTGATTGGTAAATATAAAACAGCCTGTTGTTATGTTAGTGAGTAATTACAGTAAATGTGAATTTCCCCTGTAATAACTAAATGCTTCATCTAGAGGTTGTTCCTACTTTAATTTGAGCCCTCTCTTGCTAGGTTAGCCTCCTGCAGCCCATAACTCTGAACTGGATTAAGCAGGATATTATATTTTTAATAAAGGATGGTGATATTTATGGTGAGAATAGATGAAGAAAATGTCATTATGGACAAACACCTTATGACAGACTGTTTTCCCATCCAAGACTGTTTCATTGTTTGACCCTGCGATGCCACGTTTTGATGGAGGGTCAGAAAGTGTATGAATTGATAAATACTGAAGGGATTAGAAATCAGAGTGTTAAACAAACAAAGTACAAAAAAGGGACATTCTGCCCTACCTGGCAACCACTTTTAAAGATTATTGGCTTGTTACTAACAGTGTGGCTCTCCCTCTTACCCAGGTTATCACAAAAATACTTTCTCTTTTTCATCTCATATTTGCTCTCTTCCTCTCTCTCTTGAAATGGCTATTACTACTTTGTATTAGGAAGGCTTTGTCCCAGCTCACCTTCTGGCTCTAGCTCACTTCAAGCTTACCTCGCAGCTTAAGTAAAATCACAAATTATGGATATCTCCATAAAACTCCAATATTTCTAGACCACTTGTGCCTTCTGATAGCCCCTTGAAACATTACACACCTGAGCCCTGCTACACAACTAAAGGTCACAGCACATATGGGAGCTTCTGGGATATTTGTCATTCACAATTATTAGGAGAATGACATATATAAAGTCTTTGCTGCCATCTGTTATTATGGAATGTTTCAGTAAACTTCCTGAAAGTCCTCCAGAGCCCAAACCACATCTCACTCCTTGTATCCTGATAGTGTCATCATCTGGGTTAATGTCTACAGTGAAAGGTGTTATTATCCTAATGGGAATGTCTCTTTAACAAGGTTGGCATGCTGAGATATTATCCTGTTGTCATTGTGGCTTTATTATCTCTTTAGATGTCCCCCGTCAGACCCTTCATTGATTCCATGCTCCCAATGACCCTAGTAATCCTATTGCCATTCATTTTATATCTAAGATATACAGCACCCTCCATAATATTTGGGACAAACACACATTTTTCCTTGATTTAACCCTATTCTCCAAAATATAATAATAGTAATAATAATTCTTAGCATTTATATAGCGCTTTTCTCACTACTCAAAGCGCTGAGCAATTGCAGGTTAAGGGCCTTGCTCAAGGGCCCAACAGAGTAGAGTCTCTTTTGGCATTTACAGGATTCGAACCAGCAACCTTCCGATTGGCAGTGCAAATCCCTAGCCTCAGAGCCAACACTGCACCCAATACAAAATTACAAATCAAACAATTCAGACGTGGTTAAAGTTCACATTGCAGACTTTCATTTAAAGGGATTAGCATATATTTCAGTCACAGCAAATAGAAATTACAACACCTTTTCTCTATGGTTCCCTGATTTCAAGGCACCATAATGTTTGGGACATAGCAATAGTTGGTATATTAAAGCAGTCATATTTAGTACTTTGTTGTATTCAATGACTGCCTGAAGTGTGTGATTCATAGAGACCACCAGGTGCTGAAGATCTTATCTGGTGATGCTCTGCCAAGCCTCTAATGTAGCCATCTTCAGCTCCTGCTAGTTTCGGGGCTGTGACACCCTTTGTAGAGGGAAATGGAGACACCAGCCTACAGTCTAGGTGTCTAGTATACATGACCGACTGTGACCAGGATGGTGGTGTAAGACAGGAAGACACAACAACAACAACAACAACATTTATTTATATAGCACATTTTCATACAAATAATGTAGCTCAAAGTGCTTTACATGATGAAGAAAGAGAAAAAAGACAAAATAAATAAAGTAAAATAAGACACAACTCATTAACATAGAATAAAAGTAAGGTCTGATGGCCAGGGAGGGCAGAAAAAACAAAAAAACTCCAGACTGCTGGAGAAAAAATAAAATCTGCAGGGGTTCCAGACCACGAGACCACCAAACTCCCTCTGGGTATTATGCCTAACATAAATGATCTGTCCTCATTGTATTTAGGGTTCTTATGGAAGGACTTGATGATGATGGTCATGTGGACTTCTAGCCTTTAATCCACCAATGCAGGAACATCATGGTGCTTTGATTAGGTGGTGGTGGTGCCGGTCGCCACCACAGAAAACTGGGAAAAGAACAGAAGAGAGAGTAGGGGTTAGTACGGATTTTGGAGCCACCATGAATAGTAATGATAATTAATTGAATATAGAGAGCTTCAGGATTTAACTAAAATGAAGTTATGAGAAAGCCATGTTAAAGTGCTCTGCTGTATTAGCCTGGCGAATTCCTATTGGCAGGCTATTCCAGATTTTAGGTGCATAACTGCAGAAAGCTGCCTCACCACTTCTTTTAAGTTTAGCTCTTGGAATTCTAAGCAGATACTCATTTGAAGATCTAAGGTTATGATTTGGAATATAAGGTGTCAGACATTATGATATATAATATGGAGCAAGATTATTTAAGGCTTTGTAAACCATAAGCAGTATTTTAAAGTCAATTCTGAATGACACAGATAACCAGTGTAGTGACATCAAAACTGGAAAAATGTGCCCGGATTTTCTTTTCCTAGTTAGGATTCTAGCAGCTGCATTCTGCACTAGTTGCAAACAATGTATGTCTTTTTTGGGTAGTCTTGAGAGGAGTGCGTTACAGTAATCTAGTCGACTGAAAACAAAAGCGTGAACTAATTTCTCAGCATCTTTTATTGATATAAGAGGTCTAACTTTTGATATGTTTCTTAAGTGAAAAAATGCTGTCCTAGGAATCTGATAATATGCGATTTAAAATTCAGGTTACCGTCAACAGTTACCCCTAAATTCTTTACTTCCGTCTTGACTTTTAATCCTAATGCATCAAGTTTATTTCTAATAATCTCATTAGATCCATTATTGCCAATCACTAAAATTTCAGTTTTCTCTTTATTTAGCTTGAGAAAATTACTATTCATCCATTTAGAAACACAAGTAAGACATTGTGTTAGTGAAACAACAGAGTCAGGGTCATCAGGTGCTATTGACAAATACAGCTGTGTGTCATCATCATAGCTATGGTAACTCAAGTTTTGCCCTGAGATAATCTGACCTAACGGAAGCATGTAAATTGAAAAGAGCAGCGAACCCAGGATAGAGCCTTGTGGAACACCATATAGAATATCATGTGTCTTTGAAGTATAATTACCACAACTAACAAAGAATTTTCTACCTGCCAGGTAGGATTCAAACCAATTTAAGACACTGCCAGAGAGGCCCACCCACTAAGGCGATTTCTAAGAATATTGTGATCAATGGTATCAAATGCAGCACTCAGATCTAAGAGGATTAGAACAGATAAATGGCCTCTGTCTGCATTTACCCGCAAGTCATTTACTACTTTAACGAGTGCAGTTTCTGTGCTGTGATTTGTTCTGAAACCCGACTGAAACTTATCAAGAATAGCATGTTTATTGAAAGGGTCATTTAGCTGCATAATGACTGCCTTCTTTAGGATTTTACTTAAGAAAGGCAGGTTAGAAATGGGTCTAAAGTTTTCAAGAGCAGAAGGGTCAAGATTATTTTTCTTGAGTAGGGGTTTAACTACAGCAGTCTTAAGACAGTCTGGGAAGACCCCCATATCTAATGACGAGTTTACTATGTCAAGAATATTATCAATTAGCACGCCCGTTACTTCTTTGAAAAAATTTGTTGGTATTGGGTGGAGGATGCAGGTGGAGGGTCTCAGTTGAGAAATTATTTTATATAAATAAGGTAAATCTATCCTGGTGAAAGAGTTTAATTTGTTTATAACGGAGTACTGGGGCTTAAGAGGATCTGCAGTGTTGGGGAGATATACTATATTATTTCTAATATCATTAATTTTTTGATTGAAAAATACAGCAATAGCCTCACAAGTTTCACTGGAAGTATTTTGGAGCCATTCCTTTGTGTTACCTGGGTTTAGCAGACATTCAATCATAAAGAATAAGACTCTGGGATTACTAGCATTGTTATTTATAATTCTAGAGGAATAGCAGCGCCTCTCAAGATGGACCATGTTATTGTATTGTTATTTTAACCTTCAATATCTCATAGTGGATAGTTAGTTTAATTTTTCTCCAATTTGTCTAAGCTCTCACCTTAGTATTACATTTTTCTACCTTAATATTTCCATTATCCTCGCTATTGTAGTTAGCACTTTGAACAGACTGGTCGCTTAGAATATTTATAAGTTTTGAAGCTGCTAATGAATCAAAGAAGCAATTTTTAACAATATGCTTCTCGTGAATGTTTTCTATCTTTATTTCTATATTAAATAGTAAAAGAAAATGGTCTGATAGACCAATATCAATGATCTGCTTCACATCAACTTTAGGTCCTTTGGCGTGTAGCTATGCCGGCATTTGGGACGCAAACTGCACTTCTCTCAAAACTACAAGTAAGCCCTCTTTCTTGATCCTGGCTACCACCCAGACAACTGCCGATAAGGAATTCCTATATAAGTTGTGGCAGGCTGATACTAAGACACTTCACACTTTCCTTTTCTTCCCCAGCACTACAAGGTCGTGGGAGGCACGCACACATGTGGGTAACAAAAGATGCCATCCAGGGCAGACGATGGGAGAGCTGTCTTTCCACATTCATACGAACACTCGCCGCAACACCCCCTGAAGCAGCTTATACCATCAGTGAAGGCATCCCACTGCACTTTCTAAATGGACAAAAAGGCAAGTGTTATTTCTTTATACTTTGTCCTTTTTCTCCCAAAACTAATGCCTCTCTCTTAACACTGTAGAGGACACAAAACTAACTTTATTTATCTGCTGGTAATGCTAGTGAGGCACATTACCACACGGGCTTGTCCCATAAAGTTTTCTCTTCAGCATAAGGAAGGCACAGTCAATTGGATTTAAATTGGGTGACTGTCTTGGCCATTCAAAAATGTTCCATTTTTGAACTTTGAAAAATTACTGTTTTGTCTTAGCAGTATGTTTGGCATCATTTTCTTCTTGTAAGATGAAGAACTTCCCATTGAGTTTAAAGGCATTTACTGGAACTCGAGCAGTTGAGATGTTTCTATAGACCTCAGAATTCATTGAGTGGCTGCCAGCAGCAGTTACATCATCAATGAAGAGAAGTGTGCCAGTCTCTGTGGCAGCCATACATGCCCAAGCCACAACACACCCACCTCCCTGTTTAACAGATGAGGTGGTCTGCTTTGGATCTTGGGCAGTTCCTCTTCATCTATACACTTTGCTCTTGCCATTACACTGATACAGTTTAATCTTTGCCTCATATGTCCACAAGACTTATTTGCAGAATTCTGCAGTCCCCTTTAAAAAACTTGTAAACCCAGCCCACCTTAAATTCCTTTGCACCTCTCCATCAGCGTGTTTTGTGTTGTAAATGTGTCTATCAGCAAGCAGCCTGCTATCCCATTCCCCACCAGATCAGGGTGAGCATGAACATGACTGAGACAATACAACTGAATAATAATAAAAAAAAAAATGCTAACCTTTACAAGTACTATAAATTTAAACCGGCTGTTACAGACTCAAATCAAATGTATGTTTTTATTCTATAATAGTAAGAATAAGAGCAGCTCAATAATCAAAACTGAGGCATCTGGGATTGAACCATGAATGTCTTGATTATGAGTCAGCAGTTCTTACTGCTACACCACCAAAGCGGTCGTATTACATTGACAATGACGGCATGCTTAGATGCTGTGGCTGTGTGCTCTCCGACTCAGAGTTTGGTTTTTCCACCATGCCTGGATAATGAACAATAGCTGGTGCATGAATTCCACCATAGTCACCAGACACTGCTCTCCAGATTTGGAATTTATGACAATTAAATGCAGACCAATATACCTCCCCCATGCATTCAATGCTATACTGCTAACTGCTGTGTACATACTGTAACACCAGATGCTAATACTAGCTCGGCTCTGGGGATTTTGCATGACACCATCAGCAGTAAACAGAGCAAGTATCCTGAGGCTGTTCACATCGTTTCTGGGGACTTTAATCATGCAGATCTGAAAGCAGTTCTCCCCAAATTCCATCAACATGTAAAGTGTGCAACCAGGGTAGTAAAAACACTGGACAAGCTGTACACAAACATCAGACAGGTCTATAGGGGTAAACTTCTAGCACACCTTGGCCAGTCTGATCATTCATCCCTTCTTCTGAGCCCTGCATATACCCCACTCAGGAAACAAGTTCCCACTATGACCAGGACTGTTACCATATAGGCCGAGTAGGTCTCCCAACAGTTGCAGGACTGCTTCCAGAGAACCGACTAGGAGGTTTACGATCACAAGACTTGGAGAACCACACTATGACAATCCTGGATTACATCAGGTTCTCCACGGACAACGTCATCAGGGACATGCGCATAAGGATTTATCCCAACAGGAAACCCTGCATGACAAGGGAGGTCCAGAGTTTGCTGAAAGCCGGGAGTACTGCTTTCAGGTATGGGGATGGGGCACTTTACAGTGTAGCCAGAGCAAACCTGAACAGAGGCATCCGAGGGGCCAAGGCAGCGTACAGAAGAAGAATAGAGGACCATCTGACGAGCAACAACACCAGGCAGGTGTAGCAGGGTGTCCAGCACAACACCAGCTACAAATCCAGCAACTCCTCGGCAGCTGAGGGAGATGCATCTCTGGCAGAGCAGCTGAACATTTCTTTGCCCGCTTTGAGGCGACACCAACAGCAGGTTCATCACAGCCGCCTGTTCACAATAGCAACATACTCACGGTGGAAGAGTGTCAGGTGAGGCGGGTGATGAGGAAGGTGAACCCGAGGAAGGCTGCAGGACCCGACAGTGTGGCTGGACGGTTGCTGAAAAACTGTGCGGATCAACTGGCTGGAATCTTCACCAGGATTTTCAACCAGTCCCTAGCCAAGGCCACTGTCCCATCCTGCCTCCAGTCCTCCATCATTGTTCCGCTGCCGAAAAAATCCATCACAAACAGTCTGAATGATTTCCGCCCAGTGGCACTCACATCTGTCATCATGAAGTGCTTTGAGAAACTGGTGCGGAGTCATATCATCACCTGCCTGCCAGCAGACCTGGACCCATTTCAATTTGCTTACAAAGCAAAGAGATCCACGGAGGACGCTGTGGCCACAGCCCTTCATGCTGCCCTGACCCACCTGGAGCAGCAAGGGAGTTACGCCAGACTGCTGTTTGTGGACTTCGGCGTTTAACACCATCCTCCCACAACAAACTGGCAGATCTGGGACTTCCTTCACTCACCTGCAGTTGGATACTGGACTTCCTGTCTGGTCGCTCCCAGATGGTCAGGCTGTGTTCCCACACCTCCACTGCTGTCAGCCTCAACACCGGAACGCCGCAGGGTTGTGTGCTCAGCCCGCTCCTCTACGCCCTCTACACATATGACTGTGTTCCCACTCACCATAGCAGCAAGATCATAAAGTTCGTGGATGACACAACGGTGGTCGGACTCATCTCGGGCAAGGAGGCATACAGGGATGAGGTGGAGCGGCTGTCAGAGTGGTGCAGAGTCAATAACCTGCTCCTGAACACCACAAAAATGAAGGAGCTTGTTATTGACTTTAGAAAAAACAAAACTGACATCCAGCCACTCATCATTGGTGGGGCTTGTGTGGAGAGGGTCCCGGTGTTCAGGTTTCTGGGCATTGAGCTGAAGGATGACCTGACCTGGAGCGCCAACACCAAGGAGCTGCTGAAGAAGGTGCAGCAGAGGCTGTATTTTCTGAGAATCCTCAGAAAGAATCATCTCCCCAAAAATCTGCTCCTTGTGTGTTTACGTACAGACTGTGTGTGTGGTGTGTGCAGTTATATTCTTGAATTAAAGTGCATTTGTTTTGTTATACTTGTAACTTTTGTGAAAGTGTTTATTTGATATTTGGACTTCACACATTATACACTTCATGTCAACATTTTGTCAATTATTACTAAAACAACAAAAACGTTTGTTTTAACTATGTGTTTACATTGATTGTTGTAGACACGGAACACACATGAAATGCATGTATTCGAAATAACGATATATTATTTACCATATAGAACTCACACGCAGGTAAACAGACTTTAGCTGAGAGAACTTTCTGACCTTTCTGCATTGTGGGGGGATGGGATAGCAGGCTACTTGCTGTTTTTGCTGATCCACACATTTACAACACAAAAGACGCTGACGGAGAGGTGCGAAGGGATTTAAGGTAGGCTGGGATTGTGATTTTTTTCATAGGTTTTGGTAATTCTAGTGTTAAGTACTTTTTGCAAAGTGTAATCTGGCCACCCTGTTTTTGTGGCTAACTAGTGGTTTGTATCTTGCAGTGTGGCCTCTGTATTTCTGTTCATGACATCTTCAGCTGATAGTCACCTCTGACACAACCACATCTGTCTCCTAAAGACTGTTTCTGATCTGGCAGACAGGCATTGGGGACTTTTTCTTTACTATAGTAAGGATTCTTCTGTCATCAGCAGTGAAGGTCTTCCTTAGCCTACCAGTCATTTTGTGATTACTGAGCCCACCAGTACATTCTTTCTTCTTAATGATATTCCAGACAGTTCATTTAAGTAATCCTAAGATTTTACTGATGTGTCTAATGTTTTTCTTCTTGTTTTTCAGCCTCATAATGGCCTTTTTGATTTACATTGTCACAGCGCTTGTCTTCATTTTGAACAATGGCAACTTCTGACTCTAAAGGGTAGAAGCAAGCCGAGGGATCTTATGAAGCAATGAAACACCAGAGCACCAGAAGAATCCACAAGCGCCTTGGACACTAGTTGTCCAAAGCATTATGATGCCCTGAAATGGAGGGACCTTGTATAAAAACATTAATGACGTCTAAATTGTTACATTTGTAATTTTAAACTATGGAGCAGAGGGGTGAATCAAGGATTTTCTTACAATGATCATGGTTGCACTGGTTTTTAACTCTGAATTGTATTTCATGATTTGGCATAGGAGAAAGACGGACTTGATTTTTTGTTTTTGACATTTTGCTAATCCACTGATTATGTTTAATCTCCTGATCCATTCTGCCCTCCAACAGTTGTCTTCAAAAGGTTTTACCTGAGGCACTATATCTGATACCATTTGTTCCCTTAAAGGTAGCCACAGTAATTTGAAAAAAATGTTAGCAGATCAGCAACAGGAATACATCAAACACAATATATTAAGCTGATCATAATGAAACTGAGTGGCATCTTGAGCTGCCCCAGTTTCAAAAAAGTGTGAGTGCTTATACAGAAAGAACAGATCAACAAATCAAAATTTTACTCATTTGCTGGCCTCATGCTGTCCAGCAAACACCTGGCTACAGCTGTCGGACAGTCCCAGAGTTTTGTGTTCGACTCATGCTGTGTGTGGCTTGTGTGTTCATTCCATGTTATTGTGGTTTGTCCTTTTTGTACCTCAAAGCCACTCAATTCTAATTTTGAAATGTCGCTCATTTAATGTATTTTCATTGGTGGTGAGTGGTAATCCGGTTTTTAGTTTCCTTAATTTTTAATTGAATATTGCTGTGTTTTGTTAGATAAGGTCAATATCAGAGGTTATCACAATAATCAGATGCTAATAAGACAGACCAGCCACCAGCATCCCATTATTTAATATTTTTATCTGCAATGTGAATGGTGTATAAACTTGCACTTCTTGCTAGTGATTACCAAAGCAGGAACATATATTATTAATTAAACAAGTTAATGTTAACATTATAGTAGTCTGCACCAATAAAGGAAATTCTGGTACAGCCCCACCAGAATTTTCATGCCAACAACACTACTGTTATTTATATACAGTACACTTATGTTATCGTGTTTTTAGAAGTTTGTAAAATTGTGGTTACTATCTATTAGTTTACAAAGCCCAAACTTTTCTGGCTTCTTTTCCAAACATTTTACATGTTAAAAGAGTTGAAATCCTGCAACAACTTCATATAAAGGTTAGAAAATATCACAGGTGTTGTAATATTCCTCCCTTCTGTAGTATGTTTTGTTATTAACACTGATAAATCCCCCAAAATAAAAAGCTTTTAGGATCCAATTTAGAATAAGATGATGCAGAAATTGATGGAAAACTACTCTTTCAGGAAATATTCACTTTCAGGCAGTCATATGGAACAAAGAAAACCACACTTTACACTGACTAATACATTCTGTATGATTCACGTCCAAGAAATATCAGATGTGAAATGCGTTGTGGATCAGGCAATCAAAATATGTTAAATAGAAAGGACCAAAAGATGAGCTAAAGCCTATCAAAATTCAATGAAAATGAATAGATATACAGATTGGTTATTAAGGAATGTGGCCAGGAATGTTTTAGTATGATACAGGAGCAAACAACCTGTGCTTGTGGGTAAGCAGTAAACCCTGGAAAAAATGCTATTAAAATGATAGAAAAATAATGAATGTGTCTTCAGTCAAGAAAATAATAGAAAACAAATTCTGGAGTAATTGCTGTATTTGATTCCTATTTGTCATATGTTAAAAACCTTCAATAACAGATGCTATAATTAAAGTAATTATTTTTGACGTTACTGCAGCGATAAATTAAGGAATCAGATATTCAGTCACAGTTATCATACCCATACAAAGTCCACTTCAAAATACACTAACAGCCAGTCTGTTAATGACTATTGTAATTTCATAGGGTACAGGATGTTGAGCACTAAACTGTGCTGTATATTACAACATCATTTGAAGGACAAAGTTCCTTTATAACAGAGCTTTTGGAACTACCTATCTATCAACCACTAAAACTGTACGAGATATGTAGTCAGCCATTCTTTTCCTTGTCACTGTGGAGGAGTAACACAAGATAGCCCAATTTGTACATAAATCTTTACCCTTTGATCTTCAGGGAAAAGCAGGACATGCTCAGATAATTCATCATTACATGACACTCTGTCTGATTCTATATAAATAAGCTTGGTAAAGTGTCTTGTAATTACACTTTCATGTTTCCTTCAAGTGACTGCACGAACCCGATCCAGCTGTTGATAAATGAGGTTCACCCTACAGATAAACTGGGTATTTTCATAAATATTTTCTTTGTTTCTAAGAGTGTTAGTACATGCCTGGAACTGGCGGTTTAGTTCAACCCCATTCATACTAGACATACAAAGCCAGTCACCGGAGCTGATCCTGAATATATGAAAAGTAAATCTTTCAAAGATCTTTCATTATTTTTCAGAGCACTAAATAATGAAAGAAAAAATGTAACTAAGTAAAGAGTTGCAATTTATTTTGAAAGCACACTTTACAAATAAGATTTCCACCTAATTGAATTTCTTGTTACAAATGTACAAAGCTGGCATGTTTAGTTTACAATCACCATGAAATAGAATTGTTTAAAGTGTAAAACTGATTTTATGGTCAATAGATATCAAATGTTATATTCTTTATAGCTTTGCCATTTAGGGATGATTACTGCAGAAAAAATAGCATTAATAATAATAATAATAGTAATGAAAATTAATACCATTTATGTATTCAATATTTAATTTCCATTTTAATGTGCAGTATCAAAGTAAAACCATTAAAGTATTTCAGTGCTAGTAACCTTTTCAATAAGTAACATATTGCTATTGTGAAATATGACAATAAATTAATAAAAACAAAATAATATGTGAGCATAAATAATTACACGTTTCATGAAATATATTTCTTTACATTTTATTTATTCCATTCTTCATTTGTTTACTTCAGTGATACTGCATGCAACTTTAAATGTGCAATAAAATAAAAACTGTCGTTTTAACCCGTCAAAGTTGAGAGGTACATCAAATAAAACAAAAGTCCTTGGAATATCCGAGATGCATTCCTAATAGCAGTACCACTACTTTTAGAATACCACCGATGTTCCAGCTGTAGTTGTTGTACTGTAAATGTTGTCACACGATAACTCAAACTCGGGTAAAAAGGATTGGGGTACCAGCTGGCAATATCCTAACAGTAAATTTTCCATCCGGTTGCTTTCTAAATCTGAAAAATGTAATTATGTAGGAAACTTTGAAAAATAAACTATTAAAGTCAGTGCTGACTTCCATAGATTTTTTGCACGTTTAAGGAAAACACGAAGGTACAAAAAGAAACCCTGCTTTCAGAAATAAATAAAGGAGTCCCACATGAAGGAGCTGCTGACTTGGAACATTTACAAAAGCATTACCCAACATTCCCCACATTCTCACGCCTCTCTGCCACTGACATTCCAACCTCCTCTCCAGTCACTCAACTACCTGTCCACTTGACTATATTCCCTCCCATCTACTTCAGGCCATCTCCCCCTCGCTCATTCCTGTAATTACACACATTATTAACACCTCACGCAGCTCAGGAACATTTCCTAACATCTTCAAATACGCTCTGATAACACCAGTTCTTAAAAACCAACACTCAATCCATCCCAAATTAACAATTACATGCCTGTCTCTCTAGTTTCCTTTCTTCCCAAAACACTTGAGTGTGCTGTTTCTAACCAGGTCTCTTCCTTGTACAGAATGGATTACTTTGATACCAACCGGTCCAGCTTCAAGAAGAACCACTCGACTGAAACGGCTGCACTGACTGTGCCAACTATGACTTCCTAGAGCTACCAACATCTGTCCTGATCCTGCTAGATCTTTTTTCAGCCTTTGAAACAGTCAACCACGACGTCCTTCTTGCCACCCTCTCTAACACTGGTATCACTGGGTCTGCTTTCAGATGGTTTGAGACCTACATCTTGGGCAGATCCTACAGCGTGTCCTGATGAGGGGAGCTGTCAAAGGCACACCAGACATGCACAGTGTACTTCAAGGATTGGTGCTTGGTCCTCAACTTTTTTCTCTGTACACCACATCTCTGAGATCAATCATCCTAACACCATGGGTTCTGTTATCAGTGCTACACCAATGATAAACAGCTGGATTGTCATTCCCTCTGGAGGACAATACCGTATCAGCTAGAGTCTCTGCATGTCTTACTGATATCTCAACCTGGATGAAGGATGGCCAACTACAACTCAACCTGGGAAAAATGGAGCTTCTTGTGATCCCGGCAAGCCAGTCTCTTCAACTTCCCATCTCTGTACAGCTGGCTCACTGTTGCTAATACCTGCCAGGTCAATTTGCAACTTTGATGTGGTGATGAGCAGCTTTCTTTATCTATCCACATTTCTACTGTTTCTCATTCATGCAAGTTCACGTTGTACAACATCTGCAAAATCAGGCTTTATCTGACAGAGCATGCAACACAATTTCTGGTCCAGGCCTTGGTCTTGTTGCATCCTGGAAGGAGTAACCACATGTCAAATTGCTGCAGATGATCCAGAATGCATCAGCACATCTTGTACTTAACCACCTGAGATGGGCACATATCACTCCTCTCTTCAGGTTGCTACATTGGTTTCCTTTAGCAACACACATTAAGTTCAAATCCCTGATGTTTGCCTACAAAATAATCAATGGGTCAGCACCTGAGTATATGGAGACACGGTGAGGTGCTATGCTCCTTCTCACCAACTCAGGTCTGCCACTGAACAGTGTCTGGTGATGCCACCTTTCCATGGCATCAAGACTCAATCCAGACTCTTTTCCTGTGTAGTTATTAGTTGGTGGAACAGGCAGCCCAACTCCATCCATACTGCTGACTCCCTCAATATTTCCAAGAAGCAATTGAAGATCCATCTGTTCTGTGAATATCTGTCTAATTGATTAAGAAAAAAAAAGAAAACTCTTCTCTACAATATTATATATTGTTGGTTAATTTGTAGTTTAGGTTTAATTGCAGTATTGATTGTTAGTCTAAGATGGTAAATTATTACATATTACATCTTGTTACTTGCGGCAATGAACTTGTGTTTCCTGGCCTACTACACTTGCTGAACAAACAGGCCCAAGCCTAATGCTACTTGATTATGTTTACCTCTGTTGTAAATTGCTTTGGATAAAAGCATCTGCCAAGCAAATAAATGTAAATGTAAATTCAACTTAATACAGAATCCTGGGGAGGAAGAAAAGTAAGAAACTGCACTGCAAAGTTTTCTGGAGGCTGATTGACTTGGACTGCTGTGTTTTAATGATCTTTGCTCCAGTGGCGGCTAAAGATCTGCAGGAGCATGAGAAAGATTTATGACTGAAATAAAGACTACCTGCATATAGAAATATAAAGCTAAAGTTAAGATGAAGAGTAATTGCCTTCAATAGTAACAATAATTCAGAATTCACCAGCATCCCAAAAAGTAATAGAAATCAAAATGCATATAGCTCAGAGAATAAAATAATTCTTCAATCTGTTGCTCCTCTCCCTTCAGAAGACCAAATCTGTAGGGTGATGGCAACAGCTGAAGTTTAGTAAAAAGACAATGGTTACTGTCTGTCATAATCGAGTCTGTCTGAGTTCCGAATGCTTTGTAATACAACTCAGTGATAGAGGTCTACTGCAAACCAGCAATTTTGCTACTAATTTTTTGAATGTCAAAATAGTTTAAGTTTGTAATGTGGAGGTTGACAAAACAACATAAAAAACCAAATGTGACGAAAGATTCAGTAAAAGACTTTTGAAAAAGGGTACCATTATGGTTTTGTCTACTTTAAAACAACTGAGTTTCCTAAGAATAAATGGCCATTCTATTAGGTTTTGTTTTTTTTTTTAGCCTACAAATTCAAAATCCCAAATCCATAAAGTGTCGGGTTGTATTATTGGTTTTGTTGGAAATTAATCAACTTGTTAAACATGAACAATGAAAATAAGTTACTGCAGTGATTATTTTGATAATATTTGCTAATGACACTTTAACCTTTAGTCACTGGGATGAGCATGTGGTGCATTTATCGACATTCATTCCATTTTTGTGAGTCGTGTAATTAACAGAATTCAATTGTGTCTGTCTTAGAAAAAATGTGAGTCCTTGTTCATTTAGACTTAAATGCTCTTCATATTAATTGATAAATTTAAAATATAATTTTAACACAGAACAAAAAATATAACTACCTTACTCCTTTTATCTATAGTTGACAGGGACATCATGTGGAAATTTAAGTTGTGTGTATTTTCTGTCTCCATCATAGTATAGTCACTAAGACTTAGAGACTCCAACAGGCAGGTATTTCTCAGTTTCTCCCTTACTATTCCTGTTTTACAACTGCATGTACACAGTTAGCACTCAATTCCCCCAGATACACATGTCTACAGTGCATACTGTGAAAAGAGTAGCAGGCAGTAACAGCCATAGTGTGGCCAATAGTTTGGCTTTTTCAATCTGCTCTGTGTGAACCATTTGATGAGAGTGAATTTTTTTTTTGTAAGGAACATTTACATTTAGCACTGCAAGTTAAAAAAAATATCTACTCTGCATGTAATTCTCACAAATGCAGAAATCACCATGATGCCTTGGATTTTTATGAAACGATTATACTGTAAACTAGGGGGTTTGCCCCCTGCTCGCCTCGCTCACCAACCCCCACAGCCTGCGCTACGTGCCAGCCTTTTCGCGTCTCTGCTGTTTGCGTTGTGAAGAGGGGAGCTGAACGCACCCCAAGGAGATGCGTTCGCTCCTCCGAAACCCCCTCTTAAACAGTGATACAAATAGTTTTTTTACCTCCTCTTTGCTTGATCTGCTGCTGGCTTGCTGCTACTGCTGCTGCTGCCATGCCACATGATCTGCATTTCTCATGGTGCTTCAAAGATTTAAAAGCCACTACAGCAGCTGTCCTACTCTTTGTCATTTATTTCTGGCCCCAGGCGTGGTTAAATCTCTTGGCACAAAGTCTTTTCTCGTGGGACGTGAGCTCTTGATATTTTTTAGTTTATAATTTAAAAACAGAATAAGAATCTAAAAATCCAACCATATCACATTAAAGTTCGATAAATTCTGAATAGAGTGATACTAAACATATGTGACAAACAACATGATATTTTTTAGTTTATAATTTAATAACGAAATAAGAACCTGAAAATCCAACATCACATTAAAGTCCGATAAATTCTGAAAAGAATGATACCAAACATATGTGACAAACAACATGATATAAAAACATCACATAAGAATCGTTGCACTTTTAGGCTTAGGATTATATATATATAGAGAGAGTAAATTAAGTCAAATTGTAGTGGCAAACTCCCTGTTAAGTGCCACTTGAAGTGGGACCAGAGGTCTGATGCATTAAACCACTAATAAATTGTTTCTTAAAGTTTAAAGAACTTTGTTACACGACCTAAACAACATAACAAATATGTCATGTTACTTTTCTAACCTGCTTAATTCACACTGGCGTCGCAAGGGGTGCTGGAGCCCATCCCAGTTAGCACAGGGCACAAGGCAGGAACAAACCTTGGGCAGGGCGCCAAACCATTGCAGGGCAAACAAAAACACATGCACACACACACAAACACACACACGGACACACACACACTAGGGCCAATTTAACTGTTCTTTGGAGAGTGGGAGGAAACCCACACAGACACAGGGAGAACATTGAAAAACATCCAGCTGACCAGACAGATGAAGATGAAGGTAGCATCACTGAAGGATTAGCAGATAAGTGTCACCAATAAATCTTTCTTTCCAGTTTCTATGTAAAAGATGAGCACCACAAACAGCAGCCATTTTTCCTTTTTCCTTGGAGACTTGACATCAGATTTTCTAAACGTTTTGATATTGTAGACGTCTGTTTCAACATGCAGTAAAAGGCTAATTCTTCCATTATCTCTGTGTTTGTTATAAGATTTTCTTAGACGGTTCAGATGATTGCTGGCATCCTTGATGATGACAGTGAGAATTATTAATGCTCAATTGATTTGAATTATTTAAGGTAAATGGATTAAGGCAATCGGTTTTTACAAACCATTTGAGTTTTGATAACTCATATTTTTTTTGTGATCCTACCTTTCTAAAATGGGGGACAGGCCTCCATAAAGCCACAAAATGCCACACCTGAATATTTAACTGGTCTGGATTCCCAGATTAGGCCCCAGTGAGTTTACCCCCAAAACAAATGACATGCTTCTAGCCTGCCCGGGCCCAAAAATGGGGCTGAGTCTTTTTCAAGTTCATAGAATTCTTAAATGTCAGCGATAACAAAAATCAAATAGGAAAAAAAAAAACCTTCAGCAACTCAAACATGCATCAATTCAGTAAAGAAAAGTGAAATAACAAAAGAAAAGGCAGAAAATAAAAATCAAAAATAGTGCTAAACCTAAAGCATACAAATCTAGGTAATGCAAAAACCTTAAAACAAATGCAGTGGTTAAAAGCCAGAAAATGCAAGCAAAACAAAAATCACAAAATCAAGAATCAGCAATCCAAAAACCAGCAATGCTTCTCCATTTCTACTGTAGAAATGGATATAAAATGGATTACAATTATGAAATTCCCCATAGGTTCTCCAGGGAATACTTCAGAAGTCACAGCCAAGGTCCGACCAGAAGTCCTTCCTGGAGGAAGATGTCCCTTGTGGGGCTGGACGCTCCAAACCATGGTTTTTCGTTGGGGGTACTGTGGTCTATGGCCGGCTTGACATCACGGCCAATACCCCCAGGCCACCAGGTGGAGCTCTCCCTGCAGCATGGAGGAGCCCCGAATACCAGCAGGGAATCCTGGACTATGGAGTTTGCCTTTACAGCCCTGCTGGATACCACAGGGGCCAACAGAGTACACTGCAAGGAGGACTAGAGAATCATATGTGTCCTATAACCCAGAAGTACACCATAGGCAAAGCGACAGGGGAAATGACATGCTTCCAGGATGAAGAAGAAGACTTTTTATCTGACCCGGGAGTGATAGGAGGTCACATGGACTGAAGGATTGGGAACACTTCTGTGTCAGGAACTATAAAAGGACGATGGGAAATCCCAGACGTCAAGCTGAGCTGGGTGGAAGGGTGGCAACGCGTCTGGGAGTGATGGATTGTTATTATATTGGAGAATTGTTTATTTATATGAGTATTGTGGAGAGGAGGGTGCTTTGTGCACTTTATAATTGTAATAAAACTAATTATTGGACTTTTACCTGGTGTCTGGCGTATAGTCTGAGGGTTCAAGAGGACGATAGCGCCCTCTATCTGTCACAATATATTATATATGGGTGAGACACAAAAACAACCGAACTGGTAAAAAAATACATTTATTGATGACTTACAGAATTCTAAACATTGTCACCTTCAATATACTCCCCCTCCCGAGCTCTACACCACTCCACACGTATCTTCCATTGATTGAAACAGTGCTGATTTATATTAAGGAGATTTATACTGGTACAGTTAGTAAACTTGTGAAATTTGCATATGACACTAAAATTTGAGGAATGGCAGTCACTGAAGAGAATGCAAAAATAATTCAAGAAAACTTGGGCAATCTTCAGAACTGGGCAAACATTAGAAAACTGCATTCAAACATGGAAAAAGTGCAAATTGTGGGCAAAAGGAACATCAAATATAGATACAAGATGGGACAGTCTGTCCTACAGGAAGCAGCCTCTGAAAAGGGCTTAGAGGTTTATGGTGACACAAAGTTTTCATCATTTAAGAAATGTGAAGTAGTAATTAAAAGGCAAATAAAATGTTAAGTTATATAGTAGAAACTGTTGAGTAAAAATCAAAGGAATTTATGCTGAGACTATATAATGTGAGTCTACATCTGTGAGTCTACATCTGGAGCACTGTGTGCAGGTCTGATCACCACACTACAAAAAAGACACAACAGCACTTGAGGCTGTGCAGAGGAGAGCAACCAAGTGCATCCCAGGACTTAAGGACATGTCCAACTCAGAGAATTAAACCTGTTCAGTCATGAGAAGAGAAGACTTTATGGGAACCTAAATTCAGTTCTTAAAAATTCAAAAAAGGAATTGATAAAATGATGGCACGGTGGCAGCGCTGCTGCCTCACAGTAAGGAGACCTGGGTCCTCCCTGTGTGGAGTTTGCATGTTCTCCCTGTGTCTGTGTGGGTTTCTTCCCACAGTCCAAAGACATGCAGGTTAGGTGCGTTGGTGATCCTAAATTGTCCCTAGTGTGTGGGTGGGTGGGTGGTGTGTGTGTGTGTGTGTGTGCGCCCTGTGGTGGGCTGGCGGCCTGCCCAGGGTTTATTCCTGACTTGTGCCCTGTTCTGGCTGGGATTGGCTCCAGGAGACCACCGTGACCCTGTGTTAGGATATAGCAGGTTGGATAATGACTGACTGAACTATTGATAAAGTAAATCCAGCAGAATTATTTCAACTAAGTGGAAAAATCACAAATTTGGGGACTCCAGTGGAAATGATGAGAAAGTGCATTTAGGACTGATGCCAGGAAGCACTTCTTTAAAAGTTGTGGGTCTCTGGAACAAACTACTGAGACATGGAGTTGAAGAAGAAACCCTGACCATCTTTTAAAAGTATCTGAGTGAAATATTTAGACAGCTCAGATTTTAGGTAAACAAAGGAGCTTGATGGACTGAATGGTCTCCAGTTATTTGTCAAATTTCTTATGTTCGTAAGTACTCGGACATGGATGCAACTTAGTTTGGTGAGCCTTACCAGGACAAGTAAATAGAGTTTAAGAATATTAAGACAATTTGTAAGTCATGCACACTATTGTTATATTTGGCAACACCAAAAGAACTTTAGATAACGCATTTAAAAATGAAATTGCTATATATTTAAATGATTTATCTATTAGATAAGAGAATTTTGACAGTTTATTGATTTAATTAATTAAAAAAATCTAATTAAGCACACTTCTAATTATACCATCAGCTCACTGTACACTATTTAGCAATATGGTAAAAGAAAAAGTACAACATAAGGTTGAAACATAAACAGAAAACACCATGTAAAATATATTGAAAAATTCACATGTATACTGTGCATATATAAAAGTGTCATTTTCAATCCAACTTTAAACTAAAACTGATGATTCCATAAGTAAAAAGTGACATATAATACATCATTTTTCACAAAAGCATAACTTTTAGAAAGTTTAGTGATGTGCATGAAAAGCTAATAAACAGAAAATAGTCCAACCTTTACTTAAGTTTCTAAATTTAAACCATACACTGTTTGTTTTTAATCATATATCTGGCCTTTTAAAGTACTGGAATATTTCTTTGCTTTATTCAAATTTTTTATCAAGAACATCAGCAGTTAATCAATGCCTATCTTTCATTTTTTTATTTTTTGCTTTAGTCTGAATATCAAAGTTTTCTTTTGGAATCATAAGACACTAATATGATATTTGTTTGGGTAAACCTTATTTATGTTACACTTTAACTCCAATAAATATCTGTATACTTTTGGATAGAATGCATCTTGAGTTTATTTAATTACATCTACTATGACTAATTTACCCAGCAAGAGATTGTCAACCAAGCTTAAATCTCTGTACTTATAAAAATAAATGCATGATAAACTGTCAGAATCTATAAAAATAGCATACATTTTGACACACCTGGTTAAAAATCTCTTGTAACAGTAACTATACAGAACTCTTTGCAATATCGACTTTGCTGGCTTGTAAGGTTCTTGTTCATCTTTCAAGTTATGACACATTGTGTCTGCAATTGTCAAAGAGATTTCTATTTAAAGTTCTTCATTAGAAATGTTCAGCAATCCAGCTTTGGATGATGGATATGCATAATAATAATGTAAAAAAAAAAACATTATCTTAATGTCTCCAAATCTTAACTAAACTTCCCATCCATACATACATTTTTTAAATCCTGTGTTTTTCCAGAGCTACAGCTAATGAAGTAGGAGCAAGTTGTTGATTTGATGCCAGTCCATCAGAGGGCGCATTCACACATAACAACACGTAACCTAACACACATCTTTGGGTTAAAATGGGGAACAAAAAGACAAGGGTAAAAAATGCTAACTCCATATTTACAATGACTGGGCTATGATTTCATCCCACTATCTTGAAGGTGAAGAGAAAACTGGAGTACTAAAAGAAAATAACACTTAAAGAGGGGGATAACATGCAAATGCCATGCAGACATTGTTCATGTGGCAGCTGAACTCGGGTCCATGTAAATGTGAAGGAGTAGCACTAACCACCGAACTGCCACGTCTTCTCTCAATTTTATTCTTTTACTAATCAGTAACTATTTTGTAGCAGCACTGTGAAGTATTCAGTAATATTAATGAATATACATTCCAAAATCGCATATGCTTTTGTCTACACAGTTGGATTTAAAAGCATTATCAATTGGTCATATAACACATGAAATCCAATGGGCACAGTTCTCCTTGAATGTCCTCAAAATAAAAATAATGTACAGAACATTAAGCTAATTTCAATGTACTGCTAAAGTGAAGTATGTAATAAGACATTCTGCTGTCTTTGCAGTATAATTGTATAAATAATCCTAGGTATTTTCACTCACTCTCTCTACATTTTGAATCTTATTTTACTCCAAAGCATTTCAAAAGGTTTCACATTTTGCATTATTCTTGCAAAAGATACAGTTTAATATAAAAGAAACATTTATTCTAAAAAGGTTATTCTGAATCGCAATCACGAAGACCACATGCAGGACTGTTACAGATATGATTGTCATATGCCCTGAGGGAGACAGACAGTTTTTGTCAGATTTTCAACAGTGTTGAATGAGCTCTGTCAGGTGTATCAACAGGGGAGGAGAGCACTTTGAAAAACTGTAACTGAGCCCAATTCATTATACATAGATATGATAAATACTCCACAATGAAATACTACATATTTTGCTTCTGAATATATATCATAGCCTGTTCACAAACGCTTCAGTCTTGCAAGCAGAAGTGCATAAAGAGGATATATTAAGCAAGGGGAAACCATACAGCCATCCATCTTTCTATTTTCTGCATTCAGTTTTCTAGCAAGATTTTCTGGGAAGCCAAAGTGCAATCTAGCCACAGTGACTACAAGATAGGAAGCTGCCTTGTGTTTCTGTGTAATTTTTTTTATATTTTTTTTTGCATGTAATTTAGGATTTCTATTCTGTTCATGTGATATGTATATTAGAATAGTACGGTGCTCCAGAGAGCTGCAGTTTGAATCCCTGATGTACACTCTCTTTATAATGTGCTCCTGTTTTCTCTGGGTATTTGTGGATTTTCCTTTGTTTTTTGCAGTTTTCCTTCTGCATCCCAGATATCTGCAGGTTACTTTAAAGGACAACTCAAAACTGACCCTGTGGGAATGTGTGTGAGTGTGCCCCCCGGGGTGAAGAAAGTTGCTTGCTGTGAAGTAAAATAATAAATACTTCTGTGCAGTTTCTCTGTGTTTCTAGTATTTAAGTGCTTATTACAGTGTATAGTGTGGTAGGGTTATACTAAGAAAAGAGAAAAGATGCAATAAAAACTTTACATACTATTATTCAATAGTTTGTGCAGAAATATTTTATTAGTTGCACAGTGAGTAGCCAGCTACCTTACTGATCTGAAATGTAGACAGCTGGAATTACAGATAACACTATTTATTAAAAAAAACAAAGTACTGTATACGTATTTTGTCAAGCAGGGATCAATGACAAGGCTAAAATAAGAAGGGAAATACCAGTCCTGAGTATGAGAGGGCACCTTTTGTCTCCAGGGCAGACCCAACATAAAACTACTGATATCACATCTTCTCCCATTAAAGGATATAAGGAATATGGATGTTCCTTTGTGTTCATTGTGGAACCTGCAGCTGAGTGTGCAACATCACCACACCAGCAGTGACTCATTAGTTAATAGAATTTGATTTACTACTACCTTTATGGTCATTGTTTGTTTGTGTATTTGTGTTCTTTAGTTTTCTCTATGGTAGCAGAACTCTAATCATCTTGCTTGTGTTAATTCATTTTTTAGTTTATATATACTTAATGTTAAATAAATAAATATATTGTCACACACATGCGATTGGGAGACAGCTAAAGGGCTTGAATAATAGTAGTGGCATGAAAGACCAGGGGGTGGCGAGCTGCACTGACTTTCTCCCCTCAATCCTCTGCATAAAATCCATGGGAAATCCTGCTTGCTTCTGTCGCCTATGATGACATCACTTCAGGTACCCACACCATTGCTGATGTCACTTTCCATTTACATTACTTCCGGTTCCGGCCTTCGATGACATCACTTCCTGTCTCTGCCTTTAAAGCCACCATATTCTCACTCTAAAATCAGTTCTGTTTTGGACTCTGTTCTGTGAACAACTCAACCATTTACCCATTTGCAGCCAGGACATAATATATGGGTGGTTGCCCCAAACATTTTTTTTATGTCTCTGGCTCGTTTATATATATATATTTAGGGATTGAGCCAATCAGAAGTACCACATTTCAAACGTTTATTTTACAAAAAAGCTACACGATACAACAAATTTCATTTCGATACAAGAAAGGGTATACAAAATAGTTTTTTTTCACTGTTTTAAAAATTATTTCTTCAAGGCGGTGGCCTTCATTAGCGATATACTCTTCGAGACGATTTCTGAACGCTCAAATGACTTATTTGGCCATTTCAAGGGGAATAGTGGTGATTTCGTGGCAAATAGCATACTTGAGGGCTTCAAGGTTTTAAGGTTGGTGTGTGTATACCTTCGATTTGAGATAGCCCCACAAGATGAAAGTGAGATCAGCGCGAATGTGAAAGCCACTCGACATCGCTGTGCATGGAGATCAGCTTCCCCAGAAACATCTCCCACAAAACTTGCATGCATCTCCGTGCCATATTAGCTGTTGCTCCATCCTGTTGAAACCAGGCATCCACCACATCCATTTCTTCCAGTTGGAGCCGCAAAAAATTCTCTAGCATTTCAATTTAACATTCTGAAGTGACCATTGTTCCCCCCTCCTCAAAAAAGCAAGGGCCTATAATGCCAAATTCTGCAGTGGCACACCAAACTGTAACACACTCACTGCGCAAGGGTCTCTAGTGAAGTTCACAAGTGTTGTTTTCAGCTTAATAATGAACGTTTTGCTTATTTATGTAACTATTCAATTGGAAAGGTGTCTCGTTGATGAACGGTTTGCAGTATGTTCGCACAAAACTCTCTACTGTTGTTCCAGTCTCTTTCAGTGAGTTCCTGCACTACCATAATTTTGTATGGATGGAAATTAACATCCTCATGCAAAATCCTCCTCTAAGATGTGTTGGAAATGCCTAAGGCAGAAGCATGTTTGCGCACTGAACGTTTAGGAGACTGCAAAACTGATACCCATACAGCTTGGATGTTTTGAGGAATTTGTATAATACAAGGATGGCCTGGAGATTTTCTGTTCAATGTTATATCCACCTGTCTAAATTTAGCCACCCACTGAAGAATTGTTTTCTGATTTGGGACGTCATTGTTAGGAAGAATGCTGAAATGCATTTGGAAGGGGCGTTGCGTAGTGATGATGGATTCGTTGTTTATGAAGAATGCTTCGACAGCAAAATTACGGTGTGCACCGGACCAAGGCATGTTGCCGACTGAAAACTACTTGGGATTGCCTATCAAAGGACCCTCACCCCAACCCACTTGGCTGCCTCTAATATATATATTGTGGTCTGGGTTCTGGGCTGGACAAAAGAAATTAATGAATAGTTCTTTTAAAAGCACACTTAACTCTTGTAGTGGCAAACACAAGTTTAAAGACTTTTAACAGTAAATAAATCAGAAAAATCTTCAATAAAACCAGACTCTGTCATTGTTGATTTCATAAAATCCAAATGCATATTCTTCAGAGCTGTTCCCCTGGAGAGGACCAAAGATGGTTGTGTTCAAGATAGTACTGAGAAACGGAATCACTCCAGCCGGGGATAGGCTGTTTGCATTGGTGAAAGAAGCACCTGAATTGTCCTGAGGGGATAAATAAATTATTTATCAATCTATCTATCTACTTATTCATCCATCCATTTTCCAATCCACTGAATCCGAACACAGGGTCATGGGGGTCTGCTGGAGCCAATCCCAGCCAACACAGGGCACAAGGCAGGAGCCAATCCCGGGCAGGGTGCCAACCCATCGCAGCTATCTACTTATGAAGACTTTTATTACTCTTTAGTATGAGACTTGCAACTTAAGGCATCTGACATGTAGTTGATCCTGCAACGTTCTGTCTTATTTTTGTAAAACGTGTTTCTATTACAACCAAACCACTTGCAGCAAGCTCAACTTTCTCTGGTGTATGTGTCACTGTATCGATCTCCTTGCTAACCTACACAAACTTTTTGTCCACAGTTCACTTCACAGAATATAGCCTCAATCCCCACCAGGCACTTTGAGCTGTAACATAATCCACTATGTCACTTGCAAATATGTAACCACCAATATCTTTTTATCTGGTCCCTCTGGAAAATTCTATATTAAATAATGAACGACTTACCATTCTAAAAATATTAGTTACTGAATTTCTTGTAGGTGTTGTATATCCATCTGCATAGTTGAAACAGGGAGACAGCTAACAGACTATTTCAAGGAGCACATTTAAGCCATTAAGATCCAAGACCTTACAAAGCCTATTGTAGAACACTAGAACACTTTACATCCCTTGGTCATAGCCACACTGAGCTCTGTGTCCTTTCACAGGGCTTCAAAGACACCTTTCAAAGAAATATGAAAGAGGCTAAACTCATTCTCCACCTGGGATCACATATTTCTCCAGGTCTTAAAGACCGACTAACGTTTTAATCTCTCCTTTCTTCTTCTGTAATGGCAGCTTTTTCTCTCCTACCCTTGCCTTTTGCACACCCGATGATGGCTACATAACCGAAACGTTGTGTCTTTATGTAATGTATTTAAATACATATGGTTAAAGTTGTACACATATAGTTCTAACCATATAGTAAAAATATTAAGAAAAGGTAGATAATGCATAATACCTTGTAAATGTTTGTTGTGAAACCCCCAAAATACTTAATATGGATCTCCAAAACCTCTCTTGTTTTTCCAGGATATTTTGGGAGGTTCATAATTTAAGTAAGATCAACCAACAACTTTTGTGCTGGATATTGTTTTATCCCTAGAAAAGAAATATCATCATGCAGATATATAATAAGTCTAGCACCACATTTAAAAATGCTCTCAACTCACTGCTTTCCTTATGGAGTGTGTTCAAATTTTTCAAAGAAACTGGATTTTTTACACTACATTTTTTACTCAATGTCATTTTCTTAATAATGCATTTTCCATCAAAGAAAATATATTTTTTTTATGTTTTTACTAACAGTAGAAATTAGGATTATGTACATAGTATAAAAATCTCCTATAAGGAGCAGATGAACTGCTGCAGAAAATCATTACATTCCTATGCAGGGAGGCGTTAGAAGATTCTGACAAAAGTGGCATTGAGGGGTAGAAATAGTTCTGAAGGGGACTAAGAAACAAAAAAAAGTTAAGTACAGAGAACTCCAAACAACACTTTAATTTCAAAATATGTGAAGTATAAAAATATTAAACCTATACTATGGATTCAATAAGACAAGCACCTTGCCAGATTACTAAGAAAATTCATGCTAACTGTTCACCATATATTATTGCTATGATCCACGCTAACACAAACTGTAATCTTCTAATCCACTGTGAGCTCATGATCCTCTGGTGTTGTACAATATAAAGTTGTGAGTCTTATTTAAGACAAAG
This sequence comes from Polypterus bichir lapradei, assembly GCA_026402145.1. Classification (NCBI taxonomy): domain Eukaryota; kingdom Metazoa; phylum Chordata; class Cladistia; order Polypteriformes; family Polypteridae; genus Polypterus; species Polypterus bichir. The sequence continues at coordinate 45,676,787 of JANRMT010028174.1, read as the reverse complement.
ACATGAAAGCGCTCTCTACCAAAATCCAAGACAAATGGCCCATTTTTTAGTTCTGAGCTGCAGGCAGTGGACAACACAAGACATACATGTACAGGTACCAGCACCAGGTTTGCATTTAGCATTAATGTAACATCTTGGAAATCACCATTTGAAAATTTCTTCACAATAAATCCCAAAGCTAGTTGTTTATCAGACCTAGTGAGGGAAGACAGTATATTTAAATTTGGCACACTTGCTATCGAACTCACTGTCAAACATGGTATGCTGGGAAAACAAAAAGAATAATTAAAAATGTTTTAATAGCATTGATTAAAATAAATGTGAACCGATAAATTTACTTAGAAAGCTTTGTGTTTTGTGTCTTAGGGGTGCAATGAACTATTAATGAGACATTCTGTAGGAGCACAAAGACTGAAAATTTTAATTAATTCTCTTTCACCTTCTTATCTGTTCAACTTGTCAGCTCTGCCTTATATTTTAGACATGAAGCCTGAGACGAGCAGTTTATTTTCTTTTCTCACTCAAACTCTGCTTTCCTTGAGCCTAGAAAATGTTTTCTCAGTTCTTCTCAAATTTCTTCTTATATCAGCTGTGTGTACATCTGTAAGTTGCAGTGTAAACCCTATTAGTAAACGGGGCTTTTGAGCAAGGCAGCACACTTCATATGGTTTCATAATGTTAAAAACATTTCGAATCCCAGAAACACCAGCTAAAATACATTTGAAATAGAATGAAAATTCATTCAGTTAACTGTAGAATCTGACATTATCAAGACAAAGGCTTTGCTTTAATTTTTACAAATTTTGCTGCTTATTTTCATTTTCACTAAGATTTAAATGTCTCATTTTCCAAACAAGAAACTACTGCGTGTGACTTCTTCTCAGAATGAATTAGGTTTTAATTAGGGACACACTGATCACACTTTTTTTGCTCCCACTACTGATACCGATTCTTGAACTCAAGGCGTTGGCTGATATGAGTATCAATTCAATATCACTGCTTATTTAACTTCTTTAGTTTAAAATCTTCATAATTCACCCTGTGCTCCAAATATTTGTTTTAGTTTGTGAAAGTTTTGTATTTTGAAAGTTTATATAATTTATCTATTCAATATGTTAGTGATTCTCTCTTGTTTAATCTTGTTATTCTGGTCATTATTCTTACTTATTTTTGTTGTCTATTCTTACACATAATTGGACTGGGTGACAGAATTTCGTTCTGCTTTTCACTGCTTTGTGTGGTTTCAAATAACAAAGTTGACAGTGAACCTTAAACCTTGTGGGTTTTTTTATTAACATTCAAATAAAATTAGAATTAAAACCATTTAACAGGGAATGTTAAAGTGAGGACCAAACTCTACAATTTTCTTTTATGAGGGACGTTCAAAAAGTTTCTGCACTTTTATGTTTTCATTGGAAATGGTGAAAGTGGGAGGAGTAGTAATTGGGCATTAAAAAGTTGTTATGATACTGGGAAAATTGCATTGCAAACAAAGGTGACAATGTGGAAAAGTAATGTAATTTGTTTTTGAAATTGTTAATAAATAAAGTTAAAAAAAAGTGTGGAAACTTTTTGAACGTCCCTCGTATTTTGCAAGGATTTCCCTAACATTTTAGTGTAGAAAAATTCAGTTTATTTTTGAACTTCGTGTTTCACTTAGTGTAGATGCTGAACCCTGTAAAAAGCCTTCTTGAAAAATTCAAATTTCATAAGGTACACACATAAAACTACAGATTTGCTTAAACACACAATTTAACAGGCAATTTCAAACTGATTATCATGAAAGAGTTCATGAATAGACAATATGTATCTATTAATGTTCTTATTGAGATACAGGCCTACTGGTGGCCCACCTCTGCTTTGCATTCCACGGTAAATTCCCATCTTTACTCCCTCACATGAATTTTTTTTTTCTCAGTAAATATATTTTTTTTCTTTTAAGCTGTAATAGTCTTTTATAAAGACATTTTAGTTAATACTACAGAATTGGGGCGCCCCTTGCATTGGCACCTCTGCACACTCTCAAACTCTGGGTGTCTGCAATATATCTAAACAGATCAGTGATGAAAAGTGGAAGCACAGAAGCAAAATATTCAAAAGAAAACAATTCTTTATTATAGTGCCAGCAAGACAAAAAATGGTGGAGTCATGCACTTCAAATTAAATGCAGTCCTCTGCAGTGACACAGGATTAACATTTACAGTATATACCACAATAAACAAAAATAAATAAAGGTGACTATGCGCAATATTTACAATGGCTCAAAGCAAAGGCGATGAAAAAAATATCAAAAGCAAATGATCAGACAACTCTTCTTCCACCTTCTCACAGGACAAACATGAAGAGGGCAGAAAAACTGTTATCAAAATGAAAAATAAAGAAAATGGCACATGCACAAAAATACAAGAAAATCAGTGAAAAAATGTCTTAATAAACAAGAATGCTTAATAATGATCGCTATATAATTTGTTCAGCTGTCTTCTCTCTTTAACGCCAGACCAGGGACGTGCGGTCAGGGGAGGCAGGTGAGACAGAGCCCGTCATCATGAAAAGTAGAAAAACTAATAATAATAACATAAAATAAATGTGTCCACTGGTCTGTGCTATAAATTTATTTTCTGCATGATTCCAATAATTTTGATAATTTTTATAGTCAAAATTGCTGAATTGGAGCATTTCCTGTACAAATACATTGGAGAAACTCCCCTCACCTCGAACTGCGCTCTCCCTCACAGGTGCGTGCCTGTTGCTGTCTCTCTGTATGTCGCCAATATAATGTTTGCAGATGCGTTTATTATACACATTGATTTTCCACAGTCTGTCTAATATCTTTAATGAATGTGTATGACACATTTAGTCTTGCTGATCAGACATAAAACAGCAGTGAAAAGGCACAAGGTGAGGCAGACAGTACCGTGCCACACCGAAGGGGGCACATGTGAGCCCAACAGGTGCTTGTTGCTGCTGTTCTACGCAGAGGCTCTGGGTGCCAGTAAGTCAGCGATATCAGAAAGTCAAGTGCATTGCAGCGGTCTGTTTATTTTTATTTTTTGTTCCGACTGACTGCCAAAATAGAAGATTAAGATTTTTAAAACTAAAGGAAAATAAGGAAGACTTTTACAAGAAAATGACAGAGATTTTTGTGGAAAAGGATAAGCGCATGGACTTCATTTACAAATGAAGGTAAGCCCGTAAACGGTTTTCAGTTTTATAAAAAATGGGATCAGACTAAGAAAAAAAAAAATCCAATACTTGAAAACTAAATTTTGACCTTAAATAAAATATTCTTTTGTTTTTCTTGTTATCCTTTTGTTGAATAGTCTATATTAAAATTGATTAAAGTGTCAGAATTAAAAGCTTTTAAAAACAACAAAATATTTCAATTAAAGTCGAAATTGAAATCTGTTTTTTTTTTGTACACCACTCAATACTTTCATTTGTATTGAATGAGTATGAATTGAGGAATTGCAACAGCAAATTTAGAACACATGGAGGGTGCTGAGTAAATGCGCTCTCTCCGTTCTTACTCCACTAAATATGTACCTTAGCTATGGGTGTGTAAAGAATGCTGATGAGATATAAAACATAACCAGCAGTCAAAGTGCATTCCACCAATTGAATAGCGAATAAGCTACTCTTTTGGGTTCATATATTTGTAAATCTGACTCTGAAGGAGTCAGTGCCTCACCAGCCATGAACCTCACTATATGTCACTGCGCCAGATGGTCAAAAGACAATCTCTGCTGGGCATTCCTCAATCTTATATGCTGGGCTGATTTACCTGGCCACTCAGTAACTCCTGCAGCCTCAATCTAGGAGGAGACTTTCATTTATTGAGTGACATTTTTCACCCGGAGATACATGGCTGCTTGTAGACACACACATGAACGTGCCTCCAACTTCAGGCAGCTTTCTGAAATTACTTTCATTTTATATGTGTTCTCCAGGACTTATGGCTCCTCTGAGCGCCGAGCTTATGTGCTTCTATCTTCAGCCTGTTACTCTGCCATGACTCATGCAGCCGAATGGACATCCTTCCCCAGTATGGCATGAAGTAATTCCAGGCATGCCGACGTTCAAGGGTTGAAATGGGTAATAGGCCTTCTCACCCATGTTAAACTGCCAGCTATGTTTTCACCCATGGCATGCCTTCATACCACCAGCACAGACGTTTCTTCAAGAGCCTCTTCACTTTTTATAAGAGCTATAGTCAGATATTCTACTGTTATGGAATATCCCGTGATACGGCCTATCAAAATGCCCCATTGGTAGCCCCTATTCTAAAAGGTTTGTAAATTTTATTATGATCAAGCAAAGCCTTTGTTAAGATTTTGTTGTTAGCAGTACATAGGCAACCCATATTCCAAAGAGTTACGAAAGCTTCTACAGTAGCCTTTCTGAAATAATATTTACTTTGTCCTTGAAGCTCTGGATATCCTTTATGCTCCAAATTCAAACTGATTTGTTGTCTAAGCACATAGATGTGTCACTTTATTGTTTTGTGCTCTAAGCTCTTAAATCTCTTTGTGCTTTAAACACCAGCGTTTCTTTACATTATGCAATTCTAATAGTTAGGTTTCTTCTCCTGTCCAAGTGCTAGAATTCCATTTTTCTTTTATATACATGATTACTCTTAGCACTGAAACTAGTAGACATTTTCTTTGTCCATTTATTTTTTTTTCTTGTTTCTTAGTGTTAATATTTTCTCTAGGCATTAGAATCCTGTTTTGTTTTCATCCACTAAATACAGCATTCTTTTCCCTCCTTAGATCCCTGCATTTCTGTTTTTGCCACACTAAACACAAATTTTTAATACAATAAACACTGAATTTTGCTTCATACAATAAACATTAAATATTGTTTTTCTTATTCAGTCTTAATTTGTCACTCAGTTAAGCAGCTCTCTCATCTTCATAAAGCAATGTTTCAATGAGCAAGAGCTAGCCTGGAATATCAAGTGCTCTGTTTATAAAGTAGTGGCTGTGAAATCATAAGCAGTGAAGTCTGGAATAATGCTTTCCATTTTAAAATACATTTGAACTCAAACTACACCTTATGAAATCACCACTTACCTACTTCATCGGCTTTCCCTTTATTGCATTACTAGCTCTGCCACCATCTAAGAAATCAAAGTAATCAATGTAGATCTCAGTGTTAATGTTTGCAGCGCACCACACAAAGCATATGTCTCTGTAATGTTATTTGGTATGGGCTTTGTAAAAGTAGTGTTAATGTTTGACATACGCCCACTATTGTAATAACAAATGTAATGCATTTTTAACTAAAATGTTCATAATTTACCATCTTTAGGAATGACAGAGACACACAGCCAACAGAGATGGTTATCCTTTAATCAGTGAGGTTGGGTACAGTCAGGAGGAGGGAAACACTATTCAGAACCACCCAGTGTCTCTTTAAAGCATAATTTCTAAAATTATTTTTCTGAAGCAATCATTCTTAAGAAAATTTCTTGAAGGACAAAATAATTGCTTTGTATAAGTTTATCATACTGTAAAAGTAACTGGGAAAAAATTTTATCAAACACAATTGCAAGATTTTTTTTTCATGAACAAGCTAAAGTTCTTGTAAAATCTACTTCACATTTTTTTAAATCTTTCTGTCATAACTTCATATTAACTTATTCCTTATTTCTTATTTTTGGGGCATATATTAAAGCACTTTCCAATGTAAAAATTAAATGTCTTCTTTACAAAAGGTTATTATTACTGGCATATCTTAGCATGACAAGTATATTTCTTCAAAACGTTCTTATTCTATCAGAACCTCTTTCTTTTGTAAGTCAGAGCACCTGTCATCTGTATCTTTAAGTGCTTTCGTCTTGGTCTTTTATTTTATCTTTCATCTTTTTTCATTTTGTTTCTAAGAAGACTTTCTCCCTTTCTTTTTACATGCTAGGAATGTGTGTCAATGTGTGAATGTTAACAATCATCTATTTTGCGAATATAAGGAATAATGTCTGCATCATTAAATATCCATCCAATTTTTCAGATTTAATTTAATATTAATAATTGACAGACATGGGTGGCGGTTGAATTGAATTTAGTTTTGTAAAGTGTGACTTGTTTGTATGGAATGTTACTTGCTTTTAATAAATTCAGTAAAATAGAAAAATATAGAAAATATAACGTTCTATCTACAGTATGTATCTTTAAACATTTTTTAAAGAGAAATATTCCTACCAAGTGCAGCAAAAAAAGCAACAGAGACTGACCTTTGCCTAACTTGCTTGATATCTCGTTTCCTTAAGTTTTAGTTTTTTTTTCTCTGTTTATTATTTTTTCTTATAAAAAAAGGATATTCATATGATAGGAGACTACATTACCTGAATTATTAAATTAAGACAAGTGACCTACCTCTTTAGTCTTACTTTTACAAACTGTTCTTCCTTTGTTAACTCCTCTAATAGACCAAACTTCTTCATTTTTTTATAATGTTTGAACTGATGCTTAGGTTTCTCTGGTGTATTGTTCTGTATTTCTAATGTCAGATCCTTTCCAAGGTTCTCCTAGTATCTGTCAATAGTGTAATTTTGGTTTTTGCACTGCTACATTTTTTTAATTAAAAAAAGGAATGCACAATAAAGTAAATATTATTAAATATAAAGAAATATTTCTAAATATATATACTGCTCAAAACAATTTACGGAATATTTAATCATCGCCATCTAACACCAAGTCAGTTAAGCTTTAGGGAAATCAATCTGTCTAGTTAGAAAGCATAAGCGATTGTGAATCAAATCCACCTGCTTTGGTGGAAAGGAAAGGGACAACAAGTGCACTGGATAGGCAACAGCAAGACTGCCACCAAAAAGGGAATGGTTTTACAGGTGGTGGCCACAGACAATTGCTCTCTCCTTATCCTTCCTGACTGATTCTTTTCTAACGTTGCATTTTGCTAGTGTCCTTGGACCTCATGTATAACGTCATGCATAGAATTCACACTAAAACATAGTGTATGGGCAAATTTGGAAACATGCATTTGCACAAAAAAATCCAGATGCATAAAACTGTTTCCACGCACATCCCCTTTATAGATCCCAATGAACATGAAATTTAACAAATATGCACTTGCCTACAGCTCCTCCCAGAATTTTGCATATTCAAATCAATATAAACAGCCACTTCCATTCAATGTCTTGTTAAAAAACAATGGCAAAAGAACATGGTAAAAAGAAGCATTTCAGTGGAGGCAAAGGAAAACATAATATTTGTTGCCTTAAGCAGTGGTATAAGCAACAAAAGGTAGTTGATGGAGTGATACAGCGTGATGGAGACACTCAGTAGTTCAATTTCAGAAAGTTGCACAGTGCCCAAAATAAAAAAGAAGTGGTCAGATATCAAAGTCAACTTGAAAAGGTAAGTAGCAGCCTTTCATCTGTTTATTCTGTTTCAGATATTACTAAGGCTCATCATCGTGCTGAAGATGTGAATCCACATGGTGATGGTGCTGCAGTGACCAGCACATCTTCAGGTGCTAGCTGTATGCACACGTCTGCTTCAGAAACCACTGAGCGACCAATTCTGGAGTCACAAATACAATAGTGGATGCTATAAGAGATGTGGCCAATGGACTAAGGAATATAAGGGCTGTACTATGAGATACTGTCCACAAATTAAATGAACTGGTTACAAAATAAATGCTCCATCTGATTACTTTTTCTTACATTCTGCTAATTACATTGAAACAAAGTTGTAATGCTGTCTGAGTCAGGGTCAGGTTCATCATACTGCATTTCTTCAGGTACAGGCAAGCCACGATTGTGTACTACATTATGCAGCACGCTACATGCTTGCAAAATGCAACACACTTTCTATGGACTATGGAGCAGCACATTAATAGAGTGGAAATTCCTTCTGTATGCATATAGTGCAGCGTTGGCACTGAGTGCCACAACAGATAGATTAGATTCTCTGCTCTTTACATGGCTATTTGAGGTGCCTCGCTATCCTTAAAAGGATTGCTTGCCTTTTGCCACACTAGCTGGAGAAAGCACCTGTGAATGTGCGGTGCTGGCTTTTTTTATAGATGATGTAATGCCTTGGCTCATTCTTTTGGTGATTCATCCCTGTCTGATGTAAGTTGTCCAGTGCCATTGCAATAGTAATGTGCATGCAGTTGACCGCTCTGATTACATTTGGAAAACCAGATGTTGCTACGAATTGCACTTAGATGTTTCCCAGTTCAACAACAGTGTAAAAAAATCTTATATATCTGGATGACAAACGAATAATACCATCCTATACAGCTGGCATGGCGAGACTCAGTGATTGCTGACAAATACCCAAAGAGTCAACAAGTTCACATTGAAAAGCTCCACTGGCTAAAAACTTAGAGTGGACAGAACTTGCAGAGGAGCAGGTAGAGCACAATTTCTCAAAGTCTGCCTTTGTAAAGCCGGCACCAGTTCAGCACATGTCTCCAAGATGATATATAGCTCTAGGAAATCAAAATCGATTAAATACTCTCTCTTCTAAGTCTTCCATTTGTGATGTCTTCTAACAAAGATTAAATAGTCATGGTAGATGAAATAGTTTGGCCATTCAGTGCACCATTATATTGTTACAGAATGATTACAATCAATTGAATGTGTAAACAGTATGCAATTAATTTTGGTGTATTTGGTAAAGTCCGTATCATGGAAGTGAATATGAAAAAGAAGGGAAACAACGCAGAAACAGTAGTACTGTTTTGATGCTGGGTGCGGCCCAATTGCAAAACTGAGCAGAAACATGCATATGCACGGTGTAAGGCTGCCATGAAAATGTGCATGGCTTTACTCCAAGTTAAGTTTTTATACATTACAACGTGTGTATGGAAATGGGCGTACGCAACATTTTTGAGCATATGCACCATTTACACGTGATGCCCCTTGTCACTACTGGTAGCATGAGGTGGTACAGGAAAATGATTCAGGTTGCATAGGTAGTCCAGCTCCTCCAGAGAGGCACATCCATACATGCTGTCACAAGAAGGTTTGCTGTGTCTCCCAGCACAGTCCCAAGAGCATTTTTATAGCTGTGGAAACTGAAAGTGTGCCACTGTAATGAGGTTACTAGTCTTCTGGGTTGCTCTTCTAAAGTCTAAAGGGAACCGAAATTCAGTTAGTGATAGTTCCCCACTGAAAACCTCCCCTTTATTTTTAGACACAGACATCCCCTGAGACACACACACATTACTATACAAAATCTCGGGCACTTAGATAGTTCTTAGATGGTTAGTTTATGTCTTCTGGATTAGTGTGTAGCATATTTTGGAATTCCAAACATTCCTTTTGCAACAAACAAATAATGAGAACAGGAGATATTAAAAGGAACTGGAGAAGTGTACAGTGGAACCTCGGTTCATGAACGCCAAACTTTTGCCTCGGTTCACAACCACACACTCGGTATACGAACAAGACAGTTTCCCTTGCCTGCCTGAGCTGAGAGAGAGAGAGAGAGAGAGAGAGAGAGCGAGTGAGCGAGCCACGTGCCTGCTGGGGAGGGGGAGATTGCTGCACGTGTTTGCCTGCCTATCTGCCTGCCTGTGCCGGGGTGGAGCTGGGGGGATGGTTTGCGTGCACGTACTGCCTGCCTTCTGCATAGGGGGAGGGGGGGTACAGCTGAGACTCCACCCCCAGCACAGGCAGGCTGAGAGAGAAAGAGAGAGAGAGAAAGCGAGCGAGCCACGTGGCTGCAAGAGCCCTTTTCATTGTTCTCAGTCAGACGTGCATGCGCTACCTGCACTCTCTTTGTGCTCTACAGTATTTCGTGTGCTTTCGCAGTTAACTATGGCTTCTAAGCAAGTGAAGAGTGGTGAGAAGAAAGTTTTGAAGAAAATTGAAATCGAAGTAAAGAAAGAAATTACAAGAGGTGGAAAAACTGTTTACCACTTTACATATTTACCAATTTGAGAACTCTCGTGCTTTCAAGCAGCACAATGTAAACAAAGCCAGACTGCCAGTAATGTGGGGGGCAAACACGAAGGGTTGGGTCACAAGGAATTTGTTTTTGGAATGGCTGCATGAGGCTTTCGCTCCCACCAACTAAACAGCTAAAAACACCAGAAACCCAAGAAAACACCTGAAGGAAAACACTTCATGCCAGAACTCGACTCATGCAAGGTTAGTTTTCTTGGTGGTTTTTGTATTACGGATTTTTCAAAAATTAATTTTTCAGTTCGTAGCGTGAATTGTTGCAATGTTACTTTTCTCTTTTTTCAAATTTTCGCTTTTTTCCCT
>JANRMT010028174.1:45643569-45666537 GCA_026402145.1 Polypterus bichir lapradei | reverse complement strand
GTTCATAGCGCGATTAGTTGCAATGTTACTTTTCTCTTTTTTCAAATGTTCCTTTTTTCCACTGTGCTTAAAACTCATTTTAAAAAAAGTGTTTACAGCGATCTGGCTGTAAGGCTATTAGCATGAACTCCTGCAATGTTTTTTGGTTGCTTGTGGTTGGTTTTTAAAGTTCAGATTTGTTCTAATGTTCTTTTTTTCTGCTGTGCTTAAAACTCATTTTATAAAAGGTGTTTACAGCGATCAGAATGTAAGGCTAAAATAGCGTGATCTTGTTACTTTTTTGGTTGCTTGTGGTTGGCTGGTTTTTAAATAAATTTCGGATTTGTTCTAATGTTCCTTTTCTTCCGTTGTGCTTAAAACTCATTTTAAAAAAACTGCTTCACATGCTGCTGACAGAGTTGGGGTGTGCTACAGAGAGATTAGAGAGCGCGAGCGAGCAAGCGCAGAGAGAGAGCGAGCGCATGCTACAGAGAGATTAGAGAGCGCAAGCAAGCAAACGCAGAGAGAGAGAGAGAGAAAAAGCACGTGCTGCTGACAGGGAAGGGAGGGGGAGGAGGGTTGGTGTGTGTGTGTGCTACAGAGAGAGAGAGAGCACGAGCAGGCTGAGCAGGGAGCCTGGGTGTTTTGTGTCAGTGTTATTCATGTTTTTACATTAGTTTACTATTACACTGTGCATTCTATGGTGTAATTAACTATATTTGTGCTTAATCTTTACATATATTTACATATTTACATACAGTTCGTGCGGTTTGGAACGGATTAATTGTATTTACATACAATCCTATGGGGGGAAACTGCTTCAGTTCACGACCAACTCGGTTTACGACCAAAGTTCTGGAGCGAATTATGGTCGTGAACCGAGGTTCCACTGTATTGCATCTAAAGGATAGTATTTTGAAGGTGACTGCAAGGAAATTGTTTTTAGTTTTATAATCAAGTATTTTTTTAGGAAGTCACAAAATGCTTTCAAGATAATTTTACTGTCCTAGGTCAGCCACATTCTGAACAGAGTCATTATATTACCCATTGATAACAGTTTCAGTTGCATAGAAGACATCTGGAAGTAGTTTCATGATATGTGATAAGTGGAGGAAGCCATTTTTCAGCTCAAAATCTACTTTAAATAATACTCCGAGCATGAAAAATACTTATAGCATAAAAACAACTTAACCGATTCTTTAAAAATCTACAATTTTTTTCACTGAATCTGATATCTTGCGGAAATGCTTTGTGGTAGAGAGATTTTCAATTTTTGAAATGGATTCAGCACATCTAAAACTATGATTTTTTAACGGCAGAGGATTTTGTCTGCAGACCAGTATTATAATAAGTCATAACGTGTTGTGTGTTCCTCACTTGAGAATGGTCTGCTGTACTGACAAAAAAGGTGATAGTCAATGAAAATTGGTTAACTGTTGTGTTGCAGAATATTCTCTACTATTTCTAGCTATTTGCACTTGTTGCTAATGTCCCTTTATTATTCTTGTGTGCAATGAAGGAGTAAGGTTTATTTAGTTTTTCTAGGTATGGTTAAACACTTTTGCACTGTATCTTTTTCCCAGTTTACCAAATATGTCTGCGACTGCTAAAAAGGAATTTAAAATTGATGTTGTTTAATAAATTAAACAACATACCTGCATTAGTATATGTATAGGCCATAGTAATAAAACCCTCATAAAATAATTTTGTACATATTTTATAACCCCTCCTTTAATTTTGGCCTTTCATTCACCTCCTTAATTAGTATCTTAATTATAGAAGAATTAAGCCATTCCTTTTAAATATACAATCATTTAACGGATTAATAGAACAAACAAATTAAAAGCATATCAGTTCATCATTACCGTACACGGAATGCCCCATTCTGATTGGGATGCAATTGTAAAGGAGACAGTGTTGTTTATGTGGCAGGTAAATATGCATGAGACACAAACAGGCAGTCTGGTTTGATAAGGTATGCTTTTGTCCTTTTTAGAATTAGAAATGATTCTGTTTTGTAGCAGATAAGCAGGTGAGCAACATCAATTGACCAGATAAAATGAGAACAAAAGATGCAGAGCAAATTAACTCTTGATAAATGTAGTGGATGGCAAAGGAGCACTTATTCTGCCAGCAAGAATAAAGGTTATAGGTAAAAGTACTGAATTACAAAATCACGCTTTACATTAAAAATTAAAATCCAGGACTGAGCCAGCTGGATCAGTGACACTGAGTTTTGTACTTACTGGATGTAATGAACAAAAAGTGGATAAAAATCACTTGTGTCTAGCTTTTAAAATGCAGCTTGAAAGATAATTTTTATCCTTTAACTCTCTTTTTTAATAAAGCTGATTAGTTTATTCCTACCCTTAAGAACTGGTTGCCATTATAACCACTTAAAATACTCAGATACTAGTTAAATAATCTCGTGTCCTTTGGGGATCCAGGAAATGAACAAATATAAACACATATTGATTACTGCATTTCCTTGACAAATCAAGCTAATCTCTTGTGCCTTAAAGTGCAGAAGCTGCTAAATGAATTAATATGTCTCCTTATCTGTGACATATGCAATGCATGCTTGTCAGACTTAAATGTGTTTCCATCTCTGCAAAACAAACTCTCCCAGTTTCTATTGGCATAATATATACATGCATTACTGCAATAATTATACATATTATTACAATAGAGGGTTTTAGATAGATAGATAGATAGATAGATACTTTATTAATCCCAAGGGGAAATTCACATAATCCAGCAGCAGTATACTGATACAAAGAAACAATATTAAATTAAATAGTAATAAAATAAATAAATAAATAAAAATAAAATGTTAGCATTTACTCCCCCGGGTGGAATTGAAGAGTCGCATAGTGTGGGGGAGGAACGATCGCCTCAGTCTGTCAGTGGAGCAGGACAGTGACAAAAGTCTGTCACTGAAGCTACTCCTCTGCCTGGAGATGACACTGTTCAGTGGATGCAGTGGATTATTCATGATTGACAGGAGTTTGCTTAATGCCCGTCGCTCTGCCACAGATGTTAAACTATCCAACTTAACTCCTACAATAGAGCCTGCCTTCTTAACAAGTTTGTCCAGGCGTGAGGCATCTTTCATCTTTATGCTGCCACCCCAGCACACCACCGCGTAGAAGAGGGCACTCGCCACAACTGTCTGGTAGAACATCTGCAGCATCTTACTGCAGATGTTGAAGGATGCCAACCTTCTCAGAAAGTATAGGGTGCTTGGCTGGGGGAAATGCAACAGTAAGAAGGCAAAGGTCAGTTGCTTTCATTAGGAAATCAATAACCCCAAGTGGTAGTGAGACAAATTTAATGCATACCAGCTTGGTCAGTCAGGTGGTCTCTGTTTGAGTACAGTGCTACAAGACCTCCTGTGTAAAAGGTAGCATCAAATGGTCTCTAGCTGGGCCCCATTGTTGCAGATAGATGAGGGGCCAAAAGGTGTTAGTGATGTGGGTAGTGTGATATCTTTTTGGGTAGATATCTGTGGAGGGGACGCTGGAGCACGCATGTTGCTGCCGCTCGTCCCTGTTATCAACACTTTTCGTTAAAATTTATATTAAACTTCAACTTTTTGCAATTGTTCACTTCCTTTTTATTGTTTGTATAGTTTATGGATGCAATTGACTCAAACTGTGTTGATTTGGATTTATTTTTATGGACTTTGATTTGACTGGGTTTGCAGCCTCGGGGACTACCAAATCTTTATGTGACACACTGGACGAGCCTGTGGTGTTATGGGTCCACAGCTCGCTTAGCAAAGGCCGTTTTTTAAAATAAATAATCACCACACTCGCGGCGGCTTAGTGAGGGGGCATAGTGGCCGTAGCAAGCCACGGGGCGATCTGCGGTGTGGGTGTTTCTCATCTAGTGCACAGGTGAGGGACTGCCCACATCCGTGATTGTTCCTGTGGCTAATGTGCTGCAATTGCTATGGCCCCTCGCAATATAAAAGAAGCGCGAGTCGGTTGGGAGGAGTTGAAAAGTAAAGGACGGAGCGAGAGAGCAAGTCGGTGCAAGAGAGAGAGAGAGAGACACACGGTGCGTGTGTGCGAGCGAGCGAGCGCTCGTGGGCAGCTGCGAGGAAGTCTGGGTGTTAGGCCAACACCCAGGAGTTGAAGTTGAAGTTGAAGTCGCTCCCGCTGAGCGATCAGGTAGCGGGAGTGACCAGGGAAAGGCGACTGGCCGCGGAAGGCCGGAAAGGCAGCGGGAGTCGGGAGGCTTGGTGGTGGATTCCCCAACGTGTGCATCCTGGCCGTTGGGCGTGAACCAAGTCTTGGGCTTGGGATGAGTGCCAGACCAAAGCCAGGGATTGGGAGGTCTCCAGACCTGTGTGGGTGTGATGTGGAAAAGGGCAGCTGCAGAAAGTGTCTCGCCTGCTGCAAAGCCTAGTCAGGAGAAGCAGGTGAGACGCTAGCATAGAAAAGCACCAGGCTTGTCATTGGCATTGTTTTAAAGACTGCTTCCGTAAGAACGTTTTAACCTCCACGTGTTTTATTGGATTATTTATTTGAACAGTTTTTGAAGCACTGCGCTTTATTTTAACACGGTTTTTGTGGGACTATTTTAATAAAAGCACTTTGCACCTTTTGAACCATCCCCTTGCTCAATTGTTATTGCCTCCACTGTCTAGCTCATCTTGGTGACATTATCGACGGTGTTGGGTTCAAGGGCTCCTGAACAGCGAATGGGAGCATGGAGCAGAACCTGCATCGTCACAGAGCCTTATTGACATTGCTTTGCACCGTGACGAGCCGGGCATGGTCTGTCTTCTTGATTATAATTTATACACTGGATTTCTCTCGATTCCTTCTATACATGCTTAATGACTAAGAAATGATCTGAGGTTTACATCCAGCTGGAAGCGGCTCTGGGCGATCCCGCCTGTAATACCCAGCGTTATATGTATGTGGCTGTATGTTGAAACCTCCGAACTTTGGTATCTTCATGTGCATTTTGTAATATCTCCTACTATGCTTCTTCTGCTGCTTGTCGCTCATCTGCGCCACCCCATCCTCTCGTCTCACCTTCTCCGCTGTGCTGTGCTGCTTAACTGCTACTACCAGAGTATTGTTCTCTACTATGCTAAAATACTCTTGTGACAAACTCCTTCACATTAAACAGTTTGCCCAGAGCAAATGGGAAGACTGGAATGTCCTAAAAGACAATGGTATTCTGCGCCACCCAAAATATTTACATTGCGGGTCTGGTCGCCGCCACAGCCAGGCTGCAAATGAAAAGTTCACTGGCAGCATTTGCTCAGGAATATGCCATCCTATTCATGGCTTTGGAAATAGGAGTGTCAGTGTCCCAAATCTACAATATGTTAAAATAAACTCTGGTCATGGATCTGTGCACAACGAACCTACATTGGCTAATGTTGCATTGTTTAACTCAAGATCTCTAAACGGCAAAGCACTGGTGCTATCAGAATTCATTACATACTCAAACCTTGACTTGCTATGCTTAACAGAAACTTGGCAAAAAGATGTTTTTACATCTATTACGGAGGTGACCCCGCCTGGATAAATTCACTTCACGGAGCCTCACAGCTCAAAACAAGGTGGAGGAGTCGCAGTAATTGTTAGATCGAAGTTAAACATCAAAAGAATCCCCATTGACGGTCCATTGTCTTTCGAGTGTCTGGCTGTTAGGCTAATAACAAAATCTGGTCCTGTCTTACTTATTGTTGTCTATCATCCCCCGAAATACAATGCATCTTTTTTTATCTGATCTGACTGAATTATTAACCCACTTAAGTTCACTTTCCCAGAGAGTCATTCTTCTTGGTGACTTCAACATCCATATTAACATTACTATATGTAAACTGAGAAATGAATTCCTATCCTTACTGAACTGTTTTGACTTGATGCAGCATGTTGATTTTCCAACCCACTCTGGTGGTCATATACTGGACCTGATCTGCACTTCTGGATTATCTGTCAGCAACACTTATAGCAGTGATTTGGGACTCTCTGACCATAAAGCAGTGCTTTTCCCTATTTCATTACCTCTCCCTCCTCTTACCTGTAAACGTCAAATTTCTTTCTGAAACCTTAAAAATATATGTCCCTCTGTTCTTGCTGGATCCATTTCTGATCTTTTTCTGTCTTCACCTATTCCATTAACACTAGATAGTCTTGTTGACCACTATAACTCAGCCCTTCATTCAGCTCCTTTAAAACATAAGGAGGTTTCCTTTAAGCGTTCAGCTCCTTGGTATAATTCAGAGCTATGATTTATGAAAGCAACTGGCCGACACCTTGAGAGAATGTCACGTAAGACTGGCCTCACTGTTCTCATCCAGGCTTTCTCTGACCATCAAAGGGCTTACAGGGATGCACTAATTGCAGCCAAGAACACACATTATGGCAGAAAAATAGAAAGTGGCCATGATAACCCAAGGGTTTTGTTCTCTGTAGTTAATAAATTACTTCAACCCGCATCTGGCCCAACTACCTCCTCTACTGAAGTCTGTGAAAAATTCCTCCACTTTTTCTGCAATAAAATTAGAGATAACATAAATCCATCATCAATTTATATCCTTCCCTGTCTTCCCACTCCATCCAGCTCCTTTTCTAAATTTTCACCAGTCACATCAACATTAGTTAATGACCTGGGGCCTCATGTATAAACACTGCGTACGCACAGAAATGTTGCGTAAGAACTTTTCCACGTTCAAATCGCGATGTATAAAACCTACACTTGGCGTAAAGCCACGCACTTTTCCACGGTACCTCATACCTTGTCGTACACAAGTTCTCCGCTCGGTTTTGCAGACTGGCGGCACCCAGCATCAAAGCAGTGCTACTGTTCCTGTGTGGTTACACCTTATTTTCCTGACGCGGCTTTATAAATACACTGAAACTAACCGCATATTGTTTATTAGTGTAATGCATCTGATTGTAATTAACTTGTAACAATATAATGGTCCAGGGAATAGCCATAGTATTCCAAATACCATAACTGCTTTAGCGTTGTTACTCTAACTGCACCTTCTTCTTTCATCTGCTCCCGTTAGTAGTTGCCACAGCGGAGCATCTTTTTCCATATTACTCTCACTGCACCACTCGGAGTATTTATATCACTGTATCTGAGTGTGAATCACAGCAGCAGCTGATCGGAAAAGAGAATTATCGGTATACAGCTTCAAGTACACGCTGTCTCAGCCACAGCAAAACGTTTCAAAGCCGACTTCGCGGTTCAGAAACAGTTTCATCCCAAGAACTATAAACGCACTCAATCAATTGCTCCTTGTAGAACTGTTTGTACTTATAAGTTCAATCACCCCACTGTAAACTTGCACTACAATTATAATATCGCACAACCTGAGCCACTTTATAAAGCGCGTATTTACATATGATGGCGATATCATTTTTAAGGTGAAATGCAGCAAAATATGTTTATTATATTATATAGATAAAACTTTAACTTCATTTAAATAATCTATATTCTTCACTGGGAGTGTTGTGAAGGATAGAATAATTAAACATGTACTACGAAGATATTTCAATGTTCCTTAAACGTTTTGAAGAATCGGCGCTCTAAGCTTACAGATGGCTTAACTTCTATTACAGAGCTGATTGTGTGGTGATTGGGTATTTGGGGAAAGAAAAGCATGGACTGCAGTGGCGGCTACGCCAATATATATTGAATATAAAACAGAAAGAGAAAATAACAACACAGCTAAAAACGCAGCGACAAATTTTCGGCAAAAGTTAAATGCTTGTGTCATGAGCACGAGGCGGCTATGCAGTGTCCGCAATGGGCGTGGCCATCCACCGTGCATAAGATACCATATTCCATATTGACATTGGTGGGCGAAGGAGCCACCGATTCTTCCTCTGCCCAGTGCCACCACAAGCCTAGAGTTGCCCCTGAGTACTGCTGCAATCAATTATTTCATCGAAGGTCTCACACAATCACTGAGCCGTAAAACTCATGTTTAATAACGTGCTTTAACTCCTATCATCATGAAAATGATATCACGTATACATCTCAGTATTTTAGTTATTCAGAGAACTGTAATATCACGAATGTAATGGATTCTGTGTCCAGTTGGAGAAAGAGAGCTGGTTTAAGAAGCAAGTAGTGATTCACACACATAGAGCACATAGAAGATCAAATACAAAACAAAGCATTTAGAGTGCTACTTTAATTACGATGTGATTTGAGAAACTGGTTAATTAAACGATTTTAAGATGAAGTTTATGATGTTCTACTTTAATGACAAAATAAACTACGTGATTAAAGTGGAAATGTCGAGATTGAAGTTGACATTTCGTGCTTTTTCCCCACTGTGTGCCTTTTTTTTCTCTGTACCCTAATAAGCTTTCATATGACACTCACACAATGGGCTACAACTCGCCTTTTCACAGCGACTTTGATATGTGACTTCTTTTTTATTTCCGGCACTGTGCGATTTTGTGAACGTGAGCTTTCAAGTTTCTCCAACACGCTATGTCACTCGATCAACTTCCTTTTGTTGATTATACCACGGTTTATTTGAACAAATAGTATGTTTTTCCTTTGCCTCCACTTGGTATTCGCTGAAATTCTTATATTTTCCCCCTTGCTTTTCCCATTGTCTTTTCACAGAAGGCTGAGCTTAAGGGCGATTTATATTCATTTGCATATTCAAAGAGGCGTAATTCTGGGAGGAGTTGGGGCGTTACACAAAACGCGTGCACGAGCGTTACTTTTCACGCTGATCGGGATTTATGTAGCGGAAGAACGTGGAAGTTGGAGTACGCACAGATTCCTGCATCTGGATTTTTCTGTGCATAAGCACATTTCGGCTTTTGTGCTTACGCCATGGTATAGTGCGAGTTCTACGCACGGCGTTATACATGAGGCCCCTGCATTGTAAAATGAGGCCAACTACTTGTGCACTGGACCCAATCCCCACCACACTTCTTAAATCCTGCCTTCATGCCATAATCCCAACTGTTATGACAATAATCAATACACCCTTCGACACTGGGTTTGTGCCAGCCACTTTTAAAATCACTTCTGTAACCCCCATGTTAAAAAAGTCTGGTCTTGATTATGACGATCTTAGCAATTTTCAGCCTATTTCCCACTTACCTTTTCTGTCAAAAGTTCTTGAGGTTGTTGTAGCCTCCCAGCTCACCAATTACTTAACTTCTAATAATTTGATGGAACCCTTTCAGTCTGGTTTCAGGGTGCAGCACAGCTGTGAAACTGCTCTTCTTCGGTTAACCAATGATTTGCTTATGGCAGCAAACTCTGGACAAACTAGCATATTAATTCTGTTAGACCTCAGTGCAGCATTTGACACTGTCAAACATGACATTCTACTGTCCAGAATGGAGAACATGCTGGGTATCTCTAGCACTGCCCTCCAGTTGTTCAAGTCCTATCTGACTGACAGCAGATCCAGCTCAGCGCCAGTCACACAAGGAGTTCCTCAGGGCTCTGTCCTCGGTCCTCTGCTTTTCTGTATTTATATGCTTCTCCTTGGCACATATTATTCATAGCTTTGGACTGAGTTATCATTTTTATGCAGATGACATTCAACTCTATTTCAATGTCAAAAGTGCAACTTCATCAGAGTTTTCTCAGCTCACAACTTGCCTCAGTGAAATCAAAACCTTCATGGAGCAGAACTCTTTAAAATTAAATTGCAGCAAAACTGAACTCCTGCAAATTGGGACTAAAGTACAACTTTGGAGCTCCTTTTCAGTCATTCTTGACGGTGATCTCCTCAGAGCTTCTTCTGATGTATGGAACCTTGGTGTCCTTTTTGATTCCTCCCTTTCTTATTCTGCCTACATAAACCACAATAAGAAACTTTCTTACTTTCACCTCCGTAACATATCCCGTGTTCGCTCATTCCTCTCCTTTTCTAAAGCTGAGAAACTTGTCTATGCTTTTATCACATCCTGCATCGATTATTGTAACTCGCTGCTGGCAGGTGCCCCTTCTAATCTTATATCACAGCTCCAGTTGATTCAAAACTCTGCTGCAAGAGTCCTTACATGAACCAGCAACAGTGAGCACATCACACCCATCCTGCTCCATCTTCACTGGCTCCCTATTTCTTAGAGAACTGAATATAAAATTCTATTAATAACCTACAAAGCTTTAAATGGCCTTGCACCGGACTAGATCAGTGACCTTCTAAATCACTATGCTACTGTTCGCCTACTAAGGTCCTCTGATTCTGGTAATCTTGTTGTGCCTCACACTAACCTGCACTCTATGGGTGACAAGGCCTTCAGCTGTATAGTGCCCAGAGTCTGGAATGACCTACCGAACTGAATTAGATCAGCTGACTCCATTTATTCTTTTAAAAAACAACTTAAAACTCATATATTTAGGAAGGCTTTTAACTTAACATTCTGCCCTTTATTTCTGTTTACCTCTCTGTCCAGGTGCTCAGAATAATTTGTGTGTCTGTTATATCACAAATTAGGTTATTTGTTAGGTTTTTCGTTTAGTATTGAATTTAGTATTTCACTCTGGTTTATTGTCCTTTATTCTATTTAATGTGAAGTGCCTTGAGCATGGGAAAGGCACTATATAAATAAAATGTATTATTATTATAGAATTCTAGCTTGCTGTAATCAAAGTTGGCTGGACCTGATATCACATCTTGGCCTTGCAGTGACACAGGGATAAGAGTTAAAGCCATCTCAAATCAATACAGTTTAGAATTTGGAGGCGCACTGGGCGCTTAGACTTACAGGGAGAATGACAAGAGACATAGGTTAAGAGAGAATCAGAATTTTGGGAGGGCAAGTGCTTTAGTTGTTAGAGTAGATAAGAGGGGTTGAAGACTTGAAAGATCCAAACAGATACCGTCACTGTCTTCTTTATCCTTTGTAACATATTGTGCACTTTTTTTGTGACCTTTCTCTGTGTATTTAAAAGAATACTCATATCCTCATTTATGGATGTTCTTAACACTAGAATTACCAGAGCCTACGAAAAAACTCGTAATTCCGTCCCACCTTAAATTGCTTCTTAAATTCCTTCACACCTCTCCGCCAGCGTCCTTTGTCTTCTAAATGTGCTGATAAAGAGAAGCTAGGAGCAGCCGGCTATTCCATCCCTCCACCAATTTAGAACGTGCACGAACTTCTCTCAGCTCATGCCTTGATTGAGTATCTGGGAGTGAAGTGGAGTTTTAGAGTGGAAATAATAGATCGTTATTTGGAACACACGCATTTCATGTCTGTTCCGTTTCTACAGTAATCTGTGTAAACACATTGTTAAAACAGAAACGTTTTTTATATTCTAGTAGTAGATGACAAAATGTAGGCATAAACTATATAATGTATGAAGCCTGAAGTCCAAATAACAAAGAAACATTTTCACAAAAGGTTCAAATATAACACAATTGCGCTATAACACAATTGCTTGCTCTGGTAATTCTAGTGTTAAAGTAATAGTATACATAAAAATTATATTTTTATGTTAACTGTCCAATGTAATTTTCATACAGAATGGAAAGCAAATAGAATCTGACATTTTAGAAGCCAATAGTGACCAATTATGGTGAACAACTTGAAAAATGTCCATGGGAAAAAAAAAAACCTCATGTTATTCGTGATGCATAATCCACATGTCAGTTATCCTGTCAAATGCCAAAAACATACAAAATTCGAAACGAACAAGAAAGCTGAAGCCTCATGGGAGTCATTTTTTGAACTGAAGACCCTCCTCTACACCTCAATTGTTGGTGAAGAATCATTCCTATGAGACTTCAGCTTTCCCGATTATGTACCAATAATTCTGAAAGAATCTATTTAAAAATATTTTAACAAAAAAGCATACAACTGGATAACTGACATGTGGATCATGCATCATAACTAACAAGATTTTTTTTTCTTTTTTTCACGGATGCTTTTCACAGTGTTTCTTTTTGTACAGCATTGCTCACGATTGTCTTCTATTATGTCAAAACTTCTTTTCTCTTAATTCTGCATGAAAACAAAAGATTAAAAATTTATCTTGGCCACAATCAAAAAGTATGTGGGGCAAGTAACATAAAAAATGATATTTTTTTATTAAAATTGAATTATTCTGGTAATTTAAATGCACTGAATTTTAATATTTCTCACTTTCTTAGCAGCAGAGGTTAAATGGGAGAAGATTTATCAAAGTTGGTGTTTTACTATATATTTGTAAATATTCTGTAAGTATGCACATTGAAAAGGGCACTATAGTGTGATCCAGTGCTCAAAAAATACCCACAAAATTGGGCTGGAGTCTTCACTGGTCTACATGAAGACTGGCCTCACCAAAGGCAGCCTAAGCCCAAACTCTAATGGCAGACTTTTGTCTATCCAGGCCCAAAAAATGGGGAACAGGCTTTTAAAAGTTAAATTAGTTTAAATGTCTCAAATTAAATCAAAATGCCTCTAAAGGGGAAGGAAAAATATGAAAGCCTTTGGCTTGATTTCAAATGATATTTTAAAAGCGTGATTTTCTAATTTTGTTCTTGTATAGAAGTTTAAATTTTATTTCTTTGAGAAACCACTTTCTCCGAGATACGGATTTGATCAGTGGTTAGATGGTTTTCATTTTGATATAGTGATTTTTAGTTGTAGCTTGTTTGTCTCAACTCTATCCAAATCCTTGCCCTACTATGACTACGGTTAAATCCTCTGGCCTGAAAAACAATTCACAACACTTGCAAAAGTCTTCCTTCTGTTTTTAATTTAATTTTCTATGTCTGGGAAATGCTATTTTTTGTTTTTGGTTTTATTTCCGAAAGAAACCTGCATCTACTGATTAGCTGCTTTAAACATCATAGCAGTTGTTAAACACTCATTGCCAAAAGATGACTCAGGGTAAGTCGGTTTGGGGGGGGGGGGGAAGATGGATAATGGGAGTCCACATTGCAGAACTGTCAGGCTGTGCTGTATTCTTATAACTGGCATAAAACCTCAACTCAGGCAATGCTTGTGTACATTTTCCCTTTGTATTAGTGCATCTTTCTCTACATTTGTAGCTTGGTTTTCTTTCCAGATCCCAAAGATGTGCATGTTAAGATAACTGGTAATTCAAAATTAGCCTAGCATGATTATGTGTATGAATGGGTTGTAAAATAGTTCATGATTGATTCCCACTTTGCACCCAATATACCACTGTAGACAACAGCTACCTGCAACCCCACACTGGCTAATGAAATAGCTAAGTGGATGGAAAGTTTAATTAAATCAGCATGTTAAAAATAGTTTATTAAACTACTGTAAAAAATAGACTTGCTATAGTATTAATCAAATATAACCAGAATGAATCTATTTTTAATAGTTTTGTGTGTGAAATGACTTCTGTATGACCAAAAAAATCATTTATACCTAGCGTTAGAGAATGTTGTATTTTCCAGTGCTCAACAATCAAGCAAGAAAGTCAGCAAGTTATTATTTACATGAAAGACTATTTTCTTGCTTAGCGCACTGAGCCACAAAAACTTTTTTTTGGAAGGAACACAACTGTATTTTTCTTTAATTAACTCTAGAAAATGTAAACCATTTTTATCAGACTTTTAAATTATTGAAATATGCGAAGTGCAACACTGTAGGACAAAACATAACCTTGAAAAGCAAAGAACCATGCAATCGGCAAATGCATCTGGAAATTAGACGTGTGTAATTTTTTGTGTGTTTGGAAACCGATTATCATTACAGGGAGCATCCCATCCTTGTAACCACTCTGCATTAAATTAAAATAAGTGATTAACTGGAATTATATTGTGCACTGAAGCTTAAAAGAATCAGGGTGCACTGAAGCAACCTCACCATTTTAATCAAAGGAAAATGTAGAAACTTTTCTATGTAGGGATCTGTCAGTTATCTTTGTTTTTTTGTTTTTTTTTTCTCTCTTTCTTATACATGAAAAAACAGTATTATTATACAAATACAAGTAGAAAATTACCAAGATGGGTAAAACCAAGAAATAGATCAGAATTTCTAATTGTAATATATACATATTTCTTTTTTAATTGTGATCATATTAAAAAAAAAATTAACCTGAAACCTTGCAATAAGTGTGCTTCATAAATTTTAGCATTTATGGAATTTATTATTAGAAACCCTTTATTACTAGTATTAAAAATTATAAGAAAATGCAAGGTATGTATTGGCAATTATGGCAAATAAGTTGAGACTTTTAAAGCTATTAAAATATATTTGCTGTCATGCCATACATTATTAGCTTCATATACTGTAAGTTAATATTTTTGGAGCAGCCCTTTCTAAACAGGAAAACAAACTGTAATAGAAATCATTTGTGATGGCGTTTTGATGTGAATTATTGTGATTATTTTGATTATTTTAGAACATTACAAACAAAATGAACATTATCTTGTAATGCCACTGCTAACAGCTTCAGGCTTACTGTAGAATATATTGACTTTCTAGAAGAAAGAGAACCCAGGAGGTTGAATGGAGATCATTATCAGAGCTTAGATATTATTCAAATAGAGTAAAACATCAACAGCATTATATTTGTAACACCAAATAAGAAGAATTTAACAAAGCAGAAACAAATGTTGGCAGCTAAACATATTAAAATTTAATGATACATTATCTGTAAATGTATGTTAGTGATGAGGGAACACCGCAGAATTTGCTTCCCCATGTGTTTGACAAATTCATGGGCATGTTCGGTAATATTGTTGAAATCAACGAAAAGTCAATTTGAAGGAGGAACTGGACTATTTTTGAGTGGATTATAACGATGAGATGTCCCTGAGGGCATTAGAAGCATCCGCCAACTATGCCAAACTAATTATTGGGATAAAAGTTGTGAGCTGTGGTTTACAGCAGCAGTGTGAATTATAGTGTCACCATGCTTAAAAATTACACCAGACACAGAAGGAATAATAATGACAAACCAAATACAACAAGCGGCCACAAACTAGCAATAAGTGTAACAATTTTCCAGTCTTCGGGGCACTAACTCAACCCTACCATGAAGCGTTACCATTGGACTGGCTTGTTTCAGCTTATCATATTTATCATCATCAAGCTGTGTGTGTTACCATACTGACTGCCAACATGATGAAATGCTGCCGTTGCTCTCGCTTTTTGGCAGCTTGATTTGCAGCTTCAAGTGATGATTCAAGGAATGCCAAATCCGCTTACATCTGCTTCTTTCAGCTGCCAGTTTTTTTGCTTCCAATATATCTATGCAGATGCTTTTTATATTTTTCCTCAATCAAGAAGATAGAAATGCCTTGTAAATAGTAATAAATCTATTATTATTTCACAGGGTCTCATGTGTTTTCTGACTTTATGAGGAGGAAAGGGGAGGTTCCCTTAACACTAGAATTACCAGAGCCTACAAAAAAACTCGTAAATCTGGCTCATTTTAAATCCATTTGCACCTCTCCGTCAGCCTCTTTTGTCTTGTAAATGTGTCGATAAGCCTAAACAGCAAGCACCCTACTATACCATCCCCCCACCGCCTCAGAACGGACAAGAAGTTCTCCCAGTTCCTGCCTTGATTGATTATCTGGGAGTGAGCTACCCAGAATTGTAAGGGGAAATAATTTGATGTGTGTATCGTGTCTACAACAATCTATGTAAACACATTGTTAAAACAAAAAAGTTTTTCATGTTTTACTAATAAATGACAAAATGGCCTGCTGGACGTCATTTTGTAGGGCTCTGGTAGTGGTCATCCTGTTCCTCCTTGCCCAAAGGAGCAGATACCGGTCCTGCCAATGGGTTAAGGATCTTCTATGGCCCTGTCCAGCTTTCCTAGAGTAACTGCTGGAATCTCCTCCATGCCCTTGAGACTGTGCTGGGAGACACAGCACACCTTCTGGCAATGGCACATATTGATGTGCCACCCTGGAGAAGTTGGACTACCTGTATAACCTCTGTAGGGTCCAGGTATCACCTCATGCTATCAGTAGGGAAAAATGTCAGTGGCTTCCACCTGTTAAACTATTCCTGTTTTGAGGGTCGTCTCATTGTTGCCCCTCTAGTGCACCTGTTGTTAATTTCATTAACACCAAAGCAGCTGAAACTGATTAACAACCCCCTCTGCTACTTAACTGACCAGATCAAGAGCCCAGAAGTTTTATTGAATTGATGCTATACTCTGATTGAAAAGTGTTCCTTTAATTTTTTTGAGCAATATATATATATGTGAGCTGGGGGGCTGATCGCACCCCTAGAGATTACAGACACTCCTGGGAAAACCCCTTAAAATGTTGACAGACTACCTTCACATTGCTCCTTACCTTATTTGCGCTCTGTCACATGATAAATCTCTCATGCGGTACTCCACATACTTAAAAGCATGTACAGCACCTGTCAGTTTTGGAATTGACTGTTTGCTTCTTTCTCTCTCTCTCTCTGTCATCTCTATCTTGTCATGAAGAGTATGTTTAAACTTTAAAAAAAGAGACAAATGTTTGTTTGCAGTGTCTGAATAGTTTCTGTCTCCAGCCTCCTGTGTTTCTGTGCAAATCTGTGACCTGAGCGTGACATTATATATAGCCACAACCCAGCGACACTGTAGCACCCAGCTTAACTCAAGAAAGTACACAATTAATAATTTCTCCTCTCCTTATTTCCTCCAAATGAGTTTTACCCGCTCCCTCCCAACTCTGACTCTCCAAGGAGATAAGGTGGGTTTGTTCAAAATCAGACCCAGGAATGCTTCCGGTGTCACAGCAGTGGACATCCAGGGTACTTCCAGGTTGTACGAAAACCAGGGCAGTCTTCCCCTGCCAGGTTCCTCTTGCAGGCACCCAAGGGCCCCAGTAGGGCTGCTCTTCTACACTCCAATTCCCATGTGGGTGTCCTTACTGGGACCAGTCTGGAGGGACACTGCCAGTTAATGTGTGCGGAAATTACTTGCCTCTGGCATCCACGCTTGCCATATTGTTCATTCATTATCTTTTGATTCCAACTTGGATAAGGATCTCTAACCATCCCACCCCGGTTGCAGTTCCTTTCTTGTCATCCACCATTATGGCCTTCGGCCTAGGTATGGAATCACTCTCTGTCCCAGTTCGGGATGCCAATCCAATTGGTTTTGCACCTACTATATATAAATATTAGACAAACAGTAAAATTACCTGCCTAATATTGTGCAGGTCCCTATTTATGCCAAAACAGCTCTGACCTGTCGAGACATGGACTTCACAAGATGTTCTGTGGTATCAGGCACTCAGATCTTAGCTGCAGATCCCCTAAGTCCTTTAAGTTGCAAGGTGGGGCCTTTATTGGTTCAGACTTGTTTTGCCAGCATACCCCATAGATGCTTGTGATCCACACTAACCTGCACTCTGTGGGTGACAGGGCATTCACCTGTATAGGACCCAGATATTGGAATGACCTCCCTAAATCAGCTGACATTCATTCTTTTAAAAAACAACTGAAAACTCAACTGATTAGGAAGGCTTTTAGCTTAACCTAGCATAACAGTGCTAGTAATCCCAGAGTCTTATTCTCTACGATTGATTGTCTTCTAAACCCAGGTAACTCAAAGGAATGCCTCCAAAATACTTCTAGTGAAACTTGTGAGGCTATTGCTGTATTTTTCAATCAAAAAATTAATGATATTAGAAATAATATAGTGTATCTCCCCAACACTGCTGATCCTCTTAAGCCCCAGTACTCCATTATAAACAAATCAATTCTTTCACCAGGATAGATTTACCTGATTTATATAAAATAATTTCTCAACTGACACCCTCCACCTGCATCCTTGACCCATTACCAACAAGTTTTTTTAAAGAAGTATCAGGCGTGCTAATTGATAATATTCTTGACATAGTAAACTTGTCATTAGATAAGGGGGGTCTTCCCAGACTGTCTTAAGACTGCTGTAGTTAAACCCCTACTCAAGAAAAATAATCTTGACCCCTCTGCTGCTTTTGAAAATTTTAGACCCATTTCTAACCTGCCTTTCTTAAGTAAAATTCTAGAGAAGGCAGTCATTATGCAGCTAAATGATCACCTCAATAAACATGCTATTCTTGATAAATTTCAGTCAGGTTTCAGAACAAATCACAGTACAGAAACTACACTCGTTAAAGTAGTAAATGACTTGCGGGTAAATGCAGACAGAGGCCATTTATCTGTTCTCATCCTCTTAGATCTGAGTGCCGCATTTGATACCATTGATCACAATATTCTTAGAATTTGCCTTAGTCAATGGGTGGGCCTCTCTGGCAGTGTCTTAAATTGGTTTGAATCCTATCTGGCAGGTAGAAAATTCTTTGTTAGTTGTGGTAATTATAACTCAAAGACACATGATATTCTATATGGTGTTCCACAAGGCTCTATCCTGGGTCCGCTGCTCTTTTCAATTTACATTCTTCCGTTAGTTCAGATTATCTCGGGGCACAATGTGAGCTACCACAGCTATACTGACAACACACAACTGTATTTATCAATAGCACCTGATGACCCCAACTCTGTTGTTTCACTAAATCAGTGTCTTACTTGTGTTTCTAAATGGATGAATAGTAATTTTCTCAAGCTAAATAAAGAGAAAAAATAAATTTTTGTGATTGGCAATAATGGATCTAATGAGGTTATTAGAAATAAACTTGATGCATTAGGATTAAAAGTCAAGACAGAGGTAAAGAATTTAGGGGTGACTGTTGACTGCGACCTGAATTTTAAATCACACATTAATCAGATCACTAGGACAGCATTTTTTCACTTAAGAAATATAGCAAAGGTTAGACTTCTTATATCATCGAAAGATGGTAAGAAATTAGTTCACACTTTTGTTTTCAGTCGACTATATTACTGTAACGCACTCCTCTCAGGACTACCCAAAAAAGACATACATCGTTTGCAACTAGTGCAGAATGCGGCTGCTAGAATCCTAACTAGGAAAAGAAAATCCGAGCACATTTCTCCAGTTTTGATGTCACTACACTGGTTACCTGTGTCATTCAGAATTGACTTTAAAATAATGTGTATGGTTTACAAAGCCTTAAATAATCTCACTCCATCTTATATATCAGAATGTCTGACACCTTACAGTATATTCCAAATTGTAACCTTAGATCTTCAAATGAGTGTCTGCTTAGAATTCTGCTGTTATGCACCTAAAGTCTGGAATAGCCTGCCAATAGGAATTTGACAGGCTAATACAGTGGAACACTTTAAAAACTGTTAAAAACACACTACTTTGACATGGCTTTCTCATAACTTCATTTTAGTTTAATCCTGATGCTCTGTATATTCAATTAATTATCATTACTATTCATGGTGGCTCCAAAATTCATACTAACACCTACTCTCTCTTCTGTTCTTTTCCCAGTCTTCTGTGGTGGCGTCCTGCACCACCACCACCTTATCAAAGCACCATGATGTTCCTACATTGATGGATTAAAGGCCAGAAGTCCACATGACTATCATCATCAAGTCCTTCCATGAGAACCCTAAATGCAATGAAGACCGATCATTTATGTTAGGTAGAATGCCCAGAGGGGTCTGGGAGGTCTCATGGTCTGTAACTCCTGCAGATTTTATTTTTTCTCCAGCCGTCTGGAGTTTTTTTTTGTTTTTTCTGTCCTCCCTGGCCATTGGACCTTACTTTTATTCTATGTTAATGAGTTTTGTCTTATTTTTCTTATTTATTTTGTCTTTTTTCTCTTTCTTCATCATGTAAAGCACTTTGAGCTACATTATTTGTATGAAAATATAAATAAATGTTATTGTTGTTTTTGTTGTAGCCTAATATTCTTCCCCTTTTTCAGTTTATCTCTCTGTTCAGATGTTCAGAATACTTTGTGTGTGTGTTGTATCACAAATGATGGTATTTGTTCAGGCTTTTCTTTTAGTATTGAATTTAGTATTTTACTCTGCTTTATTGTCTTATTCTGTTTAATGATTTGTATTTCCTGTATTTATCTGTTTAATGTTCCATGCAGAAATATTTGTACCCACTATTATCTATACCCTGCTGTTTTAATAGGCTCCTTGAGCATGGGAAAGGCACTGTATAAATGAATGTATTATTATGCTCAATTGAATTGAGATCTGGGAAATCTGTAGGCCTAGTCAGCACCTTAAAAAGTCTTCAGCATGTTCCTCAAACCATTCCTGAACAAAGAGGCCACTGTCATCAGGGAAAACCATTGCTATGAAGAGATGTATGTGATCTGCAACAATCTTAATTAGGTTGTATGAGTTCAAAGTAACTTCCACATGAATGCCATGACCACACGTTTCACCACAGAACTTTACCCAGAGCATCACACTGCCCCCATTAGCTTACCTTCTTCCTTCTGCCATCTGCCATTTCCTACCCAGGTAAATGATGCAGACATACCCGGCCATCCACATGATCCAAAAAAATGTGATTCAACAGACCAGGCCACCTTCTCCCATTGCTCCATGGTCCAGTTCTGATGCTAACAGGCCTGTTACAGGTGCATTTTGAGGTGGACAGGGATCAGCATGGCCATTTTGACCGGCCTACGACTATGGAGTCCCACACACAGCAAATTGTAACATACTGTGTGTTCAGGCACCTTTTTCTCATAACCAGAATTAGGTTTTTCAGCAATTTGTTAGCTGTTCTGTGGGATTAGACTAAATGGGATAGCTTTTGCTCCCCATGCACATCAGTAAGCCTTGGGCACCCATGACCCCATCTCTGGTTCACCAGTTGTCCTTCTTTGGACTTCTTTTGTTAAATGCTAACCACTGCGTACCAGGAACACCTCACAAGACCTGCCAGTTTGGAGAAGATGTGGTGTAAAATGTTGCTTCTCCTTTTTTAATGCTGGAGTACACCTTTTATAGCTTTACAAGACGCTGAAAAATTAGTTCACGTTTTTGTTTTAGTTGACTAGATTACTGTAATGCACTCCTAACAGGACTATGTTAGAAAAATATCAATCAGTTGCAATTAGCGTAGAATGCCGCAGCCAGTATCTTTAAGAAGAAAAAGAAAATCTGAGCACATCTCACCAGTTTTAGCATTGTTACATTGATTACTCGTGTCATTTAGGATTGACTTTCAAATACTACTAATGCTCTATAAAGCCTTAAATAATCTTGCTTTGTCCTATGTTGTGGAATGCCTTGAAGTCGTAACCTTAGATATTCTAATGGTGGTTTGCTTATATCTCCAAGAGTGAAGTTTAAAAGAAATGGTGAGGTGACCTTTTTGCTGTTATGCACCTTAAATCTGGAATACTATACCACTTTATACTGTGGAACATTTAAAAAAAAAACTGCTAAAAACTCATTATGTTAATATGGCTTTCTCATAGTTACAGTACATTGTAGTTGTACTCCTAATATATTATAAGTGCACAGAATTATCATATTCTTTAGGGATCTGTAATCTTTACTAATCTCTGCTTTCCTCTGCTGTCTTTTCCGGTTCTTCTTTGTGCCACCACTACCTGATCAAGGCAGCATGTAACCTGTGATGATGGAATGAAGGAGGGTGTCTCATCAAATCCTATCATGTGAAGCATGAAATCAAAGAGGAGTGAATTAAGAACTTTTATGTTATGTAGAATGTCCAATTTGGGGCTGGGTGGTCTTTTGTCCTTGGAACCCCAGCAGATTTTATTTTTTATCTAGCTTAACTGGAATTTTATCTACACGTTACATAGTAAGCCTGACCCTACAGAAGATAACCAATTACTTTGGCCTGGGTTTACTTTTTACTAGATGGCAGCAGAGCAGCTACAGAGCTGTCCTCGTGCTGCTGTTGTTAGAGATGGCGAATCAGGGTAACAACAGTGTATGTATTCTCCCTATACTCATTATATCAGAATGTCCGTTATAACAAAATATTCTACATGTATTTAGATTGAAAAAAATGGACAAGCTAGGTCTCCCAATTCTCAGTATTAGGTCATCAATCATTCAACTTTTATTGTATAAAGAATGCTAAATGGTGAGTGATTGAGCATTGCTGCATCACAGTTCCAGAGATCAGGTTTTAAATCCTGATATGGACTGCCTGCATGTTGCCTCTCCTTTCAAGTGGATTTTCTCCATGTACTCCAGTTTAATTTCAAAAGCATACTTGTTTCGTTTAACTCCGCTGATGACTTCACATTTGTCCTGATGTAAGCATCTGCACAAATACCTTATAATGCACTAGTGGCTGGGCTAGGATGGGTTACTGACTTGTACTCACTTAGGTTTCATCCACCCAAGACCCTGAGTTGAAATGCAGGGGTTAAGAGTGAAAAAGAATAGAAAAGTAGATTGATGGACATAGGCGGGATTGATGTCTGCTTAATCTCCCTTATGTAAAAACATGCAGTAGCAACACAATTAGAGAACAGACGTTATAACATTCTTGAGTTTATTTGAAAGAACCTTCGATGTCTACTTGTGTAAACTTGAAGCATTAAAGGCCTACAAATATCACAGTGTTCTTGGGTCTCTCAAAACCTGCAGAGTAGCATCATAAATCAAAGTACTGTACAGATATGCTGTCAGGCTGCTGTCTTCAGTGCCATCTGTAAATTAACCCAGGTAATCTATCATGGCTGACTACATCGGCATGCCTGGACATTGACATGGATAGAACGGAGGACTTGGGAGGTCAAGGCAGTGTTGCATACTATCAGTAATAACACCACTCTGAATATTGCTGAATTAATGTTTTATATTGTATACATCTGAGAATCATTTTCTAAAGTCATAAATAGTGTGACCCTGTGTTAACATATAGCGGGTTGGATAATGGATGAACGGAAATTGTACACATATATATATATATAAATGTACTTATTAAGGAGGACATAGACCTTTTTAGTATATGCTTTGACGTATTTAAAAAATTTTATATTAAGTTTCTCTTGATTTAAACATGATCTCCTATTGTGTCAACTGGCTTATTATACTTTAATCTACTTTTTTTTGAAACAGTAAAAACCAAAAAAACCGTGCATTTGAATTTATTTGTATATTTACTGTCTTGCGTTTTGTGTTTTAAATATATATAGAAATATATATATATATATATATATATATATAA
>JANRMT010028174.1:45586534-45613569 GCA_026402145.1 Polypterus bichir lapradei | reverse complement strand
AGGTCCAGCAGGGCCTTATGGACTTTGTAGTGTTTATACACAGCCCTGCTGGATACCTTGGGGACCACCAGGAGTCGCTGTGGGGGGGGCTTATGGGCTCTGTGATGCCCTATAGCCCGGGAGTACGTCACGGTCATGTGACGGGAAGGAACGACGTGCTTCCGGGGTGAAGAACAGGACTGTTTGCCCTGACCCGGAAGGGAAAAGGAACTGTGGTCTAATGGGACAGGAACACCTCCGGGTCAGGGGCTATAAAAGGACGGTGCCTCAGTCCAGACACTGAGCTGTGCTGGGTGGGAGAGGAGCAAAGTGTCTGGGCGAGGAGGAGAGAGTATTGAGTGTATTATAGTGGTTTATTGTATGAGTAGTGTGGAGGGTGCTTGGTGCACTGAAGAACGAATTAAAAAGGTCGTGGACTTTTACCTGGTGTCTGGAGTTGTACCTGAGGGTTCAAGGGTGCACTACTGCCCCCTACTGCCACAACACATACATACAAACATACACACAGGTATATATAAATATATGTGTATATATATGTATGTGTCTATATGTGTGTGTATAGCTTTGATCGCTGAGTGCAAGGGAAAAATAATAAAATGTAGTCTATAAGTTATTAAACAGTAAAACATTAACGTTTTAAGAAGTAAAGGTACATTGAGCACTACTGGAGTGGTTGCGGGTAAACTACATTTTAAAGACGTTATAACAGAACAGGTAAGTAGTACTAACAGCAGCTAAAATGTATATGGATCATCTCTCGGTAGTAGATCCCTTTTGAAAGGCGCTACACGACGGCTGTGGTATAGAAATTACATTTTCTATGTGAAAGTCCAAATTTCTGCCTCTGGTAATGTGCCTTACCAGCAATTAAAGAAAATTAGTTTTGTGTCCTCTGCAGTGTTAAGAGAGTGTCATATATATGCCTGCCTAAATAAGTCACCCTCGCTTTGCTCTTACTTTTTTACCGTTCATTTAATCATGGCTAGTGGCGGAAAAATTATAAAATGGAAGGAGGATTACACTGAGTATGGCTTTACCAAAACAATTATTGATGGCGAATCGATTATTCATAAAGCTTGAATTGGTGATCTGTTTTTGTGTGTTAACCTCATATTTTTTCATACTTCTTCTGAAACCAAGGTGGTGTGAGGCTAAAATGAATTGGGATGCGCTGATCAATGTAATCGGTGTACCAGGAAATCATGCATTGCCAAAACTTCCCCTTTGATTGTAATGCAAAGTGTGATTAAATGCATTATTTTTTAACGCGTTATGGAGCACATGCATTGAAGCTTCTCAGCTGTGCTTGTGCTAAGAAAATTAAACATTTTAAAAATAACGTAACACAATTGTCAATGTAAGCTTTTGTAAGTAGTACCTGGAGGATTCAGTGTGGAGAAAGTCTAGAGACAGCGTGTGTATTAACTTGTGGATTTCTCTGTATTTGGTGGCAGTGTGACGAAGTTGCTTCGGAAGACGGCGTTAGCCGCGGAGCTCAGCTCAGAGCGAAATGAGGTAAATGGGAGGGGAGATGATGACGTGACTCCCCCACCCGCCTTAACTGTCAATCCCCCACAAACACAGTCTCTCGGAATTTGCATAAGCACACCCCTTCACCTGCAATTTTAACTTAGTTACAAAGTGATCAAAACTCTCGTTTATATCCTGCGTCCTCTCATTAAACTTGTATCCCGCATTACCCGTGGGCATTAAAAACGCCAGCGGCAGCCTGTCTATTAAGTTAATTTAAAGTTTAGGTTTATACCTTACTTTGTTTCCGAAGTAGCTGCAATGATGAATATGGTAGTATATGTCACTCGCTTGCTTCTTATTGTTTCGCTGCCTTCTCAATTATATAATGCATGTTTTGTTCAGCGTATTTTGGAGCTCTTCCTGGTTTTCTACATAGTGCGTTGACAGTCAGTTCACGTGATTACGTGGGCGGCGTGATGATGTCACACGAAACTCCGCCCCCACGGCGGTCAAGCTCAACTCCATTACAGTAAATGGAGAAAAATACCTTCCAGTTATGACCATTACGCGTAGAATTTCGAAATGAAACCTGCCCAACTTTTGTAAGGAAGCTGTAAGGAATGAGCCTGCCAAATTTTAGCCTTCTACCTACACGGGAAGTTGGAGAATTAGTGATGAGTCAGTCAGTCAGTCAGTCAGTCAGTGAGTGAGTGAGGGCTTTGCCTTTTATTAGTATAGATATATATATATATATATATATATATATATATATACAGTATATACAGGTGGTGGATTCCCATTATAATAAAATTCATGGGATCATAAAAATATTTTGTTATAATGGAAATTTCATTATAATGAACATATGAAAATATGTATACTATTGCGAATGAGGTGGCTCGTGATTCACATTCTCTAATAGCAGTGGTGCATGGATGGCTCTGTGGCTGATCTGCTGTGTCTGGTAAACAATAAACAAAGGGTGAAGTAATTGTTTGTCCTCTGCAGGATCAGGCTTACCATGTAATGTGCTTCTCACATGATGTTTAGAACATTTAACCCTGAGCTCTGACCTGCTCTTACTTGCACTCTCCTGGTCTGCCATAGGAGGTGGTGTATTTCAAATCTGAAGATAGGAACTAAAGCAGGACAGTTGTCTATGTCACAGCTCCTATCTTGAGTGCTGAAGTAACAGCTCTTATTTTGAATGAAGTCTTAAAACTGTACCTAACTTCTCTATACAGTAATAAAGTTTCTGTATTTTGCTTGGAAACCTGGACACACCTTTCTGTCTCTCATGCAGCTAACTCTGTGACTCTGTGACCCAAACTTGACAATACCTGTTTAAAAAAATACTGCTTCTTAAACTGCAAAAAAAAAAATTATTTGAACATGAGATGTTAGATGTAATTTTATTTTCAGCCTAAACTTTTGCCATTTCTCTCTTGTTTTGTTCATTGCAAAGAAAACTTTGAGAAGGACTAGGAAACTCGAACATTACAGTATCCACACACAACAAAATTGATGCCATGTGTACATTCTCACAGAGACTGTCGAGACTGGAAATTTCAACAAGGAACAGACAGGCTGTTATAGGGTTCCTGAGACTGAGATAATGGTCTGTCATGTCAGATTGTTATCTTTTCTGGTTTTGACTATGCTGTTGTTCACATTTCTTGCCTCATTAAAAACTATATTGCATAATTAAAAACAATCAATAATTTGGCATTCTTTAAACGTTATTTACACTTGCTACACTATATACTGTAATGTAAGCCTGTTTGTGATTTGAGCTGAAGACTGGCCTCTCCATTTCATTCGTTGGTCAGGAGTCCAGCCCAATATCATTTTATTCATTGGCTAACAATGGGCTTCATGTGATATCAGTAAAAAGTATACACTGAAAGACATGTAAAACCAAAGATTAAAGCTTGAAGAAAGGTGAGTGAAACGTAATATACTTCATACTTGTGCATATCCAGGATGCTTCAAAAAGCAGAAGTTAATTCACCTGTGCAGTTTCACAGACTTCCGCTCAATATTCCCAAGGTGCTCCAGTTGTGGCTCACCACTATGGATACAAATGTAATGATGGCATGTGGGTCTGTAACTCCAGTTCTCTTATGATCTGAACTTGTTCTATCTCTTTTTCATGACAGCATTTTTTTGAAGTGGTTTATTAAAGAATAGTTCGGTAAAATAGAGGTGTTTGGGATGTTGTGGCTATTTACCTAGTATTAGTTTAATAAAATCTATATTGAATAATTAAAAACAATCAATGATTTGACATCTTTTAAACATTATTTTACACTTTCTACACTTTATATAGTAACCTGATATACTGTACAGTCATTCTGTGTGTGTCTTTATCCCTTCTTGTTTGTGATTTTCATTGAAAGGATATTAAGGTACAGATGAAGTTTTGGAGAGTAGAAAAATATTCAAATAATGTCATATTTGCTTTTTGTTTTTTTCTTTTTTGGATAATGTGGCATCGTGAGACCTGCTGTTGATGATCTCAACCTCTTTTACAGGGTTTGTTCTTATTGCCTGTTATGTTAGCTGGCATGTAGGGCAGCAACAAAGGTTCTTCACTGCTGCATGTCATGTTTAGTTTCCCTGTGGTTCATTAGCTGTGGTTTAGGGTCCTCTGCTTTGAAAGCTCTGTGCCAGTTCTGGGTCTTCAGCACATGCATTTTCTTTCGTGGGTCCAGTGAAGTGCAGTCTTCTTTATGGTATTCTCTCTTCTGATGACGTATCCAATCCTACTCCACCTTCTCCTTGTCAGAATAGTATCCATCCATCCATCTTGTTGACAATAGGTAATAAGGTGAAGAGTTCATTAATACAGGATGATCAGCAGGGACCATTTGGTTCATTTGGCTATTTCAATTGGTTCAGAAGAATGTGGGTATTTCCAACAAGGAGTTTGAGATAGCTGCCATGAGAACACTCAGCAATAAGGTTGGAGGGAATGTGAATATGTGAGTAAATAAATTAGTTATATTTCAGAGAGAAGAATGCACTGAAAATGTTTGGTGTGTTATTTAATACAGTGATTGGTAAAGGGCTTTAATTTCTTTATTGATAAGACATCTGTAGGATTTCAGCAGGAGCATTAGAGGTCAGGATAAACAAACATTTCTTTATTGAAAATCTCATGGTATTTTGCATGTTGGCAAAGAAATTGATAATTCATAAGAAGATTACATTTTATCAGATTTCAGAAGAAACTCAGAACTCACTGAGGAGTAGGGGTTTAAACTTTACAGATTGATGGCATCACCAAAAATTTCAAAGAATGCAACTCTATATTAAAAACTTTTACTAAAAGAGCCAAACATTATTTTTATCAATACAGGTTGAAGATAGATTAGTTGTCCGTTCAAAATAACTTTGAGGGAAACCATTCCATAGGTCCATAAAACTGAAATCTGTAGGCGTATCTTTGCAAAGAGTGATGTCACTTTGAAATGTGCAGAGCATAAACTTAACCAAAATGAACTTTGCATATATTAAAGTTACATTACAACACACATGCATCAAATGATGAGTTGAAAATGTTATAGTAAACAAGTAATTTTATATTGACATTTAAAGCAATGAATGACTTCAGTCTCTTTCCCCTTAGAGATCTCAGTAAAGGAATACGCCACATAATGTTTTTATTTGTTACCTACCCCTTGTAGCTTGTTGTGATGGCTGAGAAAAAACTGAATCTTATTTTTTCATACAAAACAGTGATAACACAGTTTCTGATATTATAGAGGCCCATTGTATCCAAAACTTTACAACAGCAAACAATATAAAAATGTCCATGTAAGATTCACAGGTTGCTCATGCTGCATATTCATTATATCAATAATCCAGTCATATGCTCACAACTTCCAAAACACATATATTTGTACTTAAATATTCCTATTTAACCACTTGCCGCCGAGCATTTGAATTGAAGACTCACCTCCCTGGCTCATTCATTGGTCAGGAGTCCAGCTCAGTAACAGCTTATTCATTGGCTAACATTGTGCTTCACTTTATATCAACTAAAGGTTTGTACTGACAGACAAGAAAAAATAAAGATTATAAAGTAAAGAACAGCAAACTAAAACATTATCAGGAAGAGAATATTCCTCAGACTTCAATAACAAACATGTTCATTTACCTATGCAGCTTCAAAAATAATCCAGAGGTACTCCAGCTGTGACTCACTACATTGAATATCAATAAAACGACTGGAGGTGGGTCTATAATTCAAATACCCGTTTACGTCTGTGCACGTTCCATTTTCATTAATGAGAGCTTTTTGCAGAGGTGGTTTATTTAAAAATACAAAATACAAAAAAATAAATAAATAAATAAAAAATACAAAATACATGTGTTTGGGATGTTGAGAGCATACAACTAGAAAAACTGATGACGTGATATGTGGATTATGCAACTCAATTAATGTGATGTTTTTTCTGGACATTTTGATAGTGTTTGCGAAATTCCAGCTTTGACACCATAGAAACCTATTACATGAAAGATGTTGCTATCTCCGTTAAGTTTGAAAACATGAGAGTACAGTAATCCCTGCTCGATAGTGGGGGTTGCGTTCCAGAACCCCCCGCGATAGGTGAAAATCCGCGAAGTAGAAATCATATGTTTGTATGGTTATTTTTATATATTTTAAGCTCTTAGAAACTCGCCCACAATGTTTATAAATATTCTTCGCACGGTTATACAGTAAACCCTCGTTTATAGCGGTTGATCCACTCCAGACAGATAAATGAATTTCCAAGAAGTAGGATTCTTTATTTATAAATCTAATATTTTCGCAGTTAGAGCATTGAAAACCTGTTTATGACTTTCTAAATACGTTTT
Source organism: Polypterus bichir lapradei (assembly GCA_026402145.1). NCBI lineage: Eukaryota > Metazoa > Chordata > Cladistia > Polypteriformes > Polypteridae > Polypterus > Polypterus bichir. The sequence continues at coordinate 45,607,233 of JANRMT010028174.1, read as the reverse complement.
TTAACATTATTAGAGCCCTGTAGACATGAAATAACACCCTTTAGTCTAAAGTTTAAACTGTGCTCCATGACAAGACAGAGATGGCAGTTCTTTCTCACAATTAAAAGAATGCAAACATATCTTCCTCTTCAAGGTGCGCGTCAGGAGCGGAGAATTTCAGAGAGAGAGAGAGAGTAAAGTAAACAATCAAAAATCAATAGGACTGTTGCGCTTTTAAGTATGCAAGCACCACGAGAAAGTGCAATAAAGGGATCAATGTGAGGGTAGCCTTTCAGCATTTTTTTTACAGGCGCGTCCGTATCTTCTAAGCAAACAGCCACTGTGCAAACAGCCCCTCTGCTTACATCCCCTCCGTCAGGAGCAGTTAATGGGGCCAATCATACGCCTCCCTGAGGGTATTGCATGATGGATAAGAATCTGCCTGTATTTCTCAGAGAGAGTGAGAGAGACAGAGAAAAACAAACAATGAAAAATCAATATGGGCTGTTAGAGCTTTTAAGTGTGCGAAGCTGCACGCGGGAAGCATATCGTATATCATTGAGGAGTTTTATTTAATATGTAATACGTGCTGTGATTGGGTAGCTTCTCAGCCATCCGCCAATAGCGTCTCTTGTATGAAATCAACTGGGCAAACAAACTGAGGAAGCATGTAACATAAATTGAAAGACACATTGTCCGCAGAAATCCGCGAACCAGCGAAAAATCCGTGATATATGTTTAGATATGCTTACATTTAAAATTTGCGATGGAGTGAAGCCGCGAAAGTCGAAGCGCGATATGGCGAGGGATCACTGTACATTTTTTTAGTCATCACTACAAGCTAAATAAAGTAATATATTAAAAAATATCATTTTTATGTGCCACATTTCTTTAATTTCTGTGCTCCAGATCCTATGTTGTGATCACAAGATGTAGGCCTCCTTGAAATTATAAGGATAAATAAACATTCAGTCAAAGGTTAAACCTTAAACTAAAGGCTTCCAAAGTAAAAAATATCCTACAGTATCTGAAAATTTAATAGATGGCATTATTTAAATTGAGGTAGACCTACTGTTGCCAAAGTCTATAATCAAGAAACTTCATGAAAGTAAATACAGAGGATTTACCACAAGGTGCAAACCAACTACTAAAACTCAAGTATAGGAAGGGCAGATTAGACTTTACCAGAAAACATTTTTTACAATCCTGTCCAGTTCTGGAACTATTTACTTTGGACAAATGAAAATCATTATATACCAAAATGATGGGAAGAGAAGAGCATGGAGAAAAGAAAAACAATGGCCCATGATCTGATGAATACCATATCATCAGTGAAACATGATGGAGGCAGTTTTATGATATGTGCATGCCTGATTGCCAATGGAAGTCAGTCTCTAGTGTTTATTGATGATATGACTGCTGGTAAAAGTAGCAGAATGAATTTGGAAGTCTACAGGGCTATACTGTCTGCTCAGATTCAGCCAAATGCTACAAAACTGATAGGGTGGTGCTTCACAGTACAGATAGACAGTGAGCCAAAACATACTATGAAAGTAAATCAAGGGCCTTTCAATGCAAAGTAGTTGATTGTTCTTCAATGGCCAAGTTAATCAAATTGGATATGCATTTCACTTACTGAAGATAAAACTAATGGCAGAAAGTCAAACGAACAAGCAGCTACTGAAGACAGCTGCAGTAAAGCCCTGGCAAAGTATCACTAGAGTGCAAACCCAGCACTTGGAGATGGCCAAGGGTTCTAGACATCAGGCACTCATTGACTATAAAGGATATTCAGTAAAATATTGAAAACTAGGGGGCTAAGCCCTCTTCTTGCTTCGATAGCCCACTTTTACTTTAAATCTTTCGTAAAAACAATATTTGGAATGAACTTTTCTTCAAGATCGCATTGAATTTTGATTCCGTGTTTGGGCTTACATCGTGACAATGCAATGTATGCCTGTAAGTGAATATCAATTCTTTCTCTCTAATGATTAAAATGACTTTTTCAAATGTTTATCCATGCTCTTTCTTCTTAGCTTAGTCATTGACATGTCATCCAGAACGTATAAAATTATTGTCCTGATAAAATTTATAAAAGCTGAGAGTGCAGGAAGTGTGTCTGCCAAAAGCATTCACACGACTAAGAGCTGAGAGCACAGGAATTGTGTTTGACAAAAGCATTCACATGACTGAGGTTAGATGACCGTGGCCTTGTTTGAAAATAGTTGTAAGTAGGATGTAATTTGAAAGAATCTCATGTTAAAGGTCTTTGTCTCACGGGACTTCATACCACGCCAACGTTTTTAGAATCTTTTAATTCTCGCTGGCAACACGAATTAGATGATCTACAAGTCTCCGACTTAAAGTTTAAATCTGAATGATATATTCGATGGCTTTTCGCTGTTCTGTTATTTCACCGAGTAATAATTTCCATTTGTTTGCACTAATGCGATCTTTCCTATCCTTTTTTTTAGACTTTCGAACGTTCGTACTTCCATTATCTCTAATCTGCTCTGCATGTGTACCGAGCCAACATTTTTGAATTCTTTATGACGTTCTACTTTGTCATTTACTCTTTGTCCTTTATTTTCGGCCCCAGGCGTGGACTTGTCTCGCGGAACATAAAAGTGTCTCTCCGAGAAAATCATGTCTCGTTTCCTTCCAAGATTTTTTTCATAATAGAGAAATGATCATTATACTTATGATTATGTTAGTTTGTCCAAATACTTTTGAGACTGAAAATGATGGAACATGTATAAAACTTCTGTCATTCCTAAATGGCTCATCCAATATTTTTAGTAAACCCCTTAAATTAAAGCTGAAAGTCTACACTTCAATCACATAATGATTGTTTTATTTCAAATCCATTGTGGTGGCACATAGAGCCAAGATTGTGAAAAGTATGTCACTGTCCAAATACTTATAGACTGGACTGTATTTACTTATTATACATAAACATATATGTATGATGTAAGATAAAACACTGGAGATAAAGAGTTGGGGCACCTTGAAGGTGAACCCTATATATTTTGGCAAAATGAAAAACTGCCAGAAACAAGTGCAATGTCTTTCCAGACAGGAGTCATCAGTTAGACTGACTCAAGATGGCGGTGAAACTCGGTGAAGAGGAAACCGAACCTGGGAGGGGCGGGGCCAAGGAACTGTGACCTGGAGGTGATGTCACTGTTGCTGCCGATCATTTGATCTGCAAGGGAGAGAGGAGAAGAAGCATTAGCAACTTGGGATGGAATTACCAATAAATAACCCCTCAAGCTGTCTCCCAAGCACACGTGTATGACAATTTGTTTTTTTTTTATTTAATGTAATTTTTCTAAGTATACTGTATTTGCAAATGCTTCAAATTTGGCAACTCTAAATAACATTGTATGCAATTATACTGAAATAAATTGAATTGGAACAAATGTCATTGATTTAAACAAAATTTATGTGCAAATGTAATCATAACATAAAACCATTCAATAATTTATAACAAATTAGATTCATATATATGGAGCACCACCACATGTCTCCAGCTTCCTTGTACTGCTAAATAACAGACTGTTAGAATGACTGCCAACTCCTAATCTCTGTATGAGAGTATCCTGAGATGGACTGGTATTTCATTCATGGCTGCTTTCCATATTTCACTCATTCTTGTTGGGGTAGACTTAAAAAAGAATGAATAGAGCCTGCTATTAGAAAATTTAATTTAGCCTAAAGATTTATGTGTGTGTTAATGTAGATGTAAAGATGTGAGGAATAAGGCACTGTTTAAATCATGTGCTGCTGCAGGCAAACTAGCCTTAAATGTGACAAGGTTGTTGCTTACATGTGGGAAGCTGTGTGTATTTTCTCTCATTAATCAGGAATAAGATATGATTATTCTTTCCTAGATGTCTTGTGAAGGAAAAGACATCAACCCAAGCATATTAAGCTGGCTAAAAATCTGCTCTCTTTGATGTGCCTTTGGAATGCATTTTTTTTTTGCATGATGGCAACAACAAAGCTGCTCAGTGGAAGATCAATTTGATTGTTCTACTTATGCAGATATTTCTCTTACTTCTCACGATCTTACCTGGCAAGTATTATTTATATTTAATAACATCATATTCCAAGTGACCTTATTTCTCCTGTGTAGCCATAAAGCAAACAGATTTACGCATAGAGGAAGGGTAAATGAAATCTTGCTCAGAAGGCACATTTTGGCAAATAATTTTTATAATTCACATCTTAAGAAAGTGCTGATGGACACCAACAAGTGGGAAAACATAAAAGAAAATATGTTTTTCAAATATTTCTAAATAATTCTATCGATCGTCTTTGAGATGTTTCTACACCTTGTTTGGAGCACAATTATAGGTAATTTAGTTGTTTGGACGTGATTTGGATGTCTATTCAGTATACCGTTCCACAGCTGGCAATGTACTGTATATCAGAGAAAAACCGAGCTATGAGGTCAAATTAATTGCTTCCAGAGCTTAGAGACAGGATTGTGTTGAGCCAAAGATCAGGGGAAGACTGCAAGAAAACTTCTGCAGTAATGAAGATTCCCAAGAGCACAGTGACATCCAGAAATTTTTAAATGTAATAAGCTTGGAACAACAACAACTCTTCTAAGAGCTTGCTGCCTGGCCATAATGAGCATTCAGTGCAAAAATGCCTTAGGAAGTGAGTGAAGAAGAACCCAATAGTCATTCTGACTGAGCTTCAGAGAACCTGTGTGGGGATGGGAGAAGCTTCCAGAGGGACAGCCACCACTTCAACACTCCACTAATTTGGCATGGCAGAGTAGCCAGATGATACATGAAAGCCTCGCTTGTTATTTGCAAAAAGGAACCTAATGGACTCTCAGACTGAGAAACAAGAATCTCTGGACTGTTGAAATCAAAATTTAACTGAATTCAACTTCAATTCTAAGCATCACATCTGGAGGAAACCAAGCATTGTGGTATAGTGGCAGGGACATTGGAGATTTAGTCAGGGATGAGAAAAAGCTGAACGAAGTAAAGTAGAGAGATATCCTTAATGAAAGTCTACACCTAAGAGCTCTGGACCTAATAATGGAATAGAGGATGACTTCCGATCAGCTCTAGAAATGTACTTGAGTAGCCCAGCCAGAGTTCAGGCTTAAAAAAACAATAAATATTTCTGAAGATACCTGAAAATTGCTTATAGAGCAATTTGGGGGATGTGCTACATTACATTTAATATCGTTTATTTTGTGACTAAAGAATGCTGCAAAAGCTTTATCGAAAATCCCTAAATCCAGGTGCACAAAGCTTGTTGCAATATACCCAAAAAGACTCCAGGTCATAATTGCTGCCAAAGGTGCCTCTATGAAGTACTGAGTAAAAGGTCTGACTACTTGAGTCAAAGTTATATTTCAGTTTTTGAAATAAATTTGCAAAAATTTCTAAAATCCTGTTTTTGCTTTGCAGGGTTATTGAGGCTTGATGTATGGAAACAATTAATTGAAATCATTTTAGCATATTGTTGCAACATAACAAAAAGTGAAACAATTGAAGGAGTCTGAAGGCACTGTTTATGTTTTGTGTTAACACAGTTAACATGGGGAAATGTTACAATATAAAGTAGATTACATTTCTTTATATTTACAGGTATATGCCATATACATGATTTAAATTGGGTTGACTGTTTTGCTATTTGATGCAGCTAGAAAAATAAAACAACTGTTTTAAAAAGTACCATTAATAAAAATATATACAGTATGAGAAGTTCTCTAGTAATGGTGAAAAGTTTAACATGTAAATGCATCTGCTGGAGTAAGTTATTTCATGTGAGTAATAGTCAGGAGGGCTGTTATGGACTAAATTAAATAAATATTGTAAATACACAGAAAAATAAGAGTAAAGGGAAATGTCACATAATTACAATATTTGTGAGCATAAATAATTTAAAATGCAAGAAAACATGTTTTTGTTGCTTATTTGTTTATGTTTTCATTTATTTCAGTAAAACCATATGGAACATTTTCACTCATCAAAGTTAAGAGGGTGGGCTCTTAAAAGTACTGTTAGTGAATGTAGTGAATTGTCCAGAGAGTGGACCTATGTGCTTTGCTTGACCTGGGAATCCTGTGGCTCCTGCACATGCTCAAAGTTGTGGTGGTATAAGTACAAAAAAAGTTGCCCATTATTACTGCAGAAAGGGGCAACACTAATTGAAGAAGCTCCAAAGTTATCACGAGGCTGCATCTGAAATGTCTGATATACAGTGCATCCGGAAAGTATTCACAGCACACCACTTTTTCCACATTTTGTTATGTTACAGCCTTATTTCAAAATGGATTAAATTCATTTTTTTCCTCAGAATTCTACACACAACGCCCCATAATGACAACGTGAAAAAAGTTTACTTGAGATCTTTGCAAATTTATTAAAAATAAAAAAATTGGATGCACTGTAAATGTAGCATTTAATGGTGTAAAATTTACATCCACTCTGCAGATGATTCACCAACCAAAAAGCAGGAGTCCTTAGAGGATTAAACTTGGGCCGTTGACTCCCAGAAGTGTCTTCTGATTCTGTTAGGACTTTGAGTCTTCAAGTCAGAGTTTCCCCCAGTTTACAAATTCTTTTTGATGGTACAGAGAACTGTATTCTCTGACACCTTGCTTTTTTTCAACTTCTATAAAGGAAATTCCTACATTTGTGGGTTATAATGGCCTATCACTAATGACAGGCACTGTGTTAGATCTTCATTATACTAATCCGAAATTTATACAAATGATTTGTAAGTAATCACCAAAATATGGAACATCTGTAGTATCAACTGGAACTGTTTGTACCATTGTCCAAGGCCTAATTAGTTTCCATTGCTGCAGAAAACCTGTAAGCAGTTATCCTATTATTTGTTTTCTGAAAAAGGCCTAGCTGTATAAGTCTGAATATTACATTATTGTTGGTACCCTAAGCCTTTTCTTTTAACCTTTAGCACTTTATGACTGACCTTGTACCATCCCAGGTTATATACTGGGCATAAACTGCTTGAATTTTAATAAAAACTGGAAAAATGGTAGTGTTCTGAAACTTTTGATTGGGAGTGGTGAATGGTGTCACAGAAGGACCAGCGTCCTAACTGGGTTGAAGATTTATGACTTACCTATCCTGAAGGCGATAATGGATGGACAGTGTAATGGAGGAAGGCACCCAACCATGATGGCAAATGATTCCTATCTCAGTCGGGGTAGTTGGATTGTAGTTGATGAGCTGGGAAACGGGAGGTGGCAGTTCTTCTCCGGTTGGCTCCCAATTTGGACACCCACAGGGTGTCATGGGACCTGTAATCTTGAAGACAACCTTGCTGATGTCTCTGTGTGCTGCAAGAGATCACTTTCGAACAAAGCTCTCCCTACATTGGGGAGCTTCCATCTGATTCAGAAGTGTTTCCCATAGCCTATGCCCTGGTGCCATAAGTACTCCTGGGTCTTGTATAAAACTTGTCAGCTTACATCCTTTCAGGGAGGCAGAGTTGGGTGGCAGAGTATGAAGCTCACCTAGCAGAGTGGAAGTAGAGGAAGAAGGAGAGAAAGGAAGAGAAAAAAAAAGCAATTGTGCTTGTGTGAGTGCTTAAAAATGACCTGTGTGAAGGTATTTGTTAAAATAAACTATTAATTGAACCTTGGACTTGTGGTGGTGCCATTGTGTTTGGGGCATGGAACCTCAATGGCACCCCCTACAGATCACATAGTGAGAACATTTTAATCCCAATACCAACAGCCAAATGTCTCCTCTTTATCAAATATCTTACAATAAATATCTTGAAAATTTCATTTAACGACATTTTTATTTCTATAGCACATTTTCATAAAAGGAATGTACCTCTAAGTGCTTGACACAATATAAAAGAAGAGAAAAAAACAGCACTTTAGAAATAGTCATATATAACTAAATAAATAATATGTAAAAAATAATTTATAAAGAATCAATATGCACTTGGAGAACACAGATATTCAAGTAGTAGAATCCTAATTTGAAGATTTGAAAAAACTATTATTACTTATTATTTTTAATCTTCATAATAGCAATTTTGATGCAGCTGGTCTCATAGACAGATAGAATATCTTCTTTCATTCCATCATCACAAGTGGCTGTACACTACTGTGATCAGGTGATGGTGGCATAAAACGGTACCACAAAGAAACCAGAAAACAAAACAGTTAAAGTAAGGATTAATCATGATAGCATGTCCATGAAGTGTAAGATATTGCAATGCATTTATAATCTATCAGAATTAGAACAGAAGTGAATTAATAAAAGGCCACATTAAAAAAGTGGGTTTGCCTGGGGGGTTGCAAACCGGGATCCCGAGTTGTTTCGTTTTTAAAATTGATCAATGGTTTTTAAAATTGATCAATGGTTTTAGCCTGGCATACCTCTATTGATAAAATATTCCAAATATTTGGTGCATAACAGCAAAAGGCCGCCTCACCACTTCTTTTATGCTTTGCTCTTGGTATGATAAGCAAACCAGTGTTAGACAATCTGAGGTTACGTCTGGGGATGTAAGGGGACAATCAGTCTGAAAATATAAGAGAGGGCTTGTAAGATTATTCAAGAACTTTATATACCATTAGCAGTATTTTAAAATCTATTCTAAAGGACACGTCTGGTTTTATGCCTAAGAAGTCTACCATTGACCGCATCCTGGCACTGAGGGTTCTCATGGAGTGCAAACACGAAAATTGGCAGAGTTTCTTTGCAGCCTTTGTCAATTTTCACAAAGCATTTGACTCAGTTGATCGAACTGCCCTGTGTGACATCCTAAGGGTTCGTGGGATCTCCTCGAGGTTGCTGGATATCATGACCGGCCTGTACACTGGTGCTGTAAATGCTGTGTAGGGTGGAGGCAGGACCTCTGCGTTTTTCCCAGTTGATTCTGGGGTTCGTCAGGGGTGTGTTCTTGCTCCTACTCTGTTCAATGCTTGTATGGACTGCGTGTTGGGCAAGGTCGTGGGGTCCAGTGGCTGTGGGGCATCTGTTGGTGAAGAAAGATTCACAGATCTTGACTTTGCTGACGATGCTGTGATCTTCGAGGAGTCAATGGAGGCTCTGATCGGGGCACTCGAGAGACTTAGCAAGGAGTCTGAGTGTCTGGGCTTGCAAATGTCCTTGATAAAACCAAGATCCAGGCCTTTCATGACCTCTTGGGCACAGCCATCAGCAGTGTGTCTGTCTGCAGAGAGAGTGTCGACGTTGTCAAGAGGGTTACTTACCTTGGTAGTGACATTTATGTCTCTGGTGACTCTTCCTATGAAGTCAGTAGACGGACTGGGACAGCATGGGGGGTCATGAGGTCGCTGGAAAGGGATGTGTGGCGCTCCCGATATATATGCAAAAGGACAAAGGTCCAAGTCTTTAAAGTCCTGGTGCTTCCTGTCTTGCTATATGGTTGCGAGACATGGACGCTATCCAGTGACCTGAGATGAAGACTGGACTCCTTTAGTACTGTGTCTCTCCGAAAAATGTGTCAAATAAGCGGTTGCTCATTGAGTCCTGAATGAGGCACACTACCTGCATTGTGAAGGAGTGTCAGTTATGGCACTACGGCCATGTGGCGTGTTTCCCTGAGGGTGATCCGGCTTGTAAGATCCTCATTGCTGGGGACCCAAGTCGCTGGACCAGGCCAAGGGGTCGCCCACGTAACAACTGGCTGCAGCAGATAGAGGGCCATTTCCAGAGGGTGGGACTGGACCGTGTGTCTGCCTGGGGGGTTGCAAACCGGGATCCCAAGTTGTTTCATTGTGTAGAGGGTGCAGCAACGCACTGTACCAGTGCATGCTTCCTAACTTGACTTGACTTGACTAAAGGACACAGATGACCAATGTAATGATGTAACGATGCTGATTCTTTTGCTAGTTAAGATTCCAGCTGCTGCATTCTGAACTAACTACAATCGGTTGATGTCTTCCTTAGGTAGTCCTGATAGGAATGTATTACAGTAATATAGTTGACTAAAAACAAAAGCGTTAATTAATTTTGTCAGTTTTTTGCAGTGTTATAAGAGGTCAAACTTTTGCAATATTTCTTAAGTAAAAAAATGCACTCCTGTTAATACAGTATAGTTAATGTGTGATTTAAAGTTTCGATCAGAGTCCGTGATCACACCTAAATTCTTTAAAAACTTTTACTGCGAAAGAGTCAAGTTTATTTCTAAGATCTTCACTATTTCCATTTTTCCCAACAACTAAAATTTCTGTTTTTTCCTTATTTAGCTTGAGAAAATTACTATTCATCCATTTAGTAATACAAGACAAACATTTGATCAAAGAACACAGAGAATCGGGGTCATCAGGTGCTATAGATACAGTAAGTAAATCTGCAAATTTAAAATAATAGTGGGCCCAGAAAAGATCTTTGTGGTACCCCATATGAAATATCATGGGTCCTTGAGCTACAATCACTATAACTAGCAAAAAATTTCCTGTGTGTTAAATAAGACTGAAATCAATTTAGGACATTACTGGAGAGACCCACCCATTGGCTGAAATAATTAATGAGAATGATGTGGTTTTTGGTGTCAAATGCTGCACTCACGTTTGTAAGAATGAGAATCTGCAGGTCATTAATTACTTTAACCAATGCAGATTCTGTGCTGTGATGTAGTCTAAAACCTGACTGAAACTTATCAAGAATGATGTGTTTATTCAAGTAATTATTTAACTGGGTAAAAATGGCCTTTTCTAGAATTTTACTTAAAAAGGGCAGGTTGGGAATAGGTTTAAAGTTGTTAAATACAGAGGCATCAAGATTATGGTTCTTGAGCTGGGGAAGACCCCCATATCTAATGAGGAATTAACTATAGCAAGTACACTATCAATGAGCGCATCAGAAACTTTTTTTAAAGAAGAGTGTTGGGACACGGTCAAGGGTAAAGTGGATGGTTTTAATTGAACAATTATCCTATGAAGTTCAGGTAAACCTATGTTAGTGAAGAAACTTAGTTCGCTATAGTGAACCTGATAAGGGTCAATGATATAGGGATGTGTTACATTACATCTAATATTGTTAATTATGTGACTAAAGAATGCTGCAAAAGCTTTTCATGCTTTACTTGAATTACTCAGGAAGTAACCCATTGATTGAGTTGAGTTTAGAAGATTATCAGTAGTAAAAAATAAAACTCTTGAATTCCCTGCATTTTCATTTATAATTTTAGAAAAATAGGACTGCTTTGTTGTATTCAGTAATATGCACCTTCAATATTTCATAGTGAACTATTAATTTCGTTTTCCTCCATTTATGCTCAGCCTTGTGGCATGTCGTCTTAAATGTGGCCAGTGCAGGAGTCTTCCAGCAAATAGTCCTTAAAATATGAAAATAGGTAATGTTCACAAGTTATAAGGTCTGATTCAGAAGTTCAAACACTACTTCAGCAATAACAACTATTGTGCCTTGGAAAGTGTGCGATACCACTATTAAACACATATTTTCTTTTTCATCTACAATGTATTGTAAATAAAGAAATATCCATTGTAGAGTATTTCTTTCTCTCATGGCAACATTACCTAATCATCAGCTATTTTAGTTTACAGGTAAGAACGTCATTATTTATTTTTTAAATTGAAATTGGAGCATTAAGAGTATACTCACAGTTTCACACATGGCTTCTGTATGTTGCCCTTGTTTAATTAATAATAACAAAGTAAAATAACTTATGTGTTGTTTATCACCAGAATTTAGATTGATCCAATTTTGGGACTTGACAAGTACTAGATATCTGTTAAATTATGTCCTGAGACAATAGGAAAGTAGCTCACTTTTCACATCACTCTCAGGCATGTCAAGCAATAAAAACCTAAGTTGTATAAAGCCAATTGCTTATACTGTATGTCCTGAAATGTGCACTTGCTACCCTGAGCTAAATCAAGTGGCTGCTTCTAGCCCTTTCCTTGAGTTATAATATTTAGGACAAAACAGCTGGAAGGAAATCACATGACAATCAAAAATAAATGAATAAATAAATTGGCAATGAAAACAAAATAGTACTTTACATGTTGTTAACTCTGAAATGTGTTTTTTTATTATGCACAGGAAGTCTTAATGCTTTGTAAATTACTCTAGGATTTAGTGGCTACTATGTGTATTGTAGCAATAAATAATTATCAGTATGTTTAATTTTAATTGGCTCTTTAAATTATTCATGACTTAATTAATTGTGTTTTTAAGAATTAACTAAATCTTAAAGGAGAGACATATTGTTGCAATTGATCATTTCAAAAACAATAGCTGTGTATATTAATATTTGACATTAATAACAAGGCAATACAGAAACATGTCATTTTCTTTATTTTCAGGTTTTATACATATTGGATAAATGGGTTTGATGGACAAGTCCAATAGGAGTATTTTTACGTTTTTTTAATAATCTTCCATTTGCACTAATCTTTCCACTCAGATTTTAACCAGATGTGGACTGCTCTGCTGCTAGTCAGGATTAGAACTTTGCATTTTATGAAAGTAAGATGACCCAAGTACTACACTAGTGAGAAATTCTACACAAACTGCAAAATGCAAGTTACCTGTTTGCTATCATCCATTCATTCATCACTTTTTTTATTTTTATTATACTGTTTACTCCAGGGGTGGCCAACCAGTCAGAGACCAAGAGCCACATTTTTTACTGTGTTACCACAAAGAGCCACATCATACACATGGGCACACATGAACATCACCCATCCCTTCCTCACACACACACACACACCTCTGCTCAGCCACATTTATTGTAAATGCCACACACCAACATGATAATGACAGAAATTGACTCCTACAGTACTAAAACCACAGGCCAGTCATTTTCAACAATGAACATTGTGTGCACTGTCTCACACACACAAACTCTCAGTTCAACCAAGTCCACAAACAAAAATATAATAATTTACAATAGCGTTTTTCTTTTACTATGCATGTTGCTTAATGGGACTTCTGGCATTCCTTGCCTCGAACAATCCTTTTCAAATCTGGCTTGTATTCCGTTGTTGCCACTCGAAGCAATTCTTTCACATGGGTGTCAGTCAGAACAGATCGATGCTTTGATTTCATGTGTTTCAGGGTTGAAAACACAGACTCGCAGACGTATGTTGACCCAAACATTGACAGTATCTTAAGCGCAGCCCGTTTGACATTGGGGTATTTTTCCATTGGCACACTTTTCCAGAACTCAATGGTCCCTTCCCTTAAAGCAGGTTTCAGTTGGTCCTCCTCACAAAGATCGATTATCTCCAACTCAGCCGCAGCCTAATCTGTGACTAGCGGGGCTTTCAAACAGTCAGCCTCCGCATTAAATGGGTCGACGAGGAACGTAATCTGTGACCTTTTCAGTTGTAGATCACGGAACCTGGTCACAAAGCTTTCGTGCAGGTTTTCAACCAGTGTTGCATATCTGGCTCTTTGCTTATTCAGGGCGGCGCTGGTGGCTTGCCCGTTGGCTTTTAGAAGAGTGGGAAAATGCGTTAAATCTCCCTTTTGAATATGCGCCTTGAACAGCTTCAGTTTGTTGACAAACGCAAACACACTTTGCACCAGCTCAGGCAGCATTTTTAACTTACCCTGCAGGTCAGGATTCAGTCTGTCCAAGTGACACAGCATGTCGATCAAAAAGGCCAGATCCATAATCCACTTGAGGTCAGAGAGCTCGGGATAGTCCTTGTCCTTCTCTTCCATTAACAGTTTCACGGCATCCAAAAGCTCAAAGAAGTGAGAGAGTACTTGGCCTTTTGACAGCCACCTCACAGTGCAGTGCAGCGGCAGGTCACCTGGAAGCCCTTGGTCCAGCTCAGCGATGAGATTCTTGAAATGCCTGTGGTTAAGCGCATGTGTGCGGATGTAGTTGACGATTTCCATCACTGGCTTCATGACGTTGTCTAAATTCAATGATTTAGACACGAGTTGCTCCCTGTGGATGATGCAGTGGAAATTCCAAAACTCGGGAAATGTTTGGTCAGCTTTGCACAGCCCCACAAGCCCGTTCACTGATCCGATCATGGCTGGCGCTCCAACCGTGGTTAATACAGTTAGTTTCAGTATGGGCAGATTTGCTTTCGCAAATACAGCCATCATTGTTTCTTTCACATCTATGCCACGGGTTCTGTCTTTTAATGGCACAATATCAAGGAGTTCTTCTTTGATCACACAATCGTTTGACACAGACCGTGCAAATATTGCCAACTGAGGCTTGTCTTGTATGTCACAACTCTCATCCAATGCGACACTAAAATACTCACATGCTTGAAGGTCAGAGTGCAACTGTGATTCAATAGCCTTGTTAATGTCCGATATTCTGTGTTCAACAGTGTGGCGGGACAGTTGGACGTCTGATACCATGCGTTTTAGTTTGTTGTTTTCAGGAGACAAGATTTCAACAACGTCACTGACGCATTTTTTAACGAACTCCCCTTCAATGTATGACTTTTTAGCCCGTGCAGTGTTCCAAGCCAGTTTATACCATGCGAGCATTACGGTCTCTGAGCGCTTCATAAATTTTTGGAAAAACTGTATCTGCTTTTCTGCCTGAGTTTTCAAAGTGGCCAACTTGTACTTGCGAAGTTCAGTCTTTTTAGGAAATTCCTGGTCGATGTTAGCATGGAGTGAGCTGAAGTGGCGCTGAAGATTTGAAGCTTTGAAATGTGCTAATGACGCCTGACATATAAGGCAGAATGGCTTGCCATTACGTTCAACAAAAAAATATAAACTCTCCCACTCTGTTAAAAACGTCCTGTGTTCATCTTCATATTTTCGTTTTGCTGTGCATTTTTTCCCTGCCATTTTGAGAGCGAACTTGACACAAATTGTTTACTTAAATGATCTTGCCCCTACTAGGAAACTTTGCGGTATTTTCATCTCACACACATGCGCATTTGACGAAAATACCGTAATGAACTCAAGCGAGGCCAACACGAACATTAAAATAAAAAACACAAACACAAACTTCGATATGAACGTAAGAGCCGCATGAAACCAGGCAAAGAGCCGCGGGTTGGCCACTCCTGGTTTACTCTGTACAGATGCTTAGGATCCTAAACTTGACATATCTGCGCTACCGCAAGGGTCTTCTAGGTTATGCGTGATATAAATTTCATCATCAGTCCTGGAACGTGTACCCTTGCGTTGGCAACTGCATGCCTCCAGAATTTTGTACCCTTGTGTGCAAACTCCACATATGGTTGACATGAAAACATTAGCTCATTTTAAGGAGCAGTAGTGTGAAGCATGAGATTGATATGCAAAGGCAAAGAAAAACCTACAGGAGAAAAGCCTGCTACTGCACTGTGTTGCACACTTAGCACTTAAACTATAAACAGATCTGTGGCTGTTTGCTAATGAGTATAAATGGGCCTTCAGTGCTTCACCACATTTACAGCTAATACAGTAAAGTACTTTCAGCATTGACATTAGTGAAGACTCAAAATATGTTAAATATACTGCAGACTAGCAGACCTCGTGCGCTTCGCTGCAGTCACTGTAGTTGGAATAATTATGTATCTACATGTGACTTATAGAGCTTCTTTATATACAACATTTTTGGTTTGTCCTCCTGGAGCCAAAATATATAAATTTTCTCTATGACTAATTCGTGAACATGCTACATAAAAAATAGAAACGGGAAAAACGGCAACACCACTGGGAACACCGGCACACCGCATCTACTAAACACTAAGAAACACTAAGTAGAAACACTAAAGGAAAAAATACTATTCAGTAAGTACTGCGTCTAGTAAACAGTAAATCAGTAAAGGAGAGAGGACTAAACACTAAGGAAAAAGAACGGCAAGACCGCGTCAGCTGCGGAGCTCAGCTCGGAGCGAAATGAAGTGAATGAAATGAGGTGAATGGGAGGGGAGATGATCACGTGACTCCCCCACCCGCCTTAACTCTCCATCCCTCCACAAACACACAAACACAGTCTCTCGGATCCCAACTCTCCTTTATATAAATCAGTAAAGGAGAGAGGACTAAACACTAAGGAGAAAGAACGGCAAGACCGCGGCAGTTGCGGAGCTCAGCTCGGAGCGAAATGAAGTGAATGAAATGAGGTGAATGGGAGGGGACATCATCACGTGACTCCCCCACCCGCCTTAACTCTCCATCCCACCACAAACACACAAACACAGTCTCTCGGATCCCAACTCTCCTTTATATGTATAGATAATAAATAAATTATGATAAGTTAAAGTTCATTATAAAACAGATATGACCAGTTAGCAATGGAGAAGAAAACAGCAAAAAAGCAACCAGTGGGTTTCCCACAGTTTAATAAAACAAACTAATGCAATTCCGAAGACTTAGGCCAACTGGCCACTCACCCCACTCCGGCATTCTGAAAAATAATAAATATATAGTGGACAGTATAAAAAGAGCACAAAAATCATTATGTAGTTGATCCCAAGGCTCCTAATACCTTAGAAGTTACATTCTAGAAGGTGCAGTAAGAGCTTGACAATGTGGGAGTGACAAAAAACATGACCGCAGAATACCAAGAAGAAAATCAGAAGTGATGAAGCTCAGCAATGGTTCATAATGATAACTACATTTTTATGGTTTATTTTTTCAACTAATGTTTAACAAACAGAGTTGCAATATCAAAATTTATTCTACATTTCTAAGAATTGCATACTACACTAAAGCAGTGACTCTTCAGCCTGGCTTTAACAGCTGAGATACATGGGTTATCCCCTAAATTAGATGGCAGATCATTCTACAGGTTTGTAACCTTGTAGCAAATGTCTCTTCCTAACATAGGAGTATCCTTGGAATTATTCAAAGACTGACATCTTGGGATAGCAATGTATGCACCAAAATTTGTGCATTGATAAGTTCTGTGGAACAACTAGAGCTCAAATCTTTTAAACCTTTATACTTAAGGAGAAATAGCTTGAAATCAGCCCTAAACTTATCTAGAAGCCAATATAAAGAGTTAGAAACTGGATTTATATGATTAAATTTCTTAGCTCTGGTAACAATTGGAAGTCAAAGCCACAAATGCAGCACTGTGAATTGTGTATTGTATAGTGAATTCACTTCACTTCTTCACTTTCGCCTACTACTCTTCCTGGAGCATAGGCCATCAACAAGGAATCTCCAGACATTTCTGTCTTGGACTGTTTTCTCCAACTGGTGAGTCCCATTTTCTTGATGTCTGCTTCAAGGTCATGGCAGGTTTTTAGACAAACACTTTTCCTTTTCCCTGGAGGGTTCCACTTTAGGGCTTGCCTGGTGATGTTGGTTAATGGTTTGCAGAGAAAATGTCCAATCCAGCCTAATCTTTTCTTCGTTATTTCATCTTCTTCAGGAAGCTGGTTTGTATTCCTCTTGAGGTCATCCATGCTGATGGTGTCAGGCCAGCATATCTGGAGAATCTTCCTTATGCAATCATTAATGGAAACTTGCACTTTCTTGACTATTGTCTCAGGTGTTCTCTGCTCCATAAAGTAGGATTGTCTTCATACTGGTGTTGAATAGCCTGAGTTTAGTGTGTATATGACAGTTCCTTGGAATTCCAGATGTTCTTTAGTTGCAGAAATGCAGCTCTTGCCTTACCGATTCAAGCTTTCACATCAGCATCTGTTCCGTCTTGCTTGTTGATAACACTGCTCAGATAGGTAAAGGCTTCCACCTCCTCTAATGCCTCACCCTCCAATGCAATTGGGTTAGAGCTGCTTGTGTTTGCGTTGATGATTTTTCTCTTTCCTTTGTGTATGTTGAACCCAATCTGAGTTTTTTGTCTTTTCCTGCATCTGCTGCTGTATGTATGACAGTAGGGCCAAGTCATCAGCATAGTCAAGGTCATCCAGCTGTGCCCGAAGTGTCCGTTGGATTCCCTTCCTTCTTTGTAGTATGGCTGTCTTCATAATCCAATCAATTGCAATCAGGAAGAGGAAATGTGACAACAAATAGCCCTGTCTGACACTTGTCTTCACTTTGAATGCCTCTGTCAAATGCCTTTGATGAACTACTTTGCATTCCAAACCCTCGTATGAGTTCCTGATGATGTTGACAAGATTGAAGACCTTCTCATAATCAACAAAGTTGACATACAGGGAAGAGTTTCATTCTACTGACTTCTCAACAATGATGCAAAGTGTTGTTATCTGGTCCATCCATAAAAGATCTATCTTTGCAAAAGCCACCTTGCTGGTTATGTACACAGCAAAAAGTCCAGTGTTGAATGAACTCCCACAGAGTTGATTTCAACACTTTTTCTGGGTTTATATAGCTCCACACTCTCCAGAGTTAAATTAACACATTCAAAAGTGTTAAATATTTAACGCTATGTCAGAGTTCTTTCTTTAACTCACAAACTGAGTTGAAGTAACATTAAGGGATTAGACAAACAACACTGCTCAGAGTTAATTTCTTTTACTAATTTAATTGTTAGTTTCACTCCCTAAAGTGTCAAGTTATCTGGACTGAAAAAAATGTTATAATAAGAATTGATGTCAACAAAACAAAATAATTTTCAAAAATAACATTTATTTTTGCCTTTTTATACTTTTTCATACAATTTGATTAAAATATTGTAAATGAAGGTACAATGTACAGTCTTTCATCTGATACATTGTATGAACTTTGAATATCAAATGGTTTTTAAGCTCAGACATTTTTGTTAGACAAAATTCCTCACTTCGTAATACTATGAATGCATGATGATGATCATCAAACTTCTGTGTAAATAGCTTGTTTGTCAAGAAGAAAATTTGATCAACCAGAAGTATTTCACTTATTTGAGAAAACACTGGTATGCCTTCCTCAATTGCACTGCAAGCAACAAGTCCAGGTTTATATTCTACACCATCAACTTTAACCCAACTAGTTGAGAAAACATCATTTGACAAGATCATTTCAAGCATATCATTGTTGACCACATTCTCATCTCTGAGAGAAAAAGATTTAATTGGCCCATACTCGTTTTGTTTGAGGTTGAAGGTTTCCCAGTGATAGGCAATGGCCATCTGATGCTTTTTAGCCAGTGATTTTGTGATGTTTTTGAAATTTTTGAAATACTGTAATCTTTAAACACCTTGTGTTTGGCTTCAAACCTCATAGACCACATATATAATAAGGGGCCAATCTTCCTTATAAAATGATGCTTGGGCAATAGGTTTCTATGTGGATACAAGTGCTTAAATAGCTTATGGTGGTCAACAATTAAATGCTTTAAATATATTGTCATACCCAGAGTGAGAGAAGGTGAAAAAATTCAATATTTGAAGCAACAACAGTAACAAATTCCAGTTTTTGTTCCCTGCATTAATGATGTCACCAAACAACAGTGGGATGTTTTTCACAAGACACAATGTCTGAACAGAATTCAAACCAATGTCGTTGCCAGCAGTCTCCAAAATTATCTTTGTGGGGCGTTTTTTTCGTTCTAAAAATCCATAATCATAACAATAAATTTTAGACAATAAGTCCTGTTCTGAAATAAAGTGTTCTGTAAGATATGCAAAAAGCAATTTGATTTCATATTGGGCCACACCTTCTAGGAGATCATGCATTATATCAAATGAATAGTTGTTACAAACATGGAAATAATTCCGTGAATTAAGTACTGAATTTTTTTCAAACCATATAGTGACACCAATTGTGGGTTTTCATATAGAGACTTGCAATGCATTTCAAATATGTCTTTTCCACGAAGGATCACCTTAGGATCATCCTCACTATATACTGTTTGAGAATCATTCTTTTCAATCAAACAAAGGTGACAGAAATGACGGCTACTGAATGACTCATTAAAACCAAGAATTTTGTGCATTCCTAGATTATCTCCAGTGATCTGTGAGATTGTACCATATATCTGCTCATCAGAAAAGGGAAGGCTCAGCCCTTGGTTTTCCAGTATTTTCAAATCATTTATAAATGGTTCCAGTATAACATCAAAACCATACTTGTGCAAATCTTGTGCATGAAAAAGCAATAGCAAATGAATGTTTATCAAAACCGAATTAAATTTTGGGGGCAAGTTTCTTAAAACAAAATAAAGACAACCTATTTTATGAATGCCATGTTTGGGGCCCAGGGGATTGGCAGTTTCAAAATCGTCATAGTAGACATGAATTTGTAAGGCATGTCTTTTTGTGCTAAACAAAGGATGGGATTTAAAATAACTTCCATCAGAAAAATCATTGTAAGTGTCAGGCTCTGGTTTACACTCTTCTGTTAGGAAAGCACAAATGTCTGGATTTTTGCACATGAACTTCAATGTTTCTAAAACTGGTACATATATAAAAGTATAATTTACTGGTACTTGATCATAAGTACCAGATTTCTGATTTTGCCTGTTGTCATATCTGACTCCCAATGTTATTTCAACTGGCTCTACAACTCCCCATTTTAGGCTGAAGTATTTATTTTGTTTCCATTCAGTATTAAGATTTGTAAATGGGTTTTCTAATTTTTCAAAAGATTCATTTATCTCAGATATGTTGGGGTCATTAATAGGTATAGCAGAAATAGCGGTATGTTTTGCTTGTGAGCAGAGCTCATGTGTTAGTTCCTCCAAATCTCCTACAATTGAGGACACCAAACTGTTAGAAATTCCACTACCCTGTAATTTGGCCACAATGGATGTACACATTTCTTTGGTTGGATCTTTAAGTCCTGAATCATTGCTCTCAGAACAAACACTAGAAAAGTCCAATTGATTTTGGGGGCCAAATCTGTCTTCCAAAGCATGTGCCTGAGATAAAGATGCAATTGTCT